>QANY01006259.1:752048-1281184 GCA_003255025.1 Datisca glomerata
CTAGAGGAGGAGGAGGAGGAGGAGGAGCAGGAGCAGGAGCAGGAGGAGGAGGAGGAGCAGGAGCAGGAGGAGGAGGAGGAGCAGGAGGAGCAGGAGGAGGAGGAGCAGGAGGAGCAGGAGGAGGAGGAGGAGGAGGAGCAGGAGGAGGAGCAGGAGGAGGAGCAGGAGGAGAAGAAGAAGACCTTGAATTAGGAAAGGAAAAGTGTAGATCTAAGAAATCTAATAATCCATATCTAATAAAATTTTGAACAACTAATAAACTAATAATCTAATTATCTAACAACTAACAATATGAACAACTAATAATCTAAACAAATAATAGTGCAGATAAAAAAATATGGAAGATACAGAGAGAGAGAGAGAGTAACCAGATCTCGCCTGAGTCGTCGTCGAGCAACAACAAACAGATCTCGCCTGAGTTAAGCAATAGCAAACCGATCTCGTATGAGTCGTCGAGCAACTAGATCTCCCCTTCGTCATCGAGCAATTGAGCAAATAGGGTCTCCCCTTTGTCGTCGAGCAGTTGAGCAAGTCGCCTCACTCATCTCTCGAATCGAGCTGTCGAGTTGTGAGCTGAGGACTGAGGAAAAAGGGAGAGCTAGATAGCGAGTTGTGAGCTGAGGACTCAGGAGAAGGGGAGAGCTAGATAGCGAGGTTTAAGTTGAGGAGTGAGGACTTAAGAGAAGAAGAGAGCGTCGAGCGAGGCGAGGGTGAGGAGAACTAGAGAAAGGAGAATTAGGTTAAATGTAGAGGTATATATATAGTGCGGTTCAGTTTGGTTCGGTGCGGGGTTAAATGTAGAGATATATATATAGTGCGGTTCGGTTTTGTTCGGTGCACTTTTTCACAAAAATCGCACACCGAACCAAACCGAGCTTATTTTTAACTTATACAACCGAATCGAACCGCCAAAACTGAAAAAACAGGTCGAACCACATCGGTTCGGTCCGGTTCAGACTGTCTATTTCGTTTTCTCGAATTTACTTACACCCCTAGTCTGTAATAGATCAATTGGCCATGGCCATTACTATTTAAACATACGTGTATTATAGAAAAGAATAATATTGTAGTCCACACTTCAGATTTGGGATGGCTATTTTATGTCATAACTCTAAATGATTGAAACAGTAATAATTATACTTATATCAATAGATTAGGGGCGGAGCTAGGTTGAAGGGGTGGGTCAAGTGATCTACTAAAAAATTATTAATTTTGAGTAAATTTTTTTAACCTTGTTTATTTATGAATTCTTGTGTTTAGTCTTTTGTTTTCAGTTTTCGCCCCAATAATTTTTATTTTTAATCTCAACTAAATCCCTTAAATCCAAAATCACGATTTCATTATATTTCATCAAAAATCTCCGATGGTGATTCCCTAGCCCTAGCAAAGAGCAGCGAATCACAGCCAAATGTGGAAGAAAAAGCTGTGGATGCCGATTTTTGTGCAAGTTTTGAGACATTTGAGTAACAATTTTAGAAGTTAGATTAAACAAAATTATCAATTTTGGTTTTCAATCTCTCTCAGTCTCTCTTTTTTACCTAAAAATATGCCATAAAAATAACTTAAAATATATGGTGGAAATCATATCGTACAAAAATATTGTATAAAATATACCGTTAAAAATATAATATATTGTAAAAAAAGTAATCCCACTAAGAAAATTTCATGGCTCGAACCTCGAATAGATAAAGCTTCGGTCAATCATTAAAGATAAGTCACCTCTATGTCAGATCTCATCTCTTATTTTCTAGCTCTCTTAAATTGATGAAGCCGACAAGATGGGTTGGCGCAATTAGTTAAACCCCCACACCCATAATTTAGAGGTCTTGGGTTCGAGTCATATCTCACATTCCCCTTATAATTTGTAATATAGCTTTGATAAAAAAAATTGATGAAACCAATAAAGTTTGGGAAAGAATAAAATTATACCCTTTCTTGTGCTCTCTTTCATACTTTATATCTTTCCTTTTTCCTTCTCTTTCTTCTTGTAGTTGAAGGAAATCGATCCCCTCATCTTGGATGCTTGTCAGATAAGAATCGACCGCTTATATCTAAATTATTATGATTTGGTCGTTCTCCCAATTGATAAAACTGTCATTTTTTTTCATTTTGTGTTTAATCTAAACCTTCCGTTTCAGTAGATAATTTTCATCTGTAGCTAGGTTCACAACTATGAAATCAAATGGTCTGTGAGGGAGCTGATGCGCGGACCTTATCTCTATTTTTTTAGAGATTTTATCCTTCTTAAAAAAATTTCATTTAGAGCCTGAATCCTCTATTTTCCTTCAAAACTGATTTTGTTAAAAACAAAAATTTCTCTCTTTCTCCAAAAAAGTTAAGTAAATTTCTCTTATTTTTAAACTCTCTAGTCTCTCCCTCAAACCTATTTTTTGTAATTTTCATCATCCTTTTGTGATCTTCGCATATTTTTGTTTATAGCGTTAAGTCAAATGTTTGACTAGGTTATCCTCATAAATTTCATTAGAGGTATACATGATCGATTCAATTTGACTTTTAGCATAAAAACTAGATCAAACTGAAATAGGATCTTTTCAAAATGAGGACCAAACCAATCAATTATGTGCATATAAACTGAACCGTAAATTAATTGGTTCGTTCGATCGGGTTTTACGGTCCACCAAGAATGTTTATTTTTATTTGCTAATACGACCACCAATGAATTTAATCATACATGGTTTCAAAATTCTAATAAAAATTTCCATGCATTATAATAAAAATTCACAATTTAACCACAACATGTGAACTAAACATTAAATAGAGATGAGAGGAATGTAAAATGAGAGAAATGTGAGACATAGGAAAGAAGAAAAATGAGAGAAATGTGAGACATAGGAAAGAAGAAAAATGAGAGAAATGTGAGACATAGGAAAGAAGAAAAATGTGAGAAACTATATACATGATATGGTATGNCTAATAAGGTTTACATGTATTGTAATAAAAAATCACAATTTAAACCACAACATGTAAACACATTTTCTATATTTTCTTTGTCAATTTCATGATTTTTAGGTTTCTTAATTATATATCACGATTTTATATTCTAGGTCTTCTTCTTCTGTCATTGTTGATTTTGGTTTCTCCAAATTTTGATTTCTATGATGCAATCAAGTTATATTTACATATACATTAGGTATGTTTAGCTCAGATTCTTACTTGGCTTATTTTATGCAATTTTCCTTCGTGAATTTGATTTCTAAATCTATTCTCCAGCTAAATGTTCTCTTCCTTTGTCTAATTAGTAACCACCTCCTTCGAAATCCTAACACAAAGAAACTGAAATCGCAATGATCTATCAATAGTAAAAATTAAATTGGAGAACCGTGAACCTATAAGAATCATCACAACCTTCATAGACATTGCGAATCTGAGATGAAAATTTAAATTTTTGTTCTAGATTTAAGGCTCAATATATATGAGATTCACAAGTTACAAATAATCGTGAAGGTCAAAATCAGAGGTAAATTTTTTATGCTTACGATTTAGGTTTAATCTGAAGTTCATGCCTGATTTTCTGAGATTTATGATTGTTGTGAGTTTTTTTATAAAAAAAATTCATGAAACCGACTTAATATACCTATTTTGCGAGTTAATAGTTTTTCCCTCTGTTTTGTTCTATTTTTCAGAGACAAACCAATGTATTTTCTATATTCTATAGATTTCTCGTACTTAAGATTTACTAAGTGGTACATTATTGTATACTGATAGTTATATACTATATAATTATATACTTTATAATTACATACTATTTTATATGTAATCGTAACTTCTCGATTGTTATTACTGAAGCCAAGAAGGAATATGAGTGAAGGAAAGTGGGATTTAGTTATAAGAAGGGTAATTCAGTCTTCTGCAATCTTTTGTCAGCGGGTGCATATCATATTTGGCCATTTTTACAATTGATAAATTATTTTGTCATATTTTTACTTATTTTATAAAATTGGGCTACACCACTAATTAAGCAGAAAAAGTATTTGTAGATACTATACCCAATATGTTTCAAGCCCAAAAATATTTATTGGTCCAATGTCATAACAAAAAACACTCAAAATCTGAAAAATAAGAAAGAGGCCCCAAAAATACAAAAAAGGAGCATAAAACTGAAATAAAAAAATAAAAATTATCTTTAAAGAAAGATTTTGAAAATATTTTATGAAGGAAATTTGGTTTTTTGGAACTAAAATCAAAAAAATATTTGAGGGATTTCTCTCAAATATCTGAAAAATAATGTAGTAATTCAAAGGGTTCTCAACAAATCCAAATGTATCTGCTTACAAGTCCAATTCATTTTTTTTATTTAACATAAGACAAAAAAATACTGATTTTTCATTATGCAACGAACAATTTTTTTAAAAATTATTATAATATTGTTGTTTGATTTTTTTTATTTTATGAAAACTATCCATAAAAATAATTAGATAAAATAGCTTCGACATTGTCAATTGATACTGAGAAAACGAAAGAACCAGGAATGGAGAGCTTTCCCCCCTTTTCTGCCCGCCTCTTTGGTCTTAAGAATGATGGTTTTAAGAATGAGTGATTGCCCTTCTCCAACCCTTACTGCCCAACAGGAGAGCGGACAGGTAATGCGTTTCACTTATTGAACATGATTCTATGGTTGGTCTGCGACCCTTGGATACCGAAGGCGTCCTTGGGGTGATCTCTTTGTTCCTACGGGTGGAGACGATGGGGTCGGTCCATGGATTTTCTTTCTTTTTGCCGCATTTCGCTCAAAAGGTTGAAGGCGTCCTTGGAGTGATCTTGTAGTTCCTACGGGGTGGAGACGACGGGGTCAGTCCATGGATTTTCCTTTTTTTTGCCGCATTTCGCTCAAAGGGTTGATTATTTATTTTTTCAAGTTTTAATTTTTTTGTCAATTATTTATAGATTTAACTATTTTATTAACCTGTCAATAAAATTAAATCAACTATTTTTCTCTTACTACGGTAAAAAAAAATAATTTTTTTACTTATGTTGTACAAATAAATTCAATAACAAATTGTTCAAATCTATATAGAAAAATTGTACAAAAATCTCTATTGGTAATTGTTAAAAAATCTTAATAATTCATGACGTGTTTGATTAATTTTTTTATGATAACACAAATTCATTATCATATAATTTTTCTCTTTTATATATAAAAATAAATCTGATATAAATAATTCTCATTCATATTAACACATTAAAATATTTAATATACATAACAGTTTTCCCACTACATGTACTGTTCTTCAGTATATATATATATCATGGTTATCAATATCCTTCCATTTCGGCTAGAACGCGCAAAATATTTTGATTCTGACACATGCACAAAACGGGACAGGGATGCAAATTTTTTTCATATATCGGTTAAATACAATCTAAAAATGAATATAAATGATTGAGGGAACCCCATAATTCATGACTTCGTCTCACGTCCGTGGTCCTCTACAGAAAAAATGAGTTGTCATAAACAATCCAGTTATAGTCTCCTTTATAAATTTAATAGTTTTTAATATTGATAGTTTATAAATAATATTTATTTTAGGGAAGAAAATAATTTTTAATTTACAAAAATATTTGATATTATTAACATGTACTTTAATCATTTAAATTTTACATTATGTATATATGAAGAGTTTATCTATCCTTAATTCAAACATAATATTTTATTTAATTCATTTCAATTAACGTGCACATCTTAATTTCTAGGACGACCTCGTGACAAGTTGGCAGACGGGGACATGGGTCGGATGGGACAAAAAAATCTTAAAATTCGGTATCGGGACCGTTTCGGTTCCACAAGGACGGGAATGACATCCGACGAGATTCTAGGATCGAGATATTTTACGACATTTTTATGAGGTACTCAACCGTTATAAAAGATAATTAGCGATGGGTATTTACCCATCGTGCAAAAGGGTGTTGTAAAAAATCTTTTATTTTTTGCAACGGTGATTTTTTTACAACAGTGGATAAATGAACTGTCGTTATAAATTGTCGCCGTAAGTTGTTTTTACTACGATTCATCTAGGAACCCTCGTAAAATCATTTGGCACCCTCGAAAAAAATAAATTTACAAGGACGGTTTTATGGAACAACTGTTGTTAAAGATATTCATTTTTAAAAAAATAGCTGGAGAAGGCTGAGACACGAACAATAAAATTGGTAAGAAGAATAGAAACAATAAATAACCAGCAAACTTATTTAGCAACTCAGATTAAAACTGAGAAAAGTTCTAGAACAATCTGACTAAAAAACACAAGGCGATGAAAAAAGTTATAGACCAACTTCAATAAAAAGACAAGCTTAAGAAAATGTCATTCAACTTTTTTAATACCAAGATCATAATTTCAAACAAACAAAATCACAAAACAAAAGCAAGAAACGAAGGGAAGAATGAGATAAGAAGATACATTTATTCGCTCGCCTTCACAGCGACAATCAAGCTCGACTCTATAAAACAAAGAATCATAAAAGACCAAATTAAATTTCTACATAAAAAGTAAACCTGAAAGTTTACATTCTAACAGTTCGTTTTGCACCTAAACTACTTCAATTTGGACAACCAATTGCGCCTCCTACACAATCTCAAATAGATTCTGCATGAAATCTTACTCTTATACATGCATGGTCAAAATCAAAATGGTAAAACATAGATAAAAGATGCCAACAATGAAAAGAAAATGATTCAGTATAGAAGCTAGGAGAGATAAATGGACAAAGATAGAAAGTAAGTGTTCAGGAGTTAAGGGGGTGTGATCGTGACGTCACGTGAGTGCAGTTACGGATGTGATCTAATCACAATAAACGACAAATATAGCCTGTGAATGTGGAGGTTGAAATCTGACAGGGTGCAGGACGAGCACTTTGAGCCAACCTATGGAAGGTGACAAAATGCTCGTGAGAGTAGAAGTTCAGAGAGAATTCTCCAAGTCTATTAAGTGTAAAAAGTATCAAAAGTCCTTTATAATGAAAGGAAGATCTCTATGCATAGAGAAGCTTCCATGCGGGATCCACTCCAATTAATCTAGTGTTAATTGGCAGTGGACCCTACGTGATGATACATCAACAAACTCGTTGAGGTGGCAACGTCCAATCATCGTTTTTCATAATTATAAATTGTGGGCCTACCACAATGACGAGATAGGCGGTATTCATCTGGGACCCCTCCCGAGGGATATCCTAACAACTAAGTCTATTCCTGTAATGGGAAGACAACACATACATAGCCCTCATAGAGGCCATACTGGTGAAGGGATATACTTTCCAAGATAGCGAACATCGTCCAAATCCTACCAGACCACAACCCCCAGATGTGTTCCCAGACAAAGAATCCACTGAAATGTTTGTCACTTGACTTAGTAGTTATAATGATGTGAAAGAATACATAGACCGAACAAAATAATATAAGATACACTTCGCTGACGTAGATCGAGCAATCACGTTGAAAAGTCAAAGCTGACACTTGGTAAGAATTCATAGTGGTCTACCATGTGAATGACGGGGGTGTACCCATGTACAGTAATTATGAAAATATACCTCTACAAGAGCAAGCAATGAGGCCATACTATCCCATCCTTGTAGATTGAGTGTTTGATAAACATCAAACTTACATCATTATGAAACTCTCAAGTTTCATGAAAATAAATTAAAAGATTCAAAACATTACAAAAAAATTTGACTACCTGAAAAAATGTCACTACAGAAATGATAAATATCAATGAGTAATTCAATTGGAAACATTAAACCAGGGAGAGTTAAGTTTGGTTACTATTATAAAATAGATCTTTCTATCGTTTTATGTTCCATTTTCTACAAGATAAAAATAAGATTATGAGCACTTGATTTTATCCCATATACATCATAAGAGATTATATCAATGGTGCCGGTAGCCGGGTTGGTGAAATTGACGATATATCTCACCCTTGCCATTTCTCAGAGTTCAAAATTTATAAAGAGGGAACCAAATTTCAACTCAACCAATTATAACAGGTCAGAGCTTAATTCCTGGATGAACAATCAATGATCATAAATCTTTGACAACCAAGTTTAAATCTTTCCATATCGGGGGGAAAGAAACATGGTTAGTCAATATTGCTGAAATACATACAGTTATTCAGCTCGATAGAGAGGAAAAATTGACAATAAATTGAAACTATTCTACAGCAATATATTTTGACAAAGTCCATGAAGTAAAAAACAGAATACAACCTTCAAATTAGGAACTGACATGGGTAAATTTACCAAACATATCGCAACTAATTCAAAAGCCGTTGATCCGATACTCGGCACAACCTCTCCCTCTCTCTCACACTCATGCACACAAACAAACAAACAAACACCTCGTGAGCCCCTCATTTCCCTCCTCGTTCCCACCATAATCACCCAATCTAAAAGCAATTAAGGAAAAGTAGAAAAGATGTACCGGTCAGCTAGTTGGAACAGACTATCTGATGAATGTTTCATGGCGTCGACGTCGTTGGACGGCAATGAGTTGCTGATGTGGCAATGAGTTACTGATGTATGATCCGATCGTCGGAATTCCTCGTAACCAAAATGGAAATTACTGTTGGCAGAACTGAATTCCCACCTCCTTGAAAATAGCATGAAGGTTAAATGTATTAATGTCAAGTTGAAGGCTACCATCTTCAAGTTTTGAAAGATCCAATACATCATTAATCAAAGTGGCCAAAAGATTACTGCTTTATAATATTGTTTCAACCATTAGCCGCTGCTCTGGAGTCAACTCAGTCTCCTGCAACAATGAGGAAAGTGCATGCATGCATTGGGGTTCTCATCTCATGGTTCATTACAGCCAAGAAATGATTGCGGGCACGGATTGCTGTTTCTGCTTCTCTTCTGGCCAGATCAAGTGCAACATTCTGCTCCAATAGAAGATCTCTAGCCCACTTCGACTCTTCTAATATTGCAGCATGAGGAAGAGCAACTGCTACCTGGTTCAGATTTTAAATTCATACATCAGGCTCCAAAATGAACTCAGTTAACCACCATGAGAAAAATGTACCTTTTATACAAAACTAAATTCGTTAATAAAAAAAGAAACAAACTAATTACAACCAACAGTTATCCCAAGTACACAAAATTAAAAATAAAGGCAAATCGTTGAACAACTTGGAAGCCCATAAAGAAACAAGATAAATGATTCTACTCCAGATCGAATTATAATCTTCACACTTTTCATCCAACATTATCTTGTTCCAACCATATATAATATCTAGCACAAAGCCATTACAGTACATCTTCATTTGATTACCATGAGAAAATTCAGTTATAGCAACGTAAAGGATTGCACATCTTCATTTGATCCAAAATTAATCTTTTATTCACAAAAGTTCCCTGTGAGATAAGATCTGAAGATTAAACAAGATAATCTTCTGAAAGACATAACTATTAGAGACCTTTTGATACAAAACTAATCTTTTTTCACAAAGGTCCCCCAGTGAGATTCAACCTGAAGATAATCAATCTTTCTACGTCTTCTTTTTTCCCCTCTTTCCATTGATTTGTTTATATTGACTTAAACCACATAATCTTCTGATTGACTTAAACCACATAATCTTCTGATAGACATAGCTAGTAAAAAAATACAAGAGTATTATAAACCATACTTCCTTTCTAACTTTCTTTATATATTTGGTTTAAATAGGAGTAAAACCCTAAGATAACCCAGCAGCACCAAAATGAATCATTTTAAATGTCTTTGTCCCATGTGGAAGCCAGACTAAGAGCGTAGTTCAAATGTAGCAAGTACCCCAGATCCATCAAACTATCAAAACATATCTACATGCATCCTGAAGTGGACATGCTGTCATACTAAATGTTCATGTTAGAGACAATGTATTGTTCCTGCCACAAGTTCTATAAGAGCTACTGGTTTCTAGAATAATATTTTGAATTGGCTTCTTCAGGAAAACTGCATCTTTGAGACGTGTGAAAAACCATGTCAATAGGAAACCGAAAAACCATGTCATGAACGTGCCGTTACCTAGCACTATCAGAGGGAAGCATCAAAACCATCAGAGCATATCATTTTGTAGAAAGCTCCGCCCAGTCATTAATTTGGAAATTAGAGAGATGCAAGAGAGGGATACAAACAGCGACAACCTCCCCATCCATGTATTTTCCTGCAATAGGTCTCAGTCTAGCCACAGGGGAGCTTGGTGATATTTTTACTACACGATTGGTGCTAAAGACTTGATTGATCACGGGAAGATGACTGGGAATAGTATATCCCAATAGATTTTGCTGACGAAGCGTGTAGGAAAGCTGAAGCTCCAACCCAGTACGAGGTTGCATCCAAAGTGGACATTCTTCTAATGCCAACGTTCTTCCGAGCTCTATAAGAGTGGTTTTCAGTATAGTATGTCTATCAAGAGTGCTCCTAATCTCATGAGTAAGCATCCGGACATGTCTACATGTTTCTTCCTGCGTGCAAATGAGACCCATTTCTCTATCGATCTCTGCAGCCTTGTTTTTCAAAAACAACTCCCTAGTTTTGACGCTCAATAAATCAGGTATAATATGTACAAGCATGAGAGCACTATGATACCACAACAGTTGAAAGGGAGAGGGCGAGCCCTAGTACCAAATCGAAACTCAGAGAGAGAGGGTGAACCTTTGAGGTGAGAGTCAGCATGCAATCGCGGTGAGGCTGAGGCTGCAGACATGAGGTTGGAGATGAAGAGAGCGGAAGTGAAAGTAAAGTACTTGTTTGCAAAAACGACGGGGATTCGAGGCCCGTCATTTTATTTCCTTTACTATACAATACGCCGGGGAGTTGAGGCCCCATCATATTTTATTGTTATAATTAAAGAGATTGCGGTTGCTAGAACCTGGAATCTAGACAATTTAAAAGAGATTGACAAATTTTGATGAAGATCCATGAAGAAATTGCATTCTCTCTCACGCTCATTCTAGTGGGTTCTTTTAAGTACATATGACTATATTTGTGGCCAATTGTATTATGTCAGTGAGAATGTCCAACAGTAAGTTTATAAACAATGTTATCATTATCTATAATATATATTTATATACGTATAGTATAGTACCATATATGTATAGAAATCATGATTCAAGTATCATAAAAATCACACATTTTAAAATTATTGATAATGTTTCATATCCATCATTATAAAATTAGTATAAATTCTTAAATCATTTCAATCCATCATTTAATCATAAAATAATTTTATTCATTCAAAATTATATATATATGTACATGTAGTATATTAACTTATACAATCCAAATATCATAAAGATCTCATAGTATATCCATCACTTGAAAAATATTTATGAAATATTATTCACATTATCATAAAATCAATATCAGTCTTTAAAATCATTTCAATCTATCACTTCTATCCTAAAAGAAAATTATTCATAAATATCATCAAAAGTTTCTATTCATCATTGTATCAACTATATCGATCATAATTATTAGAAGTTACGAATTACTTTTTGGGTGCTTGGTAAGTTTTTCTACTTATATTTACATTGTTTGTATATTATTGGTTGTTTAATTAGTTTTTACCATTTCTGCAATTTACAAGTTGTCTAATGGATACTATTATATTACTTATATGGCCTTAACTCATTATGCATGATGACAATTATCATGAAAGGAAGACTAAGCAAAAGAATGATGTAAAATTACCACAGTGATGACATGCTAGCCTTTAACTTTTGTCATAACATTTGTAATTGAATAATGAATTCTTATGTTGATTACGATGATGAATATTAAAATTTTGATTATACAAAGTAATCTTGCAAGGCGATATTAATTGTATGATACAAATGATGGGTTTCAATGAATCTGATGTATAATACTAATTTTATGATGTTGTACATAATACTTGTTAAAACTGTTTGGGATGGTGGATAAATTATGAGATCTTTATAATTCTTAATTTATCGTTTCTACAGGTATAAGGTAATATACTAGAGGCATATAAGTACAAACTATAAGTAATTTTGGAATGGATGATGTTATTTATAGTATGGAAGGGATTGATAATAATCTAATAATGATGCTTATAATATTTTTGTAAACAATTTTAGTTGTATGATCTTTATGACACTTGGATCACTATTTCTACATATGATAATATAAATGTGTATATGAGTATATACTATGAATAATTTATACATTGCTAATAACATGCCACAAGACATTGTCATTAGCATAACAAACAATTAAAACTGGTCACGAAACATGATCATATCTACTTCCATAACACATCATGAGATGCATCTTCACCAACAATCAATGGCTTCAACTTATAGTTAACGTAGTTTCTTCTTCACCCCACATTCTATTATTAAAAAAAGACTTTGGGGAATATTGACCATCTGACATGTAAGAATAAACAAATATAAAAAGCTAATACATTAACATACAAATAGTACATGATAATATAGTATACAGTTAACTGCTAAAAGTATATAATAACGTACCGCATAATAAACTGAAAATGCAAAAATTTACAGAATATAGAAATCACTCTGTTTTGCATCTGAAAAATAGAGTAAAACAAAGGGAGAATCACATAAATAAAAATCGACGAAGAATGACATAATTATACATCTTCACAATGAAATTCACACTAACTAACTATTGAACGAATTATAATAAAGATGAGTTGAAAAAAAACAAGTCACGAGTAGAACCTGAAAATTTTTAAAAACAAACAAAAACAATGAGAGTAAAATCAATGTATATTGAAGAATATATTCTTATTTATTAATTTTCATTCAATCTTGAATACAACAAAGACTATTATCAGATTGAAACTAGAAAAGCAACATAAAAAATCCATTTGCCGCTCTCTATCCCTCTCCCAAACAACATCCTCCTCTCTTACATAGACTCCTCAGTCATGTCACTTTACACCTCCACCCGCACCTCCGGTAGTGTATTGCCTTAATATTTTTTTCTCATCAAATGATACTTTATATCTCTTCTCTATCTCTCATTAAGAAAGAAGATATATATGAGAGCTTTACCAATAAAGAAACAAAGAGAGAATAAAATAACTTAGAAATCGAACCAAACTCACTAAAATCATTGATATCGTCACCAAAAATAACATTGTCCATTGTAGATTTAGTTGTGAAGGACTACGATTTTTAAGGTTTAGCAATTGTTAAACGTAAGGAGAAATTGGGTTTCTTGAATAACATAGTTAATAAGGATATTAATGTAAAACAACAATTCAACTAAATCTTTAATAAGGATATAATAGTAAAAATAAACTCCAACTTAAATTTGGGTTGTTAAAATCCCGTTATTGGTGCAAATGAAAAAATTAGGCCAATGTCTTCAACAACAAAAATAAATGGCCTATTTATTGCAATTTTTTTATTTTTTTTACAAAGATTTCATTCATTTCAGAAAAAGATTACAGATCTAGATCAAGATAATAATAAGAAAATATAGATTTATCAATAAAAATAAATTAAATATCAAAAGATTAACATGAAACCTTAACAACCAAAATATATAAATCAACCATAACAATAAGAAAACTATCGAACAAACATGAATGATAATTTAGAGCTTGAAATCGGATGAAATACGCTTTGTCAAGTGATCTAATGAAGAATCTGGTACAATCGACCACTAAAAATCATAGATCTGGGATAGATCTATCGAAGACAATCATAAAACAAATTCTACCAAAGGAAAATATCATAGATCTAAATCTATGGAGGAAAACCACTATAGAATTAGATCTAGATGGAGGAAAAACTACCATATAACTAGATTTAGGTGGAGGAGAAATCATCATAGATCTAAAAATATATCTGAATGATGATTAATTAAGAAACTTCATAAATAATGATGGCAATTTATGTCAACAGATAATACTCACCCTTAACCCATTTATATACACTACTGACATAGATAAATAGATATAAAAGGTTTTGTTTCCAAGTTCTAAAATTAAATTTGTGACATTAATTTACCTTATTTTTTTCTTTCTCATCAAATTTGTTAATCTCTGTATTTCAAAATACTAAGTAGATTTATATAGTTCTGTATCGTTACTTCCAATTGCTTCGTTTGACAAATACGACATAAAAATGTTCTGATTAATTTATTAGTGTTTGCAAAACTTGAATTGTTTAATGCAAATGTAAAAGGGCAAGTTTTAGTCCAAATTTGCCATGATTAGAACCATCCACTAACCCAAGTTGCTACTAACTAATTCACTAGAAATCTTTCTTCTAAAAATAGTTCCCACATATTTCATAATCATGTCCATATAAAAATAGTTCCCACATATTTCTTTTATTTTTTTCAAACCTCTTTTAAATAACAGTATTAGTTAAATGAGTGTGTATTGACATGGCTGCATTGAAAAACCAGATTACCGAGAGATCACATATTGATTAAAATCTATTATAATTTTTGTTTTAGTTATAAGAAGCATGATCTTAATCATAAGAGATTATGTTCCTCGACCATAATACCTAATGACGAGAGCCCTCCTATTAAAATAAAATGTGCTTATTTTTCTTATTATATAAATGAAAAAATAGTTTTGTAATACTGTTGCTATACAAATAACTAGTAATTGAATGAATAAATCCTTTAGGTTGATAATATACTTTACATTTTTTTAATAAATAAAACTTGATTCATTTTCATGATATTATAGCATTATATATATATATATATGCTATACAATGAATACAGTCGACCAATCAAACCAAGAAGAATTCATATATATATACATATAGAAAATCAGATTATTAGCACTACATAGGTCCCAACGATGTACAATAATGTGTTGGATTAGAGAGAGATTTGGAAAATGAAATCAAATGGCCGGGCCGAAAAGGGCCGGACGACACAGCTGTATCATAAACTAAGTAAATATGATCAATTGGATCATAAACCAATTAAATATGCTTAGTCTGACTATATGCATGCTTTGGTTATCTAAAATTGATATTAAAATTAACAATCGGGTCGATACAAAATGATTTAGCTCAGATTGTTACCTTCATATTCATATGCTTATGCGTTTGCATCTTTCTAAATGCGCCTTTCGACATGCACTTTGGACCGTTCAAAAAGAAAACTCCATGGAATTGGGAAAACTCCAACTTACAGGGTCTCAGATCATTTCTACGTGTTTCATTTCATAGATCGATTAACAAAACCCTTGATAACTCCGAAACTAGTTCAAGAACATATGTCTCTAGAACAAAAAGGTCGGTTACTTCATATAATGTTCCTTTTATTTTTATTTAGTTTTCCGTGTGATTTAGTTTCTGAGCTAAATACATAATTTATTGGATTGGGACAGTGGCTGGAATAAGTTGAGAGTTCTGATTGTTTATTTCAGTAGATATCATTGGCAGAAGTATTTTCTTCGAATAGCAAAATTCAACGAAATGGACTGATTGGATTACTTTGTGAAATTCCCGGGGCCCACCATCAGTTTACATTTTTCATTTTAAAATATACTGCCAGAGGATTTGGTTGGAACAAATTTTTAACGAAAAAATAACCAAACTAAAATTTTAGTTCGATAATAAAATTAAATAAAATTGAACCGTTCATATCAAAAGATTTGAATCAAATTGAATCGCGAGTTTCAGTTCGGTTCGATAATGTTAATTAAAAGTAAATTTTTAAATAATTTTTAAATAATATTATTGAAAAAAATACTATAAAATCAAAGTTTCATTCGGTATGATTCAGTTCGATTTTATATAAAATTATATATAAAAAATAATATAAATTTAATGTTTCAGTTAGATTCGGTTCGACTCGATTAGAAAACCACCAAAATTTTGAACCGAACCGAAACTTCAGTTCTCTCATTTTTCCGAACCGAACACATATAAAGAACTTATAGAACCAGTCAATTTCGGTTCGGTTCGGTTTAGGATAATTTTGAACACTCCTAATCAACACACAGCTTAAAAGGGAAAATTTAACAATGTCTGATGGTGATACATTGTGGTTGTGCTCTTAAATAGTGTCATATTAGACAATTGAACTAGTTTTTATGATAATAATGGATCTAATTGTCTCGAAGCATCGTTCATTTGATGTACACTAATAAAGTAGTCACATTGTGATCATCATTCTTAAAATTTTTTTGTTAAAATGTTGTTAGTAAGTTTTTCTTTCTGCCCTTTTTTCTTCCTAGTGAGATAGTTTTCATTGTCCGTTTGATCATGTTTAGTTAATTTATTAAAAATATTATTATTTGGGGAAAAGTATTTTTTTTCTAAACAATTTCAAATATCCGAAAACTTGTTTCATAAAATTATTGAAGAAGTGGTTTGTTAAGGATAAGAAATGAGCTTCTAGACTAAGAGTTAAAGTTGTTGTTAGAATATTATTAGTAGAAGCAATTTGACAATTTGCGTACTTACTTTCAAACTGCTCACGTGAGCTATTGGGAGATGTAGTGTGTTGTACTTCTAAACTCATTCTTCTAGATCTTAAGCTTCACTTACTTGTTCCTAAAACACACTTGATGATACTGATATAAATATAAGCATATGCATTGAACTTAGTAATGAATATTTACCGAGTTCTACACACTTTTGATCGTCTTCTATCTTTTCTCTTCTCTCTTCACTTTCTTACTTTTTTATCATTCATTAAAGTGTTTTATGATATCAGAGCCAGAAAGACTAATTATTGATGGCCAATACTAAGAATATAGAAAGCAATTATGCTGCTACAACAAGCATAGTCTTGATGGCCTCGAGTGGAGTGATTACCAATATATTGAGTAGTTCTTTGTCTATCAAGCTTGAAAGAAAAAATTTTATGATCTAGAAATCACATGTAACACCAGCCATTATAGGACATGAACTTGATGATATAGTCTTTGGTGAATCAAGAAAGCCAAGCGAGAAGGAGGTCAATGGAAATGAGAACCTATATTACAGAATCTATATGAGGAAAGACCAATTGGTCTTAAACTGGTTAAGGGCTTTAATGAGAGAAGGAGTGCTTACCTCTGTTGCCCAATATGAGTCTTCTAGAACAAACCTTTGCTAGTCAGTCGAGAGCAAGGATTATATAGTTGAGAAATTCTTTGCATAGGGATAAAATGAGGAGATTCTCATATACTTTAGAAGCCGCTGGACAAGTAATCACAGATCAAGATTTAATGATGTATGTCATGAATGGTTTAGGGTCAGAATTTGATCCTTTAGTCATAAACATTATGTCAAGAGTTGACAATACTAGTATGGAAGAAATGAAGCTCTTCTTCTTTATCATGAAAGTATACTAGAAAAGCAGCTAACATTAAGTAAAAGTACATTAAAGATGAGTGCCAACACCATTTCTAGCACCAACTTTAAGAATAATTTCAATGGAAATTCTAGTTTTTCTGATTTCAACAAGAACCATGGAAAGAGCTTTCACAACGAAACTTCTCATAAGGTTTTAGAGAATGAATGTTTGGCAGACGAGGAGGCAGATCAAGTGAAAATTCAAGAATAGTGTGTCATGTGTGTGACAAACATAGTCATTCAGCCAAAATGTGCTAATATAGGTCTTAATCAGTCTAAGGGAAGTTCCAACCAAGGTGGTACTCACAGAATCAAAGTGGCTTTTCTCAGAATCCTTCAGCTTACATAGTGTCATCTTATGCCTACATTGCATCATTAAATTTTATTTATGAGGAAGCATGGTATGCTGACAGTGTAGCCATAAACCATGTTACATCAGATCTGATGAATTTAAGCTTTTACCCAAGAATGCAACGAATTAGAAAAATTAGCAGTTGGTAATGGTAAGTGTCTGTGTATCTCTCATATATGTTTAGCTATTCTTCATGCAAACCTTTTTCCCTTAAGCTACATTTTATTTTAAGAGTGCCTGACATTAAAAAGAACCGTATTAGTATTTTCTAAACTAACCATGATAATCATGTATATATAGAATTTCATGCTGATTATTGTTTTTTTAAGAACAAGGCCTCAAGAGTGCTTGTTTTATAAGGGATCCTTAGAGATATGCTCTACTTACTCACACATCTTCATGGCAAAGGGCCTTCTGTCAACTGTTGCCTAGTAAAAAATGTTCTATCTTGTAATAGTTCTACTGATAAGCATGTTGAAAATATGTATAATAATGTCTTGCCTTCTTTACCTGATAAATCTTGTAATCAAGCTTTTGATAAATCGAATAAAAGTAGCATTTTACCTACTCCGTGTTATACTTATTCTTTTACTGCTACTGAGAGTAATTATGACAATAATTCAATTTCCATTCTTGATACAGTGACCTGGCATATAAGATTAGGCCACCCTATAGAAAATATATTAGTTAAAGCATTGAATTCTGGTAATATTAAACATGTTAAGAATTGCAACTCATTATTTTGCATATCATGTCAAAAAGGAAAAAATCATGTGCTTCCTTTCAGTTTATCTAAAAATGTCACCAAACAACCTCTAGAAGTCATTTATACTGATCTTTGGGGTCTTTCACCCAATATTTCCATATAAGGTTTCAAAACATATATTTTCTAGATGATTACAGTACATTCTCTTGGAATTTTCCTTGGAGACTCAAATCTGGTGTTTTCAAACCTTCATCATATTAAAAAAATTTGTAGAAAATCAATTCGATAAAAGAATAAAAAATTCAGTCATATTGGGGTGGGGAGTTAGACGTTTTGCACCCTATCTTGAGTCAAATGGGATAGCTTTTAGGCATCTTTGTCCCCATATTCATCAACAAAATAGGAAAGTAGAAAAAAAACACAAACATGTTGTAGAAATAGGTCTTACCTTGTTTGCACAACCCTAAATGCCTCTTACCTATTCGTGGGATGCATTGCAAACAACAATTTTTCTCATAAATAGTCTTCCTATTCCCGTTCTAATCATGACTTCACCCTTGAGAAGTTGTTTAATAGAGTACCAAAATATAATGCTTTAAGAACTTTTGGTGTGCATGCTTCTCTCATCTTAGACCTTATAATAGGCATAAAACATATTTTCATTCTGATATGTGCATTTTTCTTGGATATTCACCTAATCACAAGGGTTATAAGTGCCTTCACCCCTCTGGTACGGTCTATATATTGAGGAATGTCATATTTCTAGAGTCCTTGTTTCCTTTTTAGTTTTTGTTTAACAAATCACATGTTGAAACCCATGTTAAAGCACCTATTTCTGCACAAATATCTACTCCAAGCTCAATATTTCCATCTGTTGACTTGGGATGCTACCAAAGTCCTATTTCAACTCAAAATGGCATGAGATAATGTGAGAAGAGGCTCTCTTAAGGATTCTATGAAAAACAGTGCAACTAGGCTGAACACCAACATAAAATGCACCTTCAATTGCTGATAAGTTAGTCCTTAATATACCAGTTCAACCCCAAACAGAACTCATGTCTGTTCAAAACCAAACTGAACCAATTTCACATCACCCCATGACTACTAGATCAAAAAATAGAATAACTAAGTTAAAAGTTTTTTCAGCCATCAAACATCCTTTACCTAGCCAAAATCTACCTGGTGAACATATAAACATTAAACAGGCACTTACTAATATCAATTGGAAACAAGCCATGGTAGATGAATATAATGCCTTGCTTAGGAATGATACTTGAGATTTGGTTCCTTTTAGACCTGACATGTGACTTATAGGGAATAAATGTGTGTTTAAATTGAAGCTCAACCCTAATAATAGTATCTAAAGGCACAAGGCCACGTTAGTGGCAAAGAGTTTCCATCAAACCCCATGCATTGACTTCATTGAGACTTTTAGTCTAGTTGTCAAACCAACTACTATGAGGATCATTTTACATATTTCTATGTCTTTAGGCGGGGATATCAAATAATTGGATGTAAACAATGTATTTTTATATGGTATCTGACTAAAACCATTTACATGCCTCAACTTGAAGGATTTATGGACCCTAGCAGACCTAAGCATGTTTGTAAGCTTTGTATAGCACACTCCAAGGGCCTGGTATGTTAGATTAAGACTGATTCTTATTGGCTGGAGATTTGTTAATACGAAATCTGACACATCTTTGTTCATTTTTAAGTATGGAAGAGAAGTAGTTTATCTATTGGTGTATGTAGATGATATTCTACTTACAGGGAATAGATCAAAATTGCTTCAACATGTCACAACTGATTTTTTTGCACATGTTCTTTGCATTGAAGGATCATGGCTCAATTCACTTTTATCTTGGTATTGAGGTTTATAGAGATCAAAGGGATTTTGCTGTCACAGACTAAGTATATCAATGATTTGCTGAAGCAGACCAAGATGGAGGGTGCTAAACCGGCTCTATCTCTAGCAAGTTCTACAGTATTTCTCTCTCTTAACATTGGTGAACCATTTCAAGATCTTCCTTCTTTAGAAGCACCATAGTTGCATTGTAATACTTGACCACTACCAGACCAGATATAAGTTTTATTGTCAACAAACTCAGTCAATACATTCATAAGCCCGCTACAACACATTAACAAGCATGTAAAAGGCTCCTGAGGTATCTTAAATGGACAATACATGATGGATTGCACATGAAACTATCTAATTGTTAGGCATAGTGCCCTCAAAGCATGTGTCTAGACAATTTTAATATGAAATTAATGAAATTATATTTTTCTTATAATTATTCTTTTAAATTATTGTTGAATAATTTATATATAAATATCTAAAAATTTCATATTCATTAATGAGACTATGTTCTTGTATAAGTACGAGAGGATTAAGATCATAGATAATGATTAAAATTGTCAGCAACATATTATAGTATGAAATCTTTAATGAATGGTTGTTAGTACGGTTCACTAAACATTATGAATGTATGTGGTCTAGATACAAATCATTGATGTGGATAAACATATTAACGAATGTACTTTATATAATAAGATTATATATAACAAGACCGATATGGATTAATATCTTTATTAACTTACCGTTTATCATAAATATTTAATACATATCAATCTGATGATCATATGTAGATTGGTCTGAATCCTGAATAGTCATGAACTCTTATGTATGTCTACAAAATCTTTTGATTCACTCGTTAATGTTTGCTTTATAAAATAGGCTAGTGACTTTTATTTTGGAGATTCAGTAACATGGATGGTTGGGAATACGATCTTACAAGATTTGGAATCCAAGCTTTTCTAACGGATCGTATATTGTTTTCCTTAAGTGTTAATTCTGGAACTGAATAGTTATTGAGCTTAAATTTATAATATGATTATAAATTGACCATTCACTAGTGAATTAATGGTACTTAAGGATTTAAAGGTAATTAGAATAGTAAAATGATAATTTTGACCAGCTCTAATTTACGAACCAATAATTGGAGGACAAAAAGTTACATGAAATGATCATATCAATGGACTACACGAGAATACTCTGTAAATATATTATGTATTCTCTAAGAGTATAATTTCATATTTATAGTGGAATAATAATGAAATTAATAAATAATATTATTTAATTAAATAGTTTAATTAATAATCTGATTTATTGGAGCTTATGATTATGAGTCCATGACCCCTAAGTCACATGTGTAATACACACTCTAGAGTGTGTATTTCAGGAAATGAGAAAAAGACTAACTTGCAAAAGGAATCATATTTCTGAGGTAAATATATAATTATAAGATAATTATGTATGATTAATTAATCAAGAATTCGTTAATTGAATTATTTAATATAATTTTCAGAATTTATCATTAAATAATAATATTGATTAAATTTAGTTTAATCGATAAGTGAAATAAATTATCTAATTTATGAAATTATATAATATTTAATTATTATAAGATAATACCTCAAATTTTGAATCAACTAAATCGGTTGTTTGAACTAACAGATAAGCTAGTTGATAGGGATGATAAGATAAATTAATTTTTGATTAAATAATATCTAGATATTTATCTGATTAAAATGAATAATAAATTTACAGAATTGTCATGTAGCATGTTGAATTGTCACATGTAAATCACTGATTTTTAATCAGAGGTTGACATGGACTACAATGTCGTGAGGCACTGTGCCTCCTCACTGCACACTGCAGTGCCGTGTGGCACTGTAGTGTTGTATACTTACAGTTAGTCCCACTACAATTGTACATTTGTAATTAATTTATTATTTTATGTAAATTCATAAAAGTCTGATACCATTATCTAGAAAATAAATTGATATTATTCTATTAGTTTTAATGTGCTAACAACACAGTTATAATCAGGAGTGAAACTCTCTGAGATTAAAAGTTAATAAAAAAGCTCTATGAAAAGCTTTTAATTATTTTTCGGTCAGAGTTTTGTCCATAAATTAATCATTCTCTAAAATCTCTAGAATATACTGAGTACATCTAGAGACAGGAAATATTCTTGATATATTCTACGTGCCCATAGACGTCCTAGTGTATTTGAGAATTGTCTTGGAAGATCGTGGTGTAGATCTCGAAGTCTATCGTTTGTAGGATAGCAAGATCGTTGTATTGGAATGAAGCTTGATTGGATTACAAGAGGTATATTTTATATCCATATATGTCATTGAATTAATATATAAATATATAATCGATCCGATTCGAGAAAGTATTTTTCAATTAAAAAGTTTTCATCTTTAGGATCTGCGACGATGTGATCGTTTATCGTTTTATAATTTTTTTAAAACACCACCACGCCTTCCGTCGCGTGTCGTCGAGGATTCCAATACTAATAACCTAGAAATGGAAGCTTTTTCAGATGTTGATTGAGATGAGGGCAGTGACAATAGGAGGTCAACATGAGGATATTTGATCTGCATTGGAGGTAATTTGATGTCCTGGTCATCAAAGAAACAACCTATTGTTTGTAGGTCGTTTATAGAGAGTGAATATATATCTTTGGTTAATACATCATCTGAAATGCAGTGGTTTAAGAGCTTACTGTCTGAATTGGGTGTTTTCAGCATAAAAACTCATGTTCTTTGGTGTGATAATATAAGTGCCTTAGTTTTGGCCTCTAATCATGTTTTTAGTGCTAGAACCAAGTATGTTGATCTTGATGTACATTTTATAAGAGAGAAAGTTTAGAAGAGATAACTTGAAGTTCGTTTGGTTCCTTCTTTGGACCAAATAACAGACATTCTAACAAAGGCCCTCTCTACTCCTCGGTTTCTTTATCTGAAAAAAAAACTTCAATTAAGAACCTCACCCCTTAACTTGAGGGAGGATGTTAAGGAGAAGAAGTGAGCTTCTAGATTTAGAATTAAAGTTGTTAGAATATTGTTAGTTGATGCAGTTTGATAGTTTGCTTACTAATTGTCAAACTGCTCTCCTGAGCTATTAAGAGATGTAATCTATTGTACTTCTAAGCTCCTTCTTCTTGATTTTAAGCTTCACTTACTTGTACCTAAAACACATTGGATGATGCTGATATAAATGCAAGACATATGCATTGAATTCAATAATGAACACTTACTAAGTTCTGCACACTGTTGATCATCTTCTCTCTTCTCTCTCTTACTTTCTTTATCATTAGTAAAGTGTTTCATGTTTTAACGTAAATTTTTGAAAACCTTGTTCAAAAACAATTGTTAAAACCAATGAAAATCAATATTTGGTTCACACTAATTCCTGGTTTTTGGTTTAGTTAATAAACTTGTGGATCATCTTATATTTTTCACTTTTCACTTTCTTTATCTATTTTCTCCACAATCACATCTTTTGGTAAACAAAAAGTGAAAAACATCAAATCATTAGCGGTCCTATAAGAGTTTTGCAATATAATAAGTTCAGACTCAAGAAGTAAAATTGGGATTTCACCTCAGATCAATAAATATGAATGAAAACAAATGATAGGTCTTGAAGAGCAAAATTTTAATTATTAAGAAAAAAAATCTTTGTGTAACAAATATTTCGAGGGTCCAAGGCCTTCTCGAACCAATGACTGCCGTCTCTCCCCTCTTTATATTTTTGTAAGAAAACATCCATGACTTTTTTAGCCTGCTTTATTTGTAAAATAGACAGAATGATAAGACACCAAACTAGAGAATGCAATAATATATATTTTTATTATAGTAATTGAATTAGGCTTCACATATGGTGGAAGCTGAACTCGCAAAATATTTGTACGTATTATCTATTTGCTGATAACTTTCTTTTTTATGGTAAAAAATGGATAAAAAGAGAGGCTGACATTTTATTGTTGATTAAAGAACATTGTGTACATCCCTCGCCGTGTCAAAGTCAACCACTACATATATTAAGGTCGAAGCTCTAGGGTAATTGAATAATTGACAACATCAATATGTCACCTCTTCAAAGTTTCATGGTGAGATTTATGATTATTAATCTTGGCCATGAAAATTAGAGAAATATTATAAACAAACATAAGAACAAAAAAAGCGATAGGGAGTTACTCGATGGTTAGAAATAAGTAAAAGAGTCAAATAATAAATCTATAACTAACTTAAAACTTTCTATAGTTAAAAAAATTATGTTTACATATATACATATGAAGGGTCATTTTTACATATAAATTAATAAAAATGATCATCTACTGTAATTTTCACACCATTTTATTTTCATACATAATTGTGTGAATTCGGAACGACATCCGAGTGTTAGAACTTAATGATTTATACTAATACATCACATCAAATTTATCTTAACTTCAATCCCCATAGATTTTGTAATTTGGACCAAGAAAAGGTTGTGGTAAAAAACCAGTGGACCTTTCATACGAATTCACGGCTTTGATGCATGATGATTAAAGGCATATATAAAAGTAGGAAAGGAATCATGAAGGTTGTTATGTCTCCCTTAAATAAGCTAATTGAGCTAATGAAGAGTTAGGTGCATGCCTTGGTGCACTCGAACTTGGAATGACAAAGGGACAAAATGTTGAGAGAAAACTTCAAAGTTTGTTTAATTAACTAGTTTTAATTAATTAACTTTGATGATCACCACTTTATTTTAATTTAATTTAAAGTAAGAGGATGCTCTCATTACAACAACTTTTTCTTCTGATTACTTCATTAAGTTCTCTCTTTCTTACCTATTTCCTACCCTTAGAAGCTGTGTCCTTTATTGGTACTACAATATATTATAGATCCAATGCTACACTTTAATGGTCATATTAATATAATACGGTTTTAACATGGAAATTAGAACGATATCTATCTAATGAGCTACGGTCAATTCTTGCTTGGAAATTTACGCTTTATAATATGCTTCCGCAAAAGGCGTTTTCTCTTTATGTTCTAGTTTAATGAGTTTTTATTATTAGAAATATTGATGAGTCTGCCATGAAAAATCTACTCTTTCTATCAATGTAAGGGGAGACAAATTGATTTGGTGCAATTAGTTAAATCCTAATATCTATATATTAGAGGTCGTGAGTTCGAGTCATATTCTCTAATTCCTATTAGAATTTGTAATATAACTTTGACAAAAAGAAATCTATGCAAGGGTATATATTATTTATATTTTGTTTATGGTAATAATTTAAGGGAAATGTTAGTATATTTATCCTCTCAAACTCTAACAGGTTTTACGACAACATGATGATACGATTCATTTAACCCTAATACTCATATCTTAGAAGTTGTGAACGTTCGAATTATACTTCCATATTCCTCTTACAATCGGTAACTTTCCAAAAGAAAAAACTTTTGAGGCTTTTACCAATTGAATATTTTATGTTACTTTGTAACTATTAAAACCTTCAATCTTAAAAAGTTCAAAAATTAACATTTTGTACATCAAACAATAAGATTATTGGTAATTGATCAGGGCATGTGTTCATCAAGTACTCTTAATTTACCTATTTCAGACATGAACATTCATGTCATATTTTTCTCCAAAAGTCCAGGCTTTTAGAAATTTTTTGGATACATAAAGAGAATTCTAATTTCCTGAACTCAAAATAAGAAAAAAATAATTCATTGTGTTATATTATATACAACTTACATCCAAGTAAAGTACACAAATATAAGAGTACTAAAGAGGTGTTAGCTTAGTCAGAATGTTTTGATACACTTATCGATTATCATTACCAACCTCCTTAAAAAAGCATGTTTTATTATATTAGAGTACAAAGTTAAAATGGATTCGTGTGAAGAAAATATTAATTGACAATATAAGGATTTTTTTTCCATTGCAGGAAATGTACATAACACATATTCATGCTAAAAATGCTATTTGATTTCTCATAATGAAAAATCATCTCATTTCAAATTTAAATGAGATTAATACCTATCACTAAAAAAACTCTGACATTAATAGCCATCAGAAAAAAAAGGCATTGCTGGTGCTCACTTAAAATACTCCCAAAGAATTGATACATATATAAGTATGATAACATAAATTGACATGATTTTGAAATTAGTAATTCAAGTTCAAAATCGCCGGTATGGAATTAAACTTCCTTTTACAATATCATTAGAAATCTGTTTTTTTCGAAAAATAATTTGATCACAGCCACTTTGGCACTTTAAGTTCTATGAAGTTTTTTTAACAAATCATAAATATTATGACACAATATGAAGAAAAATAGTTTTCTCGGCGATTTTATAGCGGCGATTAGGCTAACCGCAAAAAAAAAACCCGGTCAAATTTTTAGCAAAAACCGCCGCTATAGATCAACATTTGGTGACGGTTTTTACAAAATCACCGCCGAATGTTTGCAAAAATTAAAAACAAAATATATGTATAAAATGATTTTGGGCAGCGGTTTATAGAAACCGCTCTCAAATGATTAAATAAAATAATATATATAAATAAGCATTGCGGGCGGTTTTTAAGCGCATTTACCAGCGGTTTAAAACCGCCGTTAAAAAGTTTTTAAATCTCTAATTTTTCTTTTCCCCAAACTCACGCGAAACTCCTTCTCTCTCTGTGCAACAGACGATTTTGAACCCAGGTTCTTTTTATCGTGTGATTTCTCCACCGCAAGCTCTTCCACCGCGAGCTCCTCCGTGATCAACAGGTACATACTCGATTCTCTCTCTAACTCGCCCGTTTTCTCTCTGTCTCTTCTCAGATCTCTATCTTCTTTGCATGCCTCTTTGTCTCTCGAAGCTTCTTCGTCTCCACCGCGAGCTCCTCTATCTCTTGAAGGTACTTTGCTGCTGATTGTTTAGCCCTTGTTGATCGATTTTGATTTTCCAGCCCTTGTTGATCAATTCTGATTTCCAGCCCTTGTTGATCAATTCTGATTTTTCCACCCCGGGTTGATCAATTTTGATGTGGTTTAGTTCAATTATTGGTTGTATATTTATGGGTTTTTTGGATGTAAATGTTGAAACTTCATATTTATTCTCCTTGAAGTTAAAATTTCTAATCCGATGATTTTTATCAGTTTACGAATGAGTACTAATGAATAAAATGATAAGAAACTAGTAAAATAGGACATATCATAAACTCAACACATATTATGTTAGTCCTAGCTCTTAAATTCACCTATTATGTTAGTCGTAGCTCTTAAATACAATCCTATTTCCAGTAATGATAAAGTCATACTATTGTTGAGAACAACTTAATTTCATTGTGACTTTGATTTTTATTATATTGAGCTCTATACTATAATGTGTTCAGATTGATTTAATATGGATAAACGTTTGATTGAAAAATCTCAAGTTAGTCTCTACCTTAATGGAGTTGAGGATTTTCTTGATTTTGGTTTTGAAAGAGTTTCTGTAGAGGGTAATATTTTGTACCCATGTAAACGCTGAGGATGAATACGGAGAGTGTGCACAGGCACTTAGTGTGTAATGGGTTTTGCATTGGTTATATACGTTGGTTTTTCTATTGTGAATCCATATTGAAAAATTCAAATGGAGAAGGGTTTAGTGAACCATACATATGTTTTCTGAATCGCAGAGTAGACGCCAATTTTCTAAACAAACATTCTTTTCATGTGAAGAACATGAGAGAGTTACGTCACAGGTCCATGAACTTCAAGATGATCAAGTTCAACTTCAATCTCAAGTGGTGTACCTTATGAAAATGTAAGATTTCTAAGGAATATATACTTTACGTAATTATAAATTATGTATATTCCAACACTAATACTAATTTTGTTCATGTTTATGTGTTTATAGGATTCAGGAGATCCCTCCCTAAACTTCATGATCGTAAAAAGTTCAGTGATGATGGAAAATACTATATTTGCTTAAGTTTGAACTTATATTGTTTTGTCTTTTAGAATTTGTGAATGTTTCAATTGATGGATTCTGAATCTTTAAAATTTGTGAATGTTTGAATTTGTGAACGTTTAAAATGCAAGAATTTGTGAATATTTGAATTGATAGACTATGAATTGTTGAAATTTTTGTATTGATAGATTCTGAAATTTATGATATAGAATATTTTCTGAAACATATATCTTTGAAAATTATGGGATGTTTTTACAAAACAAAAAAAAAACTTGACCAAAATTTCAATTTATAGCGGCGATTTTTGAGCCTATAGAGGCGGTTTAAAACCGTTGGGAAAGATTTTTTTTTTTTCAGTTTCTAGGTATATGGTGGCGGTTTGAACCGCAGCTAAATACACTTTGCTTGCGGTTAGATACAAAAAACCGCCGGAAAAAAATTGTCTTTGCTAGCGGTTGTTAAATCGCCGCAAAAAATGTCTGCGGTGGTGGATTTGACGGCGGTTTTGCAACCACCAGAAAAGTTTTTAGCAAGGGTGAAAACCGCCACAATAGACTAAGAAAATCATCAGGAAAAATCATTTTTCTTGGTGTGAATAACTCTCTCCATATAAATACATTGTGGTAAAGAAGAAACAATAAAGAAACTATAGCTTTAATCTTGCTAATATTAGAAATAACATAGTTCTCTTCCTCCAATGAATTGGTGGCTAATTTTAATCATTCTAAAAATATAAGAAACTATCACGTAATTCACTTTAAAGTAAACTCTCATCAGGTGATCTCCAATTATGATTATCTGTCAAGTTAATCTACAGAGGGATAATTCTTTTACCAGAACCAATAGTTTTAGTAGACCAAAAATTTGTCCTAATCCTTTCTGTTAATAACATTGCTTTGACGGAATCAACATACATTCTCATCTTTTCTATAAAACTTGAAGCCTTGAAATCTTGAAATGTATCAATAGCTTGCTTGTTGTTGGTTTGTTGTACTCCAATGCAATGCAACCAAATATTCAAATAAAATTTTAATAAGTAGCACTAATCATACATGCAGAGGACGTGAATTAAGAAGCGGCTAGCTCTAACCAAATGCTAGAGGACGGAAAGTTAGAAATGACAAGCACTAATCAAAGACTAAAAGATGTGAACTTAGAAATGACTAGCTCGTAAGCTAGGGGACGTGAGAATGAAGAGTTTTTGAAGACGTATTAGTACTTAGTACGATCTACGGTTAAAAGAAGGAAAGACATTGAAAAAATGCTTATCGTTGAAATTTGCATTCTTAGAGAATTCTTAGAGAAGCAATATGAATAGAATCAATAACTTCTTTGATGAAGTTGAATTATCCACTTTGGCACCTTAATTAATTCACTCGCAATTTCTACCTAGTTCTAGTTTGAACAATCCAAAAAGAGTATACACATTGTTCAAACAATCATAGATTCCCTAAAAATGGTTAACATTAATTGAGAGGGAGAGAGGGGGAGAGAGTATTTAAAATATTATCTCTGTGTTGCTTCCTCTCATATCATAGATTCCATTTAACTCTCACAAATTTATACAACCTCGTCCTTATACACAAGAATTGCCGTTCCACGATGGCAAATGAAAGGAAAGAAAAGAGGTACTACAATTTGATCTATAACATAACACGGGCAATATGAGTAAATGATGTTTGTTGATTTTGGCATGATTTGATTTCTTCAGCACATCGCAATGTCCTCTCAATATGGTAACCTCCACCAATACTAACTTCTCTTTCTAAATGGCAACAATAGCTCTCAAACACACTTACATTCACATGCAATTTGAATCCCATCATGAACAAAAAATCTATCTCCAATTTGTTCATTTCTTTCGTTGTTACTCCCCCAACTCTTGCATAATATGAATTCCGGTAATTCCTGGACCAAACACAACAATTGATATCAGAATCAACTTATAATTTAAAAAAACATTTTTCTTTAAAATATGTGAATAAAACTTTTATTATTTCTACAATAAATATTTGTTAAAATATAAAAGAAGTAATTCAAATAGTACATTGATCATCCTAAAAAATTACAATAAAGTTATTCTATAACAAGCGTTAAGCCTATCTGGGTTGTCCCCCATTATTTCCCCTGTCATAGCTTAGAATGTAAAATATCAAATATCAAAGAAATGGGAAAAAGAGATGTAGAAAGAGAAGAAGAAAACTCACATGTCTTCAACATACTTAGATGCCAGCATAATTGTGGTAATAAGAAGCCGATGTACATTTCTCTCATTAATCTTAAACCCAGGATTGATCTGGCAAAATCGATCAATATAAACATAGGCAACCACATACACTGATGGCCCTGCTTTTGTGTACCTAAAGATTCTCTCTAAATATGACTGAATCGTCATGTCGGGAGCCTCATTCCCATCAAAGATTCGATCTTTGGTGTCTTTTGCCAAAGCCCATCTGCAATTCCTGGAAATCCTTTGATTCCTAGCCATGCTCCTTTCAATTAGAGAAGCAAGCACGTTTATCACTAAGGGAGTGTTGGGTCCATCTTCATATGAGTAGCTGTACAGATCAGATCGAAGCTTTCTGGGTGAAATTGTTTGGGAATTTGAACTTATGGCCATCTAATTTCTTTCTGTAATTCAAAAGAGAGGAAATTTGTGAGGGGATTTGTTTTTTAGAGAGAGAACAGAGGAATGGTTTGGGGGGTTTGTCAAGAAAAGGAGGTGAAGGGAGATTTATATAATGGAAAAGGAAGAATTTTTTTTGAAGAGGTTGGTAGTGAAGAGATAGTAATTGAAGGTGAATGAATAAAGAAAGAGAGAAAAGAAAAAGACATTTGAGGGTTTTGTTTTGATGGAGGAAAGGAAGGTGGGTGGAAGGCCAAGATATAGTATCAAATATATAAAGATACGTGTGCCTCCTCTTTCTAAAGAGAAAGTACAAACAAACCAGCTCAGCTTTCTCCTTTCTATATTACAAAACTCTCCCTCTCTCTTCTCTCCACTCACTAGACTGTAAATGTTTAAGGGTCTCGCCGACAGTGGGCTTCAAAGTGGAATGGATGAAATAGAATATGATATGTATTTGGATAACTCCGAGTAATTAATTCTAGGTGAATTAAGTTAATTCACGAAATCATGTATCAATTGTTTAAATATTTAAATATTAATTAAACTAAATTAATAAAATAACTTATTTAATTATTCACAATCAATTAAAACGTAGTTTATGATTTAATCCGTCTAGAAATATTTTTTGAAAAATGTTGGGGGTTATTGTCGGTGAACTTAGGCTATTTATTTTATTTTGGATAAGGGTATTTTTAGTTACACCAAAAAAATTTCTCTAACCCAATTATTTTATTGAATTGTTAATCATATTAAAATTTTAAGATTTTCTCCATACACCTTATATTATTCCCAACCTACCCTAACTCTTTACATTCTTTTGGTTCTTCAATCCTTTTTCTATAACTTTACATGTCTTTACATTTTATCTCAATTTTTAAAATTATCTTTTGATATCTTTCTCAATTACTATATCTAGTCTCTCGAATTATTTTAACTATCCCTTTTTCCTTTCATATATTTTTTTTTTTCATTTTTATAAGAGCTTCTTTTCACCCTTTCATATCTCCACGTTATAAAATCACATTTAATGAAAAAGGGTCACCTTAGTGGCCATTATATATTTAGAAAAAGAAATTCAGAGTTCAAAAGCTAAAGTAGCTGCATACATAATGGGTATAACAATAGAAATTATCCTTTATCGTCTCTAAAAGTTTATACTTTTATTGAAAGAGAAAATGATAAATTATCAGCAAAAAAGGAAGGCCGAAGGGGAGGGACAGTGGGGTTAAATCATCAACGAAATGATACGAATAGAGTGTCCATATCAAAATATATGAGTCATTCTCCCATCTGATAATGCAGGGGCGAATACCAGAGAAAACTCTCATTTACATTGATGGATGCTTGGTATGTATTTTGTCTTTGGCCAAAAAGAAAGAAAATGGCAATAAAAGAGATTGACTTTTTAGCCTTGAGATTTGTGTGTCGGATCTCCCAAGTAAGATAATAGTACCTGTACTAGTTATTACTAGTCACAACCACACGTGCAATGGTCTTCGACTGATCCATCATGTGCCTTGGTATATCCTTGGATGTTTGCCACAATGCAATATTTCTTTTCTCTCTTAAGTCAATATTACAAAATTAAAAACTTTTAACTGTCCCACACTGAATGGTTTTGGACCGGTAAAACCTCAATAAGTTACTACACATCTTTTACCCAATCTAATAATCTATTGATAATTTTTTTTCTTTCTCGTAGGTTGAAATTATATTGTCATATTTTTCTTAGAATTTATAATATAACTTTGATAAAAAGATTAATTTGACTAAATATTAGATGAACCCGTATTTTCAAAAATTTTACAATCTTGGTGAGTACTTCCAATTATCGATTTAGCACCGGCTTTTATCCATATACTATTAGGGAAAGAAATAGTGATGTGTGAAATTTAAAAGTTTTTTTAATTAATTTTTTTAAACTATTGTCATATTTAAAATTGGTTAAATTTGCTAAATTTTTAACTAGAGTAAATTGATTAGTTTATGAGTTGGAAAAAAATCTAAACGGTTGAAAAAGTACAACAATATATATTGGATGAAATTGAGGGAAAGAATGTAATGGAGAAGAGTCAAGTCTGAGTCCTATGATACTTGTAGTATACATAAGTAAGACTGAATGAAAAAAATTGTTTCTTTGGCACAAATTTTAAAATTCAAATATTTCAAAATTGAACGGTTTAGAATGTTTATACGAAATATACATATAGGTATTGTAAATGTTAAGTACAAAGATATATTATATTTACAACATATGTAATATATTTATATTAGGTATTTAGTAAATATACTATGTTTAAATATTTATGTTGTACACAGTATATTTATATTATTTTTGTATTTAATGTATAAAAACTATTTATGCTAGGTTGATTTAAGAGGGTTAGATATTGTTATATATTAAAGTCGCAATTTACTACATGTAATATTTCACTTTGTCCACATTATTTACGTTCTGTAGTTAATGTTCCTACATGATCGTTTACTTAAAACTCGCAGTTTTATGAGCACATACGTAAATATTTGTAAAACTAAATTTCAATGAATTTTGAGATTATTGTTAAGTCTGTTTATTCATTAGAAATTTATAAGATAAAGTATTTACAATAGTTTCATTATCAGAATATGAAAATATTGCTTAATTAACATAGCTGGAGCATGTACTTTTTTATTAGTGTACTTTGAAAACTCTATGAGAGTGTCAACCTAACTCTGTGAATCATTTAATAAAACAAGATTAATTAATCATTAAAAGAGAGCCTACAACCACTAATAGCGATATACGACGTTGTAAAACATCCTTTATACAAGGAAGAGATCCTTCTAGCCAAAAACAGACTAGAATTTAAAAAACCAACACATGGAATATATAATTACAAAAAACACTACAGATTAATCACAAAAGACTTGCAAAAAAAAGCCAATAATCCAACAAAATGCCAGTATAGAAAGATAAGTTATTTCTGATGAGCAAGAAAATCATTAGATCTAAATTTAGGAGACAACTACAAATGAAGAAAAAAGCATAAAACCAAAAGGCTAGATAAAAACTCTCACTGAAGACGGGGAGCAGGCAGACCACCCTCCTCAGTGAGGAAACCAACAAGTGAAAGGAGTACCCTACAAAATTGAGGACACAAGTTAAAGTTTTATTTACAGAACCATAACTAAAAGCAATTTCTCTAATACAGATCATCCGATGAAAATATTATAGTCAAGACCGGATTATATATATATATATATATNTATATAAAGATCAAAACACGGGGCAAAGAGAATGGGATCAACGCATCCTAACCGTTCATTAAGAAATAAAGGACACAGATGGTTGAAATTGTACCTCTAGAATCTGAATCTGTAACTATAATCTTTTACTTGAAATCTTACCTTAGGATTTGTTTTTCGTACAAGACGATTGAACAAATAAACATTTATACATAGCTGCACGTGAATAGAGACCCTCACAAAAGTCACGTAGATGTCAAAAGGATGAGGACAGATCGAATGGCTGAATTGTAATTTTTTTTCCAAACTACTGAATTGTGTACGTGAGCAAGAACTAGGGTCCATTTTTCTATGGAAATTAAGCAAATTATTTAATACAATTAAATCACTAGGTCCATCTCAATATAAAGATATAATAATATAATTAAAAGTGTACTTGTACATTATATTCATCTGGCCTGCGTAAATATATCTATTCCAATAGAATTGAGATTTTTTATTATTGTCTTTTATCAGATTCAAAATTGATGTAAATAATTAAAGACTATATATTTATCGAGAGGGGAAGCTGGGGTCATAGAGCAGCTCAAATGGCCGAAGGAAAATTTTGAGTTGCCCTATTGCAAAGAAGAAAAATATTTCTGTATTTCTCACGTTAATTGAATATTATAGTTTATTTATTTTTTCAGGAGAGCGAAAACACTTAAAATTTGAAAACAAAAAATTCGGGGTGTTAGTTTTGTTATTAAATTAAAAACGACCATTTTTTCATTTAGCATTAAATTTATAGTTTTATTTATTTATATTTTTACCCTTATATAATCATTCATCATGTGATACTATGCAATCCAATCATGTAACACCCCGATTCTCGATGATTAACCATGTATATAATTTTAACTTAAATTTTTAAATTGAATCAAACTCTTTTATGAAATTCTCAAATTAAAACTCCTTACCATGAATTAGTAAAACAATACAATGCTTAATTCAATAAAGCTCAATAAATTATATAAATCTTCGAAGTAAAGTCAATGTATGAAACCATAATTCATGAAAATACACCCAAAAGCCTAGTTCATAAAACAAAAGCATAAAAAATAATAAACTCTTTAAATATCTAAGGTATATGACACTACAAGTGTTAAAAGTAATCATATACTGAAAATTCTAAGTTCTTCTAGTAGTTCAACTAATTATGACAGTCTCTCACTCATTCCTACTGCTCGTCATCACCATCTGTATCATAAAAAATTGTGGGAGAGTGAGTATCAGGGAGTACATAGTAAGTAAACAAATGATATAATAAAAAATGAAATCGTATAACATACTTAATCATGTCATGGTTGAAAATACACATAGTAAACATGTGTCATAAACATGATTATGTAACATGCTTAAATATAATGTGGCTGGCTATATCCCTCGGTTAACAATCTAACCAGAACTGGTACAAACATGAACATAAACATAAACATTAACATCAACACAAACATAAATATAAACATAAACGTAAACGTAAAGCTAAACATGAATATGAACATTGAAGATGAACGTGACAGATTGGGTGATAGTGAAGCTGTCATCCTTTAAGGTTATCAAAACCTCAAAGGCGATGAAACATATTGTCTCTTAAAATTACCAAAACCTCAATAACGCAGATATATGATGTCACTTAAGGTTACCAAACCCCAAGAATGATGAGACTGATGACTCCCAACTGTATAGTTAAAACTTAACATGAGTCATCTATCATTCTTGTTAACTACGGAACATGCCAAAAGTCTACTTCTTACTTGATCTTCACATGATTTAGTTTAGCTTCATATGGTTAATAATATCCAATGTACGGTTCAGGTGTATTCCTCATATTATCATTCCTCGTCATATTAGCCATCCTCTCTGTTAATTGTTCCATCATTTGTTCCATTCGTTGGTCCACAATCTGCCTGATTTGATGTTCTAACTGAACACCATCATCATGCTCAAAAACCTACTTGACTCGCTGCTGTCACTGTTGATTTCATCACGGTGCCATGAATAATATGGATCAATTTTAGCTTTGATACCACCTAATGTAATGAAAGCCTCGACAAAACCCTAACAATACCAAAATTTATTGAATCATGCACGATTACCATCAATTGATCTTCCAAAACCTGTTGAATCCTAAGATTACCAGGATTAGGTAATAATTTTATTGATTCAGAAAGAATACCAAATGTGAAATAAAGAGAGAGTGATTTTCTCATAAAAATATCAAAACTGTCTCAAACAACCGAGTGTAGATGAATTTATACTGTTCTAGACACTCTAAAACTAAAAGCGATGGAAAATTATGAAAAAAACACAAAATTATGATTAAATTGTATTTCTTGAACCTAAAACTAGGCTGCGATTTAATATCTTATGGGTCAAGTGGTTCAACCCAAGTCAAAAGTTACATCCTCTGAAAGTTGATCTATGCATGTCACGATCCATTAGCTCCAGAAATTCCAAAACTGCACTATCCGCATCCCATCCAGTCCAATGTGTCCTGATAAGGGAAAACACCCGTACTAGCTAGCTGCCAAAGACAGATCTTCTTTAATAGGAAAACCTTCCACAAGAAGTGCGGGGGAATACAACCTTTAATTCTCTTAGCAAAAGCTCCAAACACCACACCATAACAGTCTCTAATTAATCCCCTTACTGCATAAAACTTTTTCCAAATGCAACATCGACATTCAGCTTGAGAGATCCAACATGAGGTGCTCAACAAAGGATGTCCTACATCTGGACGTTGGGGGACGGGGGGGGGGGGNGGGGGGGGGGGGGGGGGGGGGTAACTCATTTCGCACGTTTGAAATCCACCAAAAAATTATCCAAGCACGGAACAATGGCCGAATCTTCCATATATTTTCTAACGTGCTTTCAACTATTCTTCCAAGACCAAATTTTCTAGCAGATAGTTGTCACTCTTTTAAGAGTGCTCGAATCCATGGGGAGAAGGTAAGCTGTAATAAGGTCTAGCATAGGCCAAGACTGGTAGCATATAGACGTAAATAATAATATGTTGGCATCCCTCCAAATCTTACAAACGGATTTGCAGAAAAATACGGTTTGGGGAGTTAAATCTGGTTTAGCACAAAAGAAACGTTTTCATCATTGCCACTTTCCTTCTAAACAAACACAAGTTTGAAGGAATAGTTTCTAGTAAAGCCTCCACATAAATATTTTTACTTTGTTTGGAAAATCAGTTAAGTTCTAAAGTTTCTTCTACCACATGAAACCCGAATCTTCACTAGAAGAAACACCCTTTTCAATCAAAGATAGCTCCAAATGGTATCTACTTCTCATGGAATAAACCTGACTAACAGTTGGAATCTCATATAGAGACCTCTTCGTTCCTATTAACGATTGGAATGGATGGAGCAACCTCAACCCCTTCAGGAAAGAGGAAGGAAGACAGAGCCTCTCGGTTCCAACCAGTGTTTTAAAGCAAAGGAGAGATTCAGAGATTTTGGTCACCCACGGCTGATAAAACAGGCTGGAATATAGATGGCATTGTAAGCCACGGATCCTTAAAATCTCCATCGAACATCCTTGATAAAAATTTCCTTTCCCCATAGAATACTAGCTACGATAAAGAAAAGAGGGAGTTCTTTGCCTTGCAATTTAAGAAGTCTGATGAGGGAAAATACTTGGCTTTAAAAATTCAGGCCAGAAAGCTATTCAGCTAGCGAGAAAGTCTCCAACATTTCCGAACTCAATTTATTACAGAAGTACTTTGGAAGTTGAAATACAATCATTGCATATGTTGGGAGAGCCTGAATCACTGCTTTAAAAAGTATTTCTTTAGCCCTAATCAAGAAGTATTTTGCACTCCAAATACTCATCTGATTTCGGGCCTTGGAGATAATGGAATCAAAAAGAAATTTTTTATTGGCACCCAAAACTAAGGGGAACTCAAGATACTTTTCATGGCATAAAGTAGTCCTCATTCCCAAAACAATAGCCACTTCTAATTTGCAATCACTGGAAGTGTTTGAGAAAAAGTTCATTACCCATTTCTGGATGTTAATACATTGACCAGTAGCCTAAGTAGGTATCAAGAATTTGACTCAAAGCAAGGCAGTTCCTGTGGTCTGCTTTAATAAAGATGAGAATGACATTGGCGAAGAATAAGTTAGAGATTGGCAAGCTGTTAGGACAAATTGTTTGCTGAAAATAGCTTTGAATCGTGGAGCTGATACCTTCCATGAACTCTTGCCAATTTCCAAGCTAAAGAACCTAGACTCAATTCTAAACAATATTCAAACCCTAAATTTGTGTCTAAAGATTCTGGACTAAATTATAAACATAAAGAAATATTATTTGTAACAAATAAAGAACTTTTAATTTACCCATTTGACTCCAATTGACTTCCCACTTCTAGGTTAGGGTTGCCAAGTTGTCTTTCTTTCTTGTTATTATTTACTATGCCAAGTCATGCTTCATGCGGGATGCTATGTTAGACTCCACATCATGCTCCATGTAGGTTGAAAAGTCTAACTTCTTCTTTTTTTAACTAGACATCTCCACACTTGTTTAGGCCTACACTTGCTTCATTAGCCTATTGAGTGCTTAACCCATCCTCTTTGCTCTAGCTCTTATGATCGGTTTTGGTACTTGAAGTGGATCCATCATTTGAGCTTGTGCAACCAGATTCTCTTCAGCCTTATAGGAGACACTACATTATAATGGTATATTCATTGACATTCTTACATACAGTAAAAAATACACTCAATACTAACATGTCATGCTCAGTCATATCTCATTCTTCACATACATTGTAACTGTCTCCTTTTTTCAAAGAGTACCGTAAAAACTTATAAATCCATCCAAAAAAACTTAAAATGCAATAAATCCTTCCATCAAATAATGTTTTCTCACTTCATCATAAATTAACAACTCTGCATGGATTTCAGAGTTCATTATAATAAATTATGCAGAGTTTCCCATAACATAAACACCTTGCATAGATATGAAGATGTAATTAGAAGTTGAATTTATGCTGGTGGCAAAGTAACATAGTTTGTATCAAAATACACAATCATAAATTATAAATGATCTATAGTTACACATTAACTCATTTCTTGAAATGTGCTTACTATCTTTAAGGCTTTCAACCATATAACGTATACAAAAATGAAACATGCCTTGACTACAACAAACTACCAACTACAGATGCATTCATAGACCCCCGCGATAGATTGAGCTTTCCCCTGTGTGACAAGTGAGCTTTCCCCTCACCCCCGCGACAGGTTGAGCTCCTATGTTCCTCGTCGTTCACCATCGAGCTCCACCGTTGACTGATCGAGCTCCTCCGTTGTCTCTGTTAGTGTAGGTAGGAAACCACTTCTCTCGTTCTCTCCCGCTCGGTGCTTCATTTTTCCTCTCTTCTCTTCTCTATATATTTAAATTAGAGAGAATAGTTGGAATTATGCATTTTTCCTCTATTCCTCCCATCTCCTTCAGTGAACTAGGCACTTGTCTATATCCTATTTTAGGCATTTGATTTTAGATGTTTGGGTAAAAATTTTGAACTGAAATGGCTACGAATGAGAAATGTGAAGTTTGGCAGTAATGATTGAAGCATATTGGCTTGATTTTCTGGGTTTTCTCTAGTTTGGTCAATTAGTTTTTGTGAAAATGTCTTACATATAATGGAAATAAGCAATTGCCTTAAAAAAGATGTGGTCTTTACTTGTTGGAAAGACAAAGAATCATTGGTAACCTGCTTCCAGAAATTATTTGTTGAGAATAATGAAATTGGTTTATAAATTGAGGGGTTTTTCTTTACCATTCTTCAATGTGGTTACGATAATCTATTTAAACATATTTAGTCGAAAAAAGTTGTGAATTGAACTAGATCATGATGATGGAGAAGCTTAATCGATAAAGAAGATGTTCAGTTCACTTGATTAATTTTGGGCTATGATGGATTCATTTATCAAACTTTCTATTTATCATTATCAGCGGACTGCCTCATTAAAACTGAAAAATGAATTATTTTTAGCATTCTTCTATGACTAGCTTGATTTTCTTGATTCTAGACAAGGTTGGACATGTTTGGATATAATTTGATATAAAAGTATGATTGGTTTTTTAATGGTCTCCACTTACGAAGTGAATAGTTTCTGAAAATAGTATTTGAAAATAAGGAAAGATGGTTTCCAAAAAATAAGGATGTTTTGATAAGTTAAGAGATGAAAACAGTTTCCTGAAATTAGCCTAACCGAACAAATGTTCTGATTCTTGATTTTCTAGCTTTATTTTTCTATTTTGATCATACTTTTTAGGGTTATAGAGTTTGGGTATAAATTTCTTGTAATTACCCTTCTATAGTGTTCGGGTATTTTACCAATTTACTGATCAATGATTACCAATGATTCTTTTTAAATTGGCCATGAGTGGCAGTGTTGTGTTTCAAATTATTGGGTGTTAAAACGAGCTTTCCTTGCTTGAATAATTAATGTTGTGAATACTTATTTGTTCCAAAGAAACTTCCCCTTGAGATGTATTTTGAGGAATAAAACAATATATTCTTGAGCCTAACACATAGTAGCAGTCTCTCATTTTATACATTTGACATCAACAAATTTATTGTCACATTTATGTCAATAAGTTGTCTCTGAGCACATCTTCTTCTTGCTCACCATATCATTTTAAATCTCTGAAAGAAATGTCAGTTAAATAGTTTGATGTTGATTTACATTTATGGAATATGGTCCCGCCACCAAATTGTAGCAAAAATGTCTTATAATGGTTTTGAGTACAAATCTTAGTAATTGCTGTTTGTTATGCAAGCCATTCACCGATTTGAACGCTGCTGCTTTTAGTTCTGATTATTTGATTTTATTTTTGCATGAGAGTATGGGAGTTGGAGTCCTAGTGATGAATTTATTATGCCTGTTTAGTTTTCATATCTTTCCTTTGCTCATCTTTTATTTATATAGAGTGATTCCATTAACTACATTATCGGTTTTCATATCTTTCCTTTGCTCATCTTTTATTTATATAGAGTGATTCAATTAACTACATTATCGGCATGATGCTAATAGGGAATTTTGATAGAGTAGAATTGTTTAGATACAGAAATAAAAGAACTGATATTCCTTCTTCGTGTTTGTTTGATTGATATAGATTTGGTTTGAAATTATACTTTTAGTTTCAGTCTGTATACTTTACAATGCGTTGCTAATGTTACCATTTAAGTCTGAACCTGAGGTATGTTGAACTTGAATGCATTCTTAAATTCTACCTGATAATTCATTCTTTTAAACCTTAGAGGGGTTCATGCCTATTTTAAGCATTTGATTTTAGATGTTTGGGTAAAAAAATTTGAACTGAAATGGCTACGAATGAGAAATGTGAAGTTTGGCAGTAATGATTGAAGCATATTGGCTGGATTTTCTAGGTTTACTCTAATTTGGTCAATTAAATTTTGTGAAAATTTCTTACATATAATGGAAATGAGCAATTTCCTTCGAAAAGATGTGGTGTTTACTTGTTGGAAAGACAAAGAATCATTGATAACCTATTGTAGAAATTATTTGTTGAGAATAATGAAATTGGCTTATAAATTAAGGGGTTTTTCTTTACCATTCTTCAATGTGGTTACGATAATCTATTTAAACATATTTAGTCGAACAAAGTCATGAATTGAACTAGATCATGATGATGGAGAAGCTTAATCGATAAAGAAGATGTTCAGTTCTCTTGATTAATTTTGGGCTATGATGGATTCATTTATCAAACTTTCTATTTATCATTATCAGCGGACTGCCTCATTAAAACTGAAAAATGAATTATTTTTAGCATTCTTCTATGACTAGCTTGATTTTCTTGATTCTAGACAAGGTTGGACATGTTTGGATATAATTTGATATAAAAGTATGATTGGTTTTTTAATGGTCTCCACTTATGAAGTGAATAGTTTCTGAAAATAGTATTTGAAAATAAGGAAAGATGGTTTCCAAAAAATAGATGTTTTGATAAGTTAAGAGATGAAAACAGTTTCCTGAAATTAGCCTAACCGAACAAATGTTCTGATTCTTGATTTTCTAGCTTGATTTTCCTCTTTTGATCATACTTTTCAGGGTTATAGAGTTATGGTATAGACTTCTTGTAATTACCCTTCTATAGTGTTTGAGTACTTTACCAATTTACTGACCAATGATTACCAATGATTATTTTTAAATTGGCCATGAGTGGCAGTGTTGTGCTTCAAATTATTGGGTGTTAAAATGAGCTTTCCTTGCTTGAATAATTAATGTTGTGAATAGTTATTTGTTCCAAAAAAAATTCCCCTTGAGATGTATTTTGAGGAATAAAACAATATATTCTTGAGCCTAACACATAGTAGCAGTCTCTCATTTTATACACTTGACATTAACAAATTGATTGTCACCTTTCTATCAATAAGTTGTCTCTGAGCACATCTTCTTCTTGCTCACCATATCGTTTTAAATCTCTGAAAGAAAAGTCAACTAAATAGTTTGATGTTGATTTACATTTATGAAATGTGGTCCCACCACCAGATTGTAGCAAAAACGTCTTATAATGGTTTTGAGTACAAATCTTAGTAATTGCTGTTTGTTATGCAAGTCATTCGCCGATTTGAACGCTGCTGCTTTTCGTTCTGATTATTTGATTTTGTTTTTACATGAGAGTATGCGAGTTGGAGTTCTAGTGAGGAATTTATTACGCCTATTTGGTTTTCATATATTTCCTTTGCTCATCTTTTATTTATATAGAGTGATTCCATTAACTACATTATCGGCATGATGCTAATAGGGAATTTTGATAGAGTAGAATTGTTTAGATACAAAAAAAAAAGAACTGATATTCCTTCTTCGTGTTTGTTTGATTGATATAGATCTGGTTTGAAATTATACTTTTAGTTTCAGTCTGTATAGTTTACAATGCGTTGCTAATGTTACGATTTAAGCCTGAACCTGAGGTATGTTGAACTTGAATGCATTCTTAAATTCTACCTGATAATTCATTCTTTTATAAAGCTTAGTGGGGTTCGTGCCTAGATTAGCAATGGAGACCTTGAATGTCGATAGCTTATATAAACCCTCTACAAAAGTAAACAAAACTATTAACCTAAATATTCAATTTTTTCTGTTTGAAAACTATTTAATAGATAGAAATAGAGTAAATGAAGCAATTCTTGCCTTGTTGTTTAAACTAGGAAATGAAAAATCTATTCCTCATGATCACAAAAAAGGATTGCAATTTGCTAGCCAAGCATGCCTTCATGCACTAGGACTATGTACTATTCTGCATGTTTAATTATATGAGGAAAAGAAATAATGCTTCTGTCTGACCATTTTCACTTGTTTGAGGCTAATTTTCTTTCTCTATTATACTAATTAAGACTTGAATGGGTGGTAAAACTATATTAACGTACATCCTTATAATTTGCTTTATTATTAGCCATCTAGAGTTCTGATATTGGACTAGATATTTCCATTTCTCTTCCAAATATTTGTTAGTTAAATTAGCATCTATTCTTGATTGATGCTCATTGTCTTGATAATAGTATTAGTTTCAATGTGTGTGTGCGAGTGTGGAGGGGTTGGGGGGTATCACTATGTATATGAACTTGCTAGATGATTTTTGAATATTTTCTGATTGAAGCTCATTGTGTTTATAATATTGTTAGTTTGAATGTATCTGTGAGTGCGGGTGTGGGTGGGGGTGGGGGGTGTTATCATCTTATACCTGAGTGTGCTAGATGATTTTTGAATACTTTCTTATTGATGCTTATTTAGTCTAAAGATAATATTGTTAGTTTTAATGTGTGTAGGGGGCTTATCACTTTATATCTGAGTGTGCTAGATGATTTTTGAATATTTTTTTATTGATGCTCATTGTCTAAAGATAATAGTGTTAATTTCAATGTGTGAATGAGTGTGTGGGGGTTGAGCTTATCACTTTGTATCTGAGCGTGCTGGATGATGTTTGAATATTTTTGATTGATGCTCATTGTCTAAAAATAATAGTGTTAGTTTCAATGTGTGTGTGTTGGGGGGCTTATCATTTTATATCTGAGCATGCTAGATGATTTTTGAATGTTTTCTGATTGATGCTCATTGTCTAAAGATAACAATGTTATTTTTTTGGGGGGGGGGGTATCATATTAAATCGGATTTTGCTGGATGTTTTTTCTATACTTTCTTAAAAAATGATGAATATATTTATCTTGAATTTGGTTTATTATGATGTTACACAGGAACGCATGTGTACTTTATGGTGTGAGCCTATCGCTGAGGATGCCACACCTCGTTCCGAAGAAGAGATAGTTGGAAAAATCCTCGGACTAAATAAAGGTCTTGGACATGGAACCCCACCCACATCTTCCAAGAAAAAGAGTCGATTGGAGTTGAAAATATAGAATTAAGGAAACAAATCAAGTCGATGGAGAGCGAACTACAAAGCTTACTCGCTTGGGCTTGTCAAAATGGGTTTTCATCTTCTGATGATGACTCAACAACATAAACATGAGCTTTAGAATATTTGTTAAGCTTTGTAGTTGTAACATCAAGCTTTAAATACTCTATTTTTTATTTTGTTTAATACATTTGTGAACCGAATTCTATAATGAATTATGATTCAGAGATTTTGTAATGAACTATTATATTAATAATTAATATACATATTTCTTAGAAAAATATCGAGTTTGATAAATTTTCTGATGATATTGATTGCTATTACAAGTGTATATGAAAACTAAAAAATTCAGCATTTTGTAATGCAAAATTTGGTCGCCAAAAATATTTCGCGACAAAAATAAATTTGGTCACAAAAGAGTTTAGGCGACTAAGGATGAAGTTCGCAACGAACATAAGTTCCTTGCATTAGACCTTTCATAGCCAATTATTGGGGCTTTAGGAAGCAAGATATTGGTCGTTAAAACCCCTGTTTTTTGTAGTGAGACTATCAATAATTCCCGTATGTGACTTCCTAGTCAGCTTCCAAACAATATGTTGTCATTCTTTATTCGTCTAGACAGAACAAACTATGTATTTTAGAAATCCAAGATCCTTTCTATTGTAGGGGCTTATGATCTTGATCCTTACCTCCTTGGATCTGTCCAAATACCTGATGAGTTTATGAAGAACCCTCACATAACCAACAACATTGCTGGAGGAGCACTTGCTGCAGCAGAAGCTCCCTTCATTCTAAATCCAGATTACATCACTGGAGAAGGATAGATAAACATCTCATGTCATGGATGCTCTCTTCAATCACATAAGCTATGTTTGGACATGTTGTATGAAGGTCTTTTGAGCAGCTATTCACTTCATAATCAAAAGCTAAAACTGTCCAACTCGGGTTCTAGTTACAAACTGTTAAAAAATGTTCTCTTAGTTTTAATGATTATGTTTTAAAAATGAAAACAATAGATGATAGTCTCTCAGCCATTGGACAACTAATCTTAGATGATGATTTGCTGTTATATATCTTTGGGGGCTTAGGAAATGGATATGAACCTGTAGTTGTAAATCTTACCTCTAGAAGTGAGTCAATATCTTTGTAGGAGGTTCCATTCATGCTGAAAAGCCATGAAATGGGATTTGAGCATCTCAACAGTTCTGGAACTATTCATATACAAAGCCCTCAGCTAATGTTGCCAATCTCTCTAAACCATTTAACGGAGGCCCCTATCAATCCCAGTAAAATTTCTCACCTCAGAACTGAAACAGAGGTAAATTTAGCTCCTTTAGTGGTTGTGCCAAAGGCAGAGGGAGAAGCAATTCATGGCCTATGTTTCAAATTTGTTGCAAACCAAGACATAATGCTTCAACCTATTATAGAAGGTTTAATTAGGACTTTCAGCCAACTAAAAATCAAGGCCCTCAGTTTCAGAAATCTAACTTCAACTTTGCTAATATGAGTTCTTCTCAAAGAAGTCTTGCATCCTATGTTTCCTCTTCAGCATCTCTTCATGATGCCTCTTGGCACATGGATAACGCAGCAAGCACTCACATCACTCATGATATTGACAATTTGTCAATAAAGAATGAGTACAAGGGTAAAGATAAACTTCAAGTTAGAAATGGTAAGTCTATAGACATTACACATGTTGGTAAATCTGTCATTAAAACTACCAATAAGTTCATTTCACTTAAGCTTGATCAAATGCTTCGTGTACCCTCTACCACTAAGAATTTAATAAGTGTCTCTTAATTAAATCTTGACAATCCTATTATTGTTCAATTTGACTCTGATGTGTGTTTTGTGAAGGAGGTCCTACTGCAGGGTGTCCTTAAGAATGGTTTGAACTAGTTCCCCATCTCTCAAATCAAATGTACCAAAGTCTTCAAGCACCAGCCATTTTCCTATGTTCTGTTTGTTTTGCAGTATGTTTTTAATTCCATGAACAATGCAAACATATGACATCATCGTTTAGGACACCCCTCTCCTCAAGTTTTACATCATATTTCAAGACTTATAAAGCTTTCCAATCTTAATGCAACAAAGTTTAATTTCTGTGATTCTTGTTCTCTTGGGAAAAATCATCAAGATACATTTCCCCCTTCTAAATCTGTTACTCAGCATCTTTTTGAAATTATTTATTATAATCTTTGGGGACCCTCCCCTTACTTATCTACTAATGATTATAGATACTACATAAGTTTTTTTTGGATGATTTCACTTGTTTCACTTGGATTTTCCCTTTAAGATTTAAGTCTGATGCCTTCATTGTTTTTGAATAGTTTCATGCTTATAACACAAAACAATTCAAATTTAAACTTAAATGTCTTCAAACTGATTGGGGAGGTGAGTTTGGAAAATTTCTACCTGTTTTAACTAAACTAGGAATTATATTTAGGCATCCTTGTCCCCATACACATCAACAAAATGGGAAAATTGAGAGGAAACACATGGATATAGTTGAAAAAGGCCTTTATATGCTTCCTCACCTCTCACCTTCTGGTGGGAAGCCTTTGGCACTGCAACACATCTCGTTCATCTTCTTCCACCCTTGTCCTTAATCAATTAACACCCTTTGAGAAACTGTTTATGAAAAAGGCATATTACCCTTCTCTTAAGATATTTGAGTGTGCATGTTTTTTCCTTTTTTTGACCTTACAACTCTAATAAGTTTGCATTTCACTCAATGAAATGTGTGTTTAAAGGATATAGTACCTCTCATAAAGGGTACAATTGTCCTGGCCCTATATTAGGAGAGTTTATGTTTGTAGAAGTATTACTTTCAATGAGTCTGATTTCCCTTTTCTTAAGCTCACTTCAACATATGTTATGCCTTATAAAAGTGTCAATATGACTATGTATTATGTTCCATTTCTCATGCAGGACTCCTCTAGTAGAACTGTTCTTTTCCCCTCTACAACAGATAACTATACACCTTATCCCTCTTCAAATACATCTCTAAGAGCAGTTACTTCTGGTATGCCTCCTTCTCTGTCTAGTCCTATTTTCTCCTTCCCTACTCATAATGTACTTTTTATTTCATCATCTCCCACCCCCACACCCTGCTCACTTGTTTTTATTTCTCCATCTACTTTTCCAAATTCACTTCCACTACTTATCACACAACCCACTCATCACATGATCACTAGTTCTAAAACGAGGTCCCTTAAACCTAAAGTGTTTGCCTATACTCTAACTCATTCTTTATAACCAGGTTCCTTACCATAAGCTCTTTAAAATCTAGATTGGAGAGCTACCATGACTACTGAATATGTTGCTCTCATGAAAAATAATACCAACAGATGGATCTTTCGAGTGTAATATAATTTGATGGGACAATCAACATGTATAAATCTCGTTTGGTTGCCAAGGGGTTTAACAGAAATTAGGTATATACTTCATTGATACATTTAGCCCTATTGTGAAGCCAATCACCATTAGACTTGTTATTACACTTGATGTTACTTTTGGCTGGGATATACAACAACTTGATATCAAGAATGTTTTTTTTAAATGCTGAACTTCAAAAAAGTTTACATGACCCAGACCCACTGGTTTTGAAGACAGCACCAAGCCCTCACATGTCTGCAGGTTACACTAATCTCTTTATGGTCTTAAACAGGCACTCAAATATTGGTTTGACAAGTTTAAGAATTCACTTTCAGATTCATCCTTGTTCATATCTTGCTCTAATGGAATCACTATTTTATTTCTCATTCATGTTGATGACATCTTGGTTACTGCCAATCAACCTGCTACAATCTCTCAACTTATTCATAGACTTCAGCATAAGTTTCTTCTAAAAACATTAGGGCCTTTCAAGTACTTTCTTGGCTTTGAAGCCTTCAGAACTTCAACAGGTCTTACTCTCACTCGGACTAAGTATGCCAAGGACATTCTTCATAAATTCAACATGAATGATTCCAAAGCACCCCCACCCCTATGTGTCTATCTACCAAACTTACCTTTCTTGGCACCCCTTTCCCTACACCTTCTTTATATAGAAGTCTGCTTGATCTATCCTTTGTTGTGAATAAATTAAGTCAATTTATGTCTGCCCCAACAACTACTCACTGGATAGCTTGTAAAAGGCTGCTCAGTTACATTAAAGGAACACTACACTATGGTCTTCAATTCACTCTTGCTGACAGAATGGTTCTTACTTGCTACTCTAATGCAGATTGGGGGAGCTCCCTTAATGATCGTAAGTCCACTAGTGGGCACTGTGTTTACCTGTGACTAAATCTTCTCAACTGGAGCTCTAAAAAGTAAAATGTTATTGCACGTTCCAACGCTGAATAATAATATCGTACCTTGGCCTCTGCAATGTCTGAGATAGTTTGGCTCACTTTTCTCCTCCAGGAACTTCATCTTCCACTGGCTGCCACTCCTAGTCTCTAGTGTGACAACCAGAATGCCATATCCCTTGCGAGCAATCCTATGTTTCATTCTTGAACAAAGCACATCAAGATTGAAAACTATCCCTTCTTCATCTCCCAAGTTACTAACATTCACAAAGCCTCAAGCTCCAACTCCTTTTGTTGACCTTTGCTCCAAGATGGATGTCATTCCCATGACACCACGCTTGAGGTGGGGGGGGGGGGGTCGAAGCTAATTGTTTTGAGCTTGCAAATCAATGCTAGTGTTTACGTAAGTGTGCATGGTATATTGCATGGCATGAACTTTCTTCTAAGAGCCAATCTAAAAATGACACGCGAGCCAAGAGGTGTCCCTGTTTGCATGAGCGCACAGCACGCAATCTGAGAGTCTACAACAGAAAATTAAATGCAATGATTTGGGAACAGGTAAACATGCATATAAAATCGCCTATAGGCAGAAATAAATATTCACTTTATCCCCCAACTTTGTGATACAGCCGCACACAAATCACCTTTGGGCAGAACTAATTTTTTCACGTGAGCAGATGCAATGTGAGACCTTAATAAAACTCACATTTTAATATTTCAAAAAGAAATAATCTCCATGAGTATATGACCTTTAGGCCGACAATAGTTCACTTTAGCAAACATGACAACTTTACATGTTTTCCTAAATTGCAAGAAAAATTCTAACTACAATGTATCATTCATTTGTGTTTGGTTCTCTCTTCATTTTTCTTATAGAAAAATGTATTTGAACCGCATTAGAAATGAAGGCACAAACATTGACATTAAAGTAACCATTAACATGTATTGTGACAAAAAATAAATATATGTTCAAGCATATTACTCTTATACTGAAAACTTTATGCTCTATTCCATACATAGTATATGAACAAACTCATTTTGTCCCTAAAAGATGATACAATATATCACTCCTTGCAGATGTTAAAAGAACAACCCTTGTCGAATAATCTTTCAACTTTCCCATATATAAGGCCAAGTCTAATTTAAAAACCAAAAACTGTAAGAAATTCTGAACTTTAGAGTTCAAACATAACGTTTCATGCTTTTATTTTCTGCTAATTGTGAAATCATGAACACTTAAAAATAATACATGACTGAATATTAAACTTCAATTTATTCTTCAAGGAATGTATCAGAACAGTTTTGCAGCAAAAATTACTTTTTAATCTGAGGAAACAATCAAGCATGGCAATAATAAAAACGAACTGATGTATGTGAAAAAAAAAGTATTGAGGTTTAACATTACCATCAGTCAGATTCTAAGATAGCAAGTATCTCCAAGTATCTTCAATTTTTTTTACGTAATTGGGAAGTTGTCCTCAAAGTCGTATTTTGACTTACATTGCAATCTCGATTAAAAGAAAAACTAAACCAAGGACCAAAAAATAAGTTTTCTTTTCATAATTAAATGAATATGGTCATACGCTTTTGTGAGATTCATTTTTAAACTACTTTTCGATAAAGCAAAAGAGAACAACTAATCTTTTCCAAACCTTTCGGAGGAATCCGAATTCCAAATCCTTGCTGGGATATAAGACCAATATAATTTGAAAGTTACAAATTATATGGGTTTGAGTTAATACGACTCAAACTCATGGTCTCATGTTACTCGTGTCACTTTACTAATATATTGTTGTTTTCTTGTTGTGAAAACGATTAGAATTGTCCTATCACATTGACCACCTCCTTGTTGCTTATAAACTTTCGCAGCAAGGTGAGTTTTGTAGATTTTCAACGAACTATCTGACTATTCTTTGATCTTATAAACCTATTTGGAGCCAATAACATTCATGGAGGGATTACAAGGAACTAGAATCCATGTGCCAACACTTAATGGGTTATATATACCCCATCATGAATGATGACCAATTCCACGTGCATGAAATTTTTTTTAAGGCACATGGTGTAAAGTGTTAAAACACGATGGGTAAGCCGTCGTGAATGCAGTTTCTAGAACGACGGGTTCTAGAAAACCCATCATTGTTGAACAACATAAAAAATGACGGTTGATATAGACACCATCATTTTTTAAACTTCATTAACGACAGGGTGTATATAACCCATCGTGTTCGATGCAGCAAAATTTAAAAAGATAAAATCCAATTTTATTAATCCCTAATCCTACAAATAAAAACATGTACAAGTCTATATAGAATACGACCACAAACTCAGAATTCATTCAGAATAATTTGTAGACCACTACTATTAGTGTTTAAATTGTAACTTATTATTCCGAGTAACCTATTTTCAATCATAAAAATCAAAATGCAACCTAAAGCTAGCTATGCCAACCGACAACACATATACTCAGCGAGGTGATCGGACTATTCAAATCGTACTTCACCAATCTCTTCTTGTGTATACGTTTATATGTTCGTGAACTGCCATAAAAAATTTAATAATCACGTGAGTCAAAATTATTCTACACTATCAATAGAATAGATTAAATATAGTGAAACAATAACTAGTTTACGTACCATTTCATTCATAGGCTTGTTACGATTCTCGATTATATGTTTCATGAAACACATAACAAAATAGCCACATTCAACGCTCCCAGCTTGCTTACGACAATATTATATAAATTAATTATATAGATTACTAAATCCATACACTTCACATAGATGTAAAATATAATTGTATAAATTAATACCTAAGGTTTTATCCAGTTCAAGGATTTCCTAATTATACGTTGTAGCATAGTTCTAGCAATATTGAAAACCCAGCATAAGAAATTTCAATCCTTAATTAAATCTTCATAATGTAATTCATAATAGATTAAATTATCAACTATAGAGTAAATCTTACTTCGTAACATATTTCAGGTCGTTATGACTAAAATTATTAATAGAGTCAAAGATATATGCATTCCTCTCGTGAAAATCCAGGATGACCAATATCCAATGATGGAAGAAACTAAATAGAGCAAAAACATATTGCACAGGTCACGTGGCTATCAAAATATTGGAAATGTAACATGCTCTCTCGTCTGCATTACCCCATGATGCACCTATAAGTGAGGGATCGACAAAGACGAATAAGGTGATGTCTTGCTCTCGTAACTTCTTATAAAGAGACCTACATTAAATAAAAAACCAAAATATAAGCAATTAGAAGCATCTTATAAAAAATGTTTATAATTATTGAATCGATTACTAGGCATATAAATTGACACTATACTACAAGATATCTCCCGTATTTCACATAATTGCTTAGCATCATCTTTATCACAAAATGTTCTAGCATTATCATAACCAAAAATTGCTATCTCGTAATCGATTGTAATGGCCTCATCTGCTCCCATCTTCTCGATCATTGTGTAGAGATACTTTAGGCCTCCTGAATACAAAGCTAATTTAGTGTTTCACACAAGATCATTACAACTTCTAAATAACTAATAAATACAAAAAAAACATATTACCTCTATAAGTCTGACTAGATGTTTAGGCCAAGGCACATGACACCCCAAAGCCTGACCCACAGTCTGCAGCTCATCCTGAACTAGGATAGGTAGAGGGGCATCATCAATCATGACTAAATCAATTGACACACATGCATTCCCCCTCGTCATCAATATCCCCAAACAACTTGCACGTAATTTTCTAAAATAATTTAAAACATTATGAGTATGCTTATGTATAAATAATATTTACTAAAAAAGTAAATCAAGTTTATAACTTATCAAAAATACTTTTACAGCTTTCCTCTGAGTCATAGAAAGTCCATCATGGAGTTTGGAGTAACTCGTCTTATCCGATGGAAGAGTTATTTTAGGATTACGTTTAAGTGCCTCTTGCTCCAACTCTTTAAATTTGGCATTCCACTTTAAATTTTCCTCATTCACAACTTGCTCACAGACTTGAGTCAATTTCTACTCAATTCCAGCATTTGAGTTGTGTTGAGGAAGTTTAAACTATCTGGTTGGGATCATAAAATGGCCAAAATCCCTTACATGACCACCATGTTCAGGATTACCCAAAACCATCATGAGAATGTCCTGGGTACTGGAAGTAGGCACCCATTTCTCCTGAAGTTCGTCCTACAATTAAAATTCATATAATTAAACTAAAATAATAATATTAAATTCAAACTAATTAAATAAAATCTATTAAACACACTTATAATTTTTTTCACATTTTCTTCAACGGCCTCATCCTTGAAACTTCCTTTTTTATCCTTACAGGCACACTTCCACAACGTTGCCTGATCTATTGGCTCATTAGTACATTTATCTTTTTTCTGTCATAACGGTTAGTAGTAATTAAAGACATAGTAATTTGCAAATAAATTTTAAGTTTTGAAGAGGTTTAATAATCCTTACCGACATTTCCTTCAATCTTGCGTATCCCATACGAGAGATTTTATGGTTATATATATTTTACGCTCAGTTCAGTTGCTGTTGTTCTCTTATTTTTTGTAGTTGAACAATTAATAGTAACTATGCTAAAAAATATAGTTAAAAGAATGAACGTGAAACTTAAATGCAAAGTAAGGGATTTTACCAAGAATTAAGGAGTAAGACGAGATTTCACAAACTTATCCCAATGCAGTTGCTCGATGAAGTTGTACTTGGTAGGTGGTTGCCTTAACTTTTTGAGGTCATCCAAATAAGGGAAAGAAATTTTTGACCGAGGCTATACTTAAATTTACGCCATAGATCGCCAGCATTCATTAAGATATTCCCTTTAAGTGCTGGATCTATCAAATATTGAGTCTACACCAAAAGTAATTAATAAAGATTAATAAAACTTTAACTTGAATCGTGAATAACAACTAAAAATAATTTATTAAAACGTACAAATACCTCAATGGCTTCGTATACCTTCTCATTCACCTCTATGGGAGCATGACGGTCTTAATCCTTGTAAGTTATTAGAATAATTGAATATACACAACTTCCAATAAAGCTTTTAAATTTGGGAACATTTTCACATATAGGTCGTCCCTTAAAATTTGTTGTGATAACTTTTTTTTATCAAAATTCCTTCTATCAGCTTTCAAGGAAGTGAGGTAACTTGGCCCTCTTCTCCCTCTTCTTTTTGTCATACTAGTCGTCATATACATCTTCAATCTATCTAAGTTATCGATATTCAAATTATTAGCACTTGAGTCTTCTCTATCCATTTCGACAAGTTATAGAATTGCATAACATATTAATTATTCATTCAAGTACACATGAGACAGGAAAACTAAATATAATATTTGTTGTATAATTTGGACACTTTTCTAAATATAATACTTGTTGTATAATTTGGACACTTTTCTAAATATAAAATACTTGTTGTATAATTTGGACACTTTTCTAAATATAATACTTGTTGTATAATTTATTATTTTAATCATTTTTAATATACAAAGAATAGTCAGAAAAACTAAAGTAAAACCAAAGTATGAACTCGTTGTAAAAATGCATGAATGCAAGAGTTATTACGTGAATGAATACAACATTTCAAAAGTCACTTTTGGTTTCATTACATTTCCAAAGCTACATTTCAGAAGTCATATCTCAGAAGCCACATTTCAAAAGTCATTTTTCAATTCAAATTTCCAAAGTTACTTTCTAATTGAAACATTTTGACACATCTTTATTTGATCACATTTCAAAAGTAATTTTGACACATAGATATACGCTAATTGTAAATTTTAAGGACAATTTTGTTATTAGTAAAAATGAAGATTGATAGAATTGTCCAAAAAAATTATTCTCTACTTCAACCTTTTAATATATTACAAATTTTTGCCCCATACACTTTCTCTATTTTTTTAACATTTTTGTTTATGCGCAAAAAATCATTTATAAAAAATTAAAAGAACTGCTTCAATCACTTGTTTGACCTCGACACACATGATAGTCCTTTTTCATTCGTTTCAATCTGTTAAATAATTTTTCTCATGTCACTTTCTTTTCTACCTCAAAAAGTCATTTTTAAAACACATGCACAAACGGTTGTGAATGCTCTTCTATTTTGAATAAAAGAAACAAAGTATCGCACAATCAGATCACTAGAAACTAGGTTCTATATTTTTCCTTTTCATATTAGAAAGCCTCATTCTTGTAATTAGGTTAAGAATGACCCTTTAAGTCTAATGCAAGAATAATAATGTGTGCATTACGAATGTTGATTATTTTCTTATTTTATTCCCATATATTAATTATTTAAAATGAGAAAATGGGATTTTAATGTTGTAATTAAATGGTCATTATAATGTACAGTTGATAACTCTAAGATTTTAGTGTTATCTTATCATTTTTGTGAATTACTTATTGTTTATCTTAAGGTGATATAGTAATTTATTGCTTAAGTTGTAGACATTTCTTTTTTATTTAGCTTTATGCTTAGTTTAGTTGCCTTGCCACTATTGTGAGGGTTTTTTTTAGCAATTTTATGCATTAGTATTGCTTTTATGCAGGATCCATTGAAAGCTTGGAAGCTAAAGGAATGCTATACCAGATCATGTTTTTGTTATAACAGCAACATTATTGATGCAAGCTTAGCGAGAGGATTTTTTGTGTAGTTCATTTGGCATTGAAAAGCGAAGCAGAATCCCATTATTCCAGATGGCATTAGCGCCTGTGCCAATGGTTCACGCTGAATTGAAGCTCGACACAAGTTCTTGCAAGAAGAAGAAACCCTAATCCCGAGGCCAATATTTATAGGAAGTACACCTTTATAAGAAGGGGACCCGACACTTTAATGGTATGAAAGAGACACTCCGTAAAAGGAAAGAAGAGGAAGAGGACAAAAAAGGAAAGGAGAGAGAACAAGGAAGAAGACAAGCAAGAGAAGTGTATTCTTCTTCTCTCTCTACTTTTTTTATACAATTCATTTGTTCTCTATATTATCTTCGTCTTTGTGTTTTTTCTGCTAGAAAAATATGGAAATGAGTTATTTTGATTCTTTTCTTAAGCTCATTATGAGCTAAACATTCAGAGCTAATATGGTAATGAATCTGCATATTACTTTTCCTAATTAGTGAAGTTTTAATTAGTTGTTTATCTCTTTTTAGTGTTGCGTTCAAGTATGCTTAATGTTAGTTTTCACTATTGATTGACCATCTTTGCTAAAACACAAGTTAAATTAAAGTCTGAAAAGATTTAGTTTTGCGGAAATGCCTTGAATGATACATGAGTATTTGAATCGTATAGGCTAGATACTTTGTGAGTAGTGTAGATATATGTGCTCACCTTGTAAATCCGTTAGCAGAAACTTAAAAAATGAGACTCTAATATGAAATTAAACTTAGACATAAAATAATTAAGTTTGGAGTTGATAACTACAAGGACGACAACTCATTGTACTTTTAAGCTAAGGTTAATGTTATTAGGATGTTGTAGCAACAAAAACAAAATTAATTAGATAAAGTAATGGATATGAGATTTGACCATACAAGCCCTCATCATCACTAATATCTCTTTAATATCAACTTAACTTTATACCTTACAAGTGTCATATTAATTCATTTTCATTTAGCATTATTATTTTCATTTAAATCTTGAACCAATTGAACTGACCCATTGCTACTGCCTTGTTTTCTAATTAGAATTCTTTTTGTCTATAATATTACATGTTTTACACTAGTTCCTGTGAAGATCGATACTCACTTATCATTTTATTACTTGTTAATGACACGTACACTTACATATACAAATCACACAACAAGTTTTTGACAGCGGTTACGGGGGACTAAAAAATCTCTTTATTTAGATAAATTTGAAGACAATTTTAACCCACTATATTTATGGAGACTTTAAGAAACCAGTTGATGCAAATCTAAATAAGGCAGGTTTTGTCAGTTCTAAGTTCACTCTGGAAGCGTGGCATAATCATTTGGAACATCTTTTCAAGTTATTTCTTCTCTATCGTCAAATAATAAAATAGAACATTTTTAATACTCCAAATAAAAAATTTTGTTTATGCTTCGTGTCAAATTGGAAAATGTAGAAAATTGACACTTTGGTTGATTTTCTAGATGTGTTCTGCATCCTATTCTTTCTATCTTTTAAGTCCGTTGTTATATTTGGGTTGGTTCACCCTCTCCATCTACTTTTAGGTTATTACTATTACATCATTTTCATTGATCACTTTTGTCGGTTTGTATAGACATGGCATGCTTATGATAGGAAAATATATGGTAAATTATGTCACCCAACCAATTCTCCAACTTGGAAGCTTATAGATCACACATGGCCAGATTTCACAGTTGAGCCAAGACACCTTCGGGTAGCTATTGCAGCAAATGGGGTAAATTCATTTAATTCCCTTATTAGTAAATATAGTTGTTGGCCTATTATTATGGTGATATATAATATCCCTCCATGGTTGTGCATGAAAAGAAAATACATGATGTTAACATTGTTAGTAGATGGTCCTAAGCAAATAGGAAACGATATTGATGTTTATTTAACACCTTTGATTGATGATCTTAAAGTTCTCTAAAAAGTGGGAATTAAGGCATATAATGTATATCAGGAAGAGAGTTTTACTCTAAGAGCAGTCTTAATGTGGACAATCAATGATTTTCCTGCATGTGGAAACTTATGTGGATGCAATGTTAAAGGTTATTATGCTTGTCCAATATGTGCAGAAGATACATATTCTATTAGGCTAAAATACAGCAAACAAAATGCACATATAGGACATGGGATTTTTACCACTCACACATCCTTATAGATTGAAAAAAAAGGCTTTCGATGGTAATCAAGAGCTTAGAACAACTCCTACACCCTTAAGTGAAAAAAAAGCGCTAGAAAGAGTGGAGAAAGTTAAAATTACACTGGAAAAAAAGAATGTGAAGAAATCGGTGAAAGATGGAATGCCCAAATCTTACTGGAAGAAGAAATCAATTTTCTTCAATCTAGAATATTGAAAAATCTTACATGTTCGACATTGTCTCGATGTTATGCACATTGAAAAATATTTGCATGAATATTATAGGAACACTACTTGACATTTCTGTGAAGATAAGAGATGGGCTGTTTAGTCGTATGGTACTTGTCGAAATGGGCATTAGACCAGAATTGGCGCCAAAAGTCAATGAAAAAAAAACAGTCCTACCCCCAACTTGTTACAACTTTCCATGAGCAGAAAATAAGAATCTATGCACAACATTAGCTAACATAAAAGTTCGTGAATGGTACTCAGCAAATTTTCAAAATCTGGTTTCTTTGAAAGATCTTAGTATTAACGGGTTGAAATCTCACGATCGTCATACATTAATGAAACATATACTCATTGTGGCAATACGTGGATTATTACCAGATCATGTAGGATATGCAATCAACAAACTTTGTTCTTTCTTAAATGCAATTTGTAGTAAGGTTATAGATGTTACACAATTAGATGTGCTACAAAAAGAAATTCTTGTGACGTTACGTATTCTTAAAAAAAAATTCCTCCCACATTCTTCACCATCACGGTTCATCTCACTATACACCTTGTTAGAGAGGTACGACTCTGTGGACCAGTTTATTTACGGTAGATGTACCCATTTGAATGATATATGAAAGCGTTAAAGGGTTACGTAAGAAATCACAATTGTTCAGAGGGTTGCATTAGTGAGTGTTATATTGCTAAAGAAGTTGTAGAATTTCGCACCGAATATCTAGGAGTTAAATCAATTGAAGTTCTATACTCAGATGATGATTTGAAAGATGGTAAGCCTTTATCAAGTGGTCATGTAGAAAGAATTGATCAGGAACAGTGGAAGCAAGCACATTGTTACGTATTAAAAAATACTAATGAAGTTCAACCTTATATCGGGTAACTATAATAATCTCAATCTTTTATTTGTTATCATGCTCATTGTTTTTTAATGGTTTTTTATTTCATACTCTAGTTGAATTTTGTTTTGTGCTGCTATATAGGTAACATATGACTTTCTTGAGGAAGAAGCATCCTAACAAATCAAGGAGACATCAATGGCTACAATATGAACATAACCAGACATTTATTTTTTGGTTGCGTGCTCGGGTATATGATATTGATATCTCTATAAGTGTAACAAATACACTGAGGTGGATAACATACCGCCCAACTTATGAGGTAATCAAATATTTTGGTTACGCCATGAATGACTATAGATTTCATACAAAATGTAATGATAACGATCTATGTTTCCAGAACAGTGGAGTTAGTATAAAAGCACATACAATGTAGATTGCAAGTGTTAAGGATAACAATCCTATTTATACAGACTTGTCCTTTTATGGAGTGATCCAAGAGATTTGGGAGCTTAATTATCATACATTTAGAATTTCGTTGTTTAAATGTGAGTGGGCTGAGAATAGTAGTGGGATCAAAGTTGATGATCTTGGATTTATATTAATTGATCTTGCAAGATTAGGTTACAAAAATGAGCCTTTAATCATTTTGGCTTCGCAAGCAAAACAAGTTTTTTATGTCGAGGATCTAAAAGATCCAAGATGGTCAGTTGTCTTATCTTTACTCGAAGAGAATATCGTAAAAGTATTGTTGATGATGATTTGGGTAATACATTATTAGATTGTTATTTGTTTGCAAAGATATGCCTTCTATTTAAACATTTGACACAGATGGTGAAAACGAGGTTGCTTATATTCGACCACATGGCGAAGACACTGTGATTATTGAAGGTATTACATGTAACTATGTCTTGTGCTTAGTATGATTGCTGCTTTATAATTTGTTTAACATTTAAATATTTTATCTTTTACTCAGGGTTAAACTAAATAATTTATAATGTAACACATGAGTGGATAAACGAAACAGTAAATATCAAATCAACAAAACATGTATGAATGACAACTTTCAATACTCTTTTACTTTACTTTGTAATAAATTGATGGGTTAAACCAACCTTTATTTTTTGCAGGGTTCAAGAACTAAGTTGATCAATTTGGGTGCAATTAGAACAACTTAAAGAAGTATTCAAAGTACATTAGTTTCAATATTTTTATAATTAATTACGCTATTTGTTTTTTCTGGTCTACAATGTTAGAAATTTTGAGGATAATCATATTGTATGTAATGAATAATTATATTGTCTGGTGAGATATTTGTGGTGTTTTTCTATTTTAATTTATTATTTAATTCTAATAGGTTGACTTAATTATACTGTAAATAAATTAAAAAAATATAATCACAGACGGTGGTTTGTCGACAAACCATCGTACAACTATAACAAAAATGACAGTTTCAAAAATTAAACAAATAAATAATAAACAATGACGACGGTGTCTCTATACATCGTCGTTAAACACAATTAAAAAATGATGACGGTGTGTAATAACTGTCGTCAAAGAACTACATAACAACCATCGTTCTTGTGTGTTTGAAGACAACGGTATCTGGAACAGCCGTCATTTTTTATCCTTCGTAAAAAATATGTGATTTTTTACGACACATTTTAAGACAACTGGTGATTACCGTCGTCTTTGATTTTTAATGACAGGAAATTCTCATCGCTAAAAAATAGTTTTGCAGTAGTTCATAACATGTATTCTCTCATATACAACTATATGTTTCAAAGGACTACTATATGTTGCACATTTTCAGCTAATCCATCTATGACAAAAATTATTATATACCATGACATTCTTATCTAATAAAATTATATTTTTTTAACAATATTTTGTATCCAATATCACTAATAAAAATGAATTAAACTTTATAAATTAAAACCTAGAGATCAAATGCATCACAGGTGGTCTCCAAGTAGTTCCTAAAATGGTTCTACAAAAATGTTTCATGCGTGTCAAGGGAAATCAACACAGAGATAGAACTGGCTAAAAAGCTATTAAATCCACGTGCATTGTACGTTCATTGGCAATACAACAGGTAAAACATATATATAGGCTGACTTCTTTGATGTTAAGCCTCAATTTAGAATAAAACAAAAATTTGAAGAACAATATGGCCTTTCAAAACTTTTTCCTCCATCGCAGTTTATTTTAAGGTATTAGTAAAAACGTTTATATGTGGTTTGTACGTGCTATAATAATTTTAGAAAATATACTTATGGTTCGAAATTCAAATGAATGAATTAGATTTCTAAGTTATTGTAAACCTATAATATACATATGTTTTTATCTAAAATAATTCAAAGCATTAGCTTAGGAAATTATTACAAATCCAGAGTAAAAGTTTTAACCTTTGTATAGTATTTCAACTAATAAACTAAACTATATTAATCCTTGTCTGAATAAGGTGTTTGCATGTGATTATTTGTGTATTTTAATAGAGTAGATTGCATGTCCCTTATGTTTCTTAAGGATGCTATCACACTCATTAATTATTTTTTTCGCTCAATGACAAAACTTGTCTTCTATGAATAATACTCAAAACAAAAACAACAAATAAATACATTTTGAAGTTTCATAATTAAAATAAATGTAATTACATTTGAAAATTAAAATTCTGCAAAATGTGAGTGAGAAAATAGCAATCGTTTTAAAAGATTTATTTGTTTGGTAAAAAATATAACATTTTTCACAACAAAGAAAAAGATAATTAAAAAATACTTAAAAAGCAACGGAACAAAAGAATAATAGAGTAGTAACTATTTAAAGAATATATACGTATCCTAACTTAATTAAATATTTTAGCTCAACATTTTTTTCATTTTATATCATCACCACCATTCAGTAAACATTTTTTTCTTCCTTACCACTGGTCTCTAATGCCTAACCTCTTATTTATTGATGTTTCTTTATGTAATACCTTCTAGTTCTCTTTATTCTTCCTCATAAACAGTCGAAGCTCATGAAGCTTTTGTTCGATACTAGTATATTTTGTTACCCATCATTTCCTAAAAAAACCGTGAATCTTTCCTACAAAAACATGTCAACGAATGTAAATAACCATTTGTGATTACCATTTGTAAACGTGAAAAAAGTACTGCAAATTTATGGGTTGAAACGTGCCAAAATGATATTATTTTCTTCAAATTTATCTGTCGAATATGGAATTAGGAAATTATATGTTTGGAACACGCAGTACAACATAACATGCAAATTGTGAACATAACACAGTAGTCTAGATGAAAATACTAAATATAAATTAACATTAACATAAGTTGAAGATAGAGTAACATTTTACATTTTTTTCATTTATTTATACTCAACTTTTTTTTTTTATTGCAAATGCATTCATTGCATTTATTTTTTGACTTTCAATTTTTACAATTAATTCTATTAATATCATCCATGTATGTATCTCTAAATTGAAGATTGTATTTGATCACAAATTCAAATGCATATTCACTTCATTCAAGTTCATTATATCAACTGTATGTTTGAATAAATCTTTACTATATTATAAGAGACTTAAAGGAGTGAAACTTTTGATTTCCACTTTTATCCTTTGCAGCCTCTTCAAATATATTACAATTTAGGTATTTCACTTTTTTCTCATTTAGTTCATTTATGAAATTATATTTTCTATTTAATGACAATTTGTTTTTAAGTTGTTAGTAGAATTAAATAGTTTTGTAATATTATGTATTCATAAATTAATATATATGAAGATAAAATTTGAGAACATTTCTATATCAATTTTTCCACTTTTGTTTGATTCCCCCTTTGACCCTTTATATCCTCTTCAAATATAGTACAATTTAGGTATTTCACTTATTTCTAATTAATTCATTTATGAAATTATATTTTCTATTTAATGACAATTTGTTTTTAAGTTGATAGTAGAATTAAATAGTTTTGTGATATTATGTAGTCATAAATTAATATATATGAAGATAAAATTTGAGATCTTTTCTATAACAAATTTTTCTTTTCAAGTCAATAATAATGATTTATTATAAATCTATAAATTAAATATGTTCTAATACTTATTATATGGGGAGCATAAAAAATTCGCATAAATAAATATAAAAAAATATTCATGTATTTTTTAATAAAAGAAACTATATCTTAATGTGATAACTATTTTTTATGAATAAAACAAATTGATGGAATAAAATTATTTTCTACATTATCCAAAGAACAATATTATATAATGCAATTTATAGATTAAAAATAAATTCATGTATTTACAGAGTACAATAAATTTTAAAGATATTTAATATCAATTATAATTCATATGCTTTTTTACTAATTATAATTGATATTAAATACAAAAGTGTTGATTTATGTTGAAGTAAATTTAATAGTAATTGAAACTAAATAAATAAGTTAGATAATTAAATAGTTTAGTTTCATTGTTGATTCAGTTGGCATAGATATAAATATTGATATAGACTAGTAGAAATGTACGCGCGGCATGTGATAAGCGTAGTTTCATTGTTGATTCAGCAAGTACGTAGATTACTGGAATGACAAGATACCCTCAATGGAGGATGTCTTGATACCCCTCTAAATTGAGGGATATCTCTATTCTGGGCAACTTCTATCTCTTCTCTTCTGCCCTTCTCCCTCTCTCTCTCTCTCACTCAGGAGCTCTAGCTTCAGACCCATGATAACCATCTCTCTCTCTCTCTTTCTGTCTCTCTCTCTCAGTCATTTTGTTTTACTTTCTCTTTTGGGTTTGTGCATGAGGGTTGACGACATCAACGTTGACTACCCGCAAAGTGCAACAACTCTTACGACGTATCGGATGTGTCTCCACCAAGGACATACCATGTAGTGCACCGCCACCGAGGTTCACCCCAAGGGGTGCCGCCACTGAAATGCACCCCTTGAGGTGCCACCACTAAGATACCCATGGGGGTCGACCCCATGGCAGCACCATGGGGTGTCACCCCTATGGTAGCACCATTGATGTCACCCTCATGGGTGTATCATGTAGGTGCATTGATCACGCTCTGTAATGCAACTTGTATCCTCGTACTCACCTAAGTATGATCAGTCAGCTTAGGTGGTGTGATTTGATTGGCGAGCTTACAACTAATCAACGGATTAGTTTTAATGGTCCCCTCTCATTTTGTTCACCTATAAAAAACTCCTTCATTTGAGAGGATGTAAAATTTAGAGAGAGAAGCTACCACTTTAGAGAGAGAAGTTTCTGTTTCTATAGTAAGAAACTCCCACTTCTAGAGAGAGAGAGAGAGAACAAGCATTTGTCACGACCCCTGATTATCTAGAATGCTCTCCATTCACCTCCCGGCATCCTCCCCGATAATCTGAGGCGTTGTTCCGGTCACAAGCTAGGAGTAAACCACTCCTGCACCTCGCCCACGTGCACCATTGGATCGACATTTGACGACTCCACTAGGGATTCGTTTGTCACTCTAGCGAAGGACTACTATGGTCGGACGTGCAAAGGGAAGAGCAGCTCTATTGCGCAAGGAGGGAGATCGACCCATACTCAACGACGAGCGTGGACAAGAAAAGGAGAACACTTCATGCGAGATGCCACCAAGAGCAGTTGCGCAGGTGCAAGAGTAAGCCGAAGCTATCTGGTAGCTCCAAGCTTTCAATGTTAAGATAAGGAGAGTCATTGATACATTAAACTCATACATCAGTGCCACCACACCACAACACCTAAATGACATCATCCTCCCCGACAATCTGAGGCCTTGTTCCGGTCACAAGCTAGGAGTAGACCACTCCTGCACCTCGCCCACGTGCACCCTTGGATCGACATTTGACGACTCCACTGGGGATTCGTTTGTCACTTTAGCGAAGGACTACTATGGCCGGACGCGCAAAGGGAAGAGCAGCTCTATCGCGTAAGGAGGGAGATCGACCCATACTTAACGACGAGCGTGGACAAGAAAAGGATAACACTTCACGCGAGATGCAACCAAGAGCAGTTGCGCAGGTGCAAGAGTAAGCCAAAGCTATCTGGTAGCTCCAAGCTTTCAACGTTAAGATAAGGAGAGTCATTGATACATTAAACTCATACATCAGTGCCACCACACCACAACACCTAAAGGACATCATCCTCCCCGTCATTAGACCAAAACAATGTCATCACCCAAGTCAATGCCCAACCCGCTACTAAGATCAACCATCCATCACACTTGTACGGACACGCTTTCGCTCGACCAAGTCAAGCTCGCCCAACCCACGCACACAGATACAACTGAGACTCCACAACCCGCGCGGGGGAACGACCCAAGAAGCCCCATGCCCCCATTCACATATACGTGTCACGCAACCAAGCAATCACACCTACACCAAGTGCCGCCATCATGCCTAAGTGCACCACACACCTCCAATGCCGCTATCAAGGAGCTCCAATGCCGCCACCAAGTAGGCTCACACCCACGCTCACCCCCGCGCTCGCTCCCACGCGCGAAGGCCTTACCCCGCATCTACCATCCCGCCTTGAAGCAGGCTCACGTCCATTCTCACTCCCACGCTCATTCCCGCAAGTGAAGGCTCTATCCCGTATCTCTCATGCCGCCACCAAGCAAGACCATGTCGCCACCGAGTAAGCTCACGCCTGCACTAACTCCCGCGCTTGAAGGCCTTATCCGGCATCTACATGGCACCACCGAGCAGGCTCACGCCCGCACTCACTCCCATGCTAAATCCCGCGCGTGAAGGCCCTATCCCGCATCTCTTATGCCTCCACAAAGCAAGACCATGCAGCCACCAAGTAAGCTCACGCATGCACTCACTCCCGCGCTCGAAGGCCTTATCCGCATCTACCATGCCACCGCCAAGCAGGCTCACGCCTGCTCTTACTTACACACTCACTCCCGTGCGTGAAGGCCCTATCTCGCATCTCTTATGCAGCCACCAAGTAAGCTCATGCCCGCACTCACTCCCGCTCTCGAAGGCTCTATCCTGCATCTACCATGCCGCCACCAAGCAGGCTCACTCCCGCTCTCACTTACACGCTCACTCCCCCGCTCACTCCTACGTACGAATGCCCTATCCCGCATCTCCCATGGTGCCACCAAGCAGGCTCACGCCCGCGGTCACTCCCGTGCGCGAAGGCCCTATCGTGCATCTCTCATACCGCTACCAACCCAGACTATGCTGCCACCAAGCAGGCTCATGCTAGCGGTCACTCCCGTGGATGCCAACCCGCCACCATGGCTCCATGCCCCATGAGAGCAACAACCCGTGCCCCAACCATAGGCACGTAACTAACCTCCATATGATCGACATATAACTGAGTACCTCCATCATGAGTGCACAACCGACTACCTCCACCATGGGCGTGCAACCAACCCCTACCATAGGCACGCAAATGACCTCGCTCATGGCATCCAACCATCCTCTGTTGTATCACAATTATTTAGCAGTGAACCAGACACAATGTTTTTCTGGATTTTCAATACATACAAGATACTGTTCAGAGTCAATTTCTTCTCAGAAGTCATCTTCAAAATCATTTTTCCTTGACCTTTGATCTCAGAGGTGGCATAGTTCCCCATGAACATCTTCTCTCCATGCTCTATAGCTTCGAACGTAGAGAACATTCTACGATCAAAACACACATGGCGGGTAGCTCAAGTGTCAATCCACCATTCCTTTGAATTTGATCCAACCGTGTTGACCTAGAGACCACTGCTGAGAGGTTAATGTCAGAAACATCTCGCGCACTGTTCTCAATCATATTAGCCTCTTTGTTTCTCTTAGGCAATCTACATTCAGAAAATTTGTGACTTAACTTGTCACAATTGTAGCACTTACCTTGGAACTTTAGTTTCTTGGTAACCCCTCATTTAGGTCCAAGCTTGTTTTGACCCTTCCCTTTGTTGTTGGTCTTCTTTGTTTTGGAAACTTGACCATGCTCCATAATGTTAGCGTTTGCTACAGCAACAGGTTTTGACCCTCTTCTTTCAGATAACCTATTATCTTCTTCGATTCGAAGTCAAATAATAAGAACCTCCATGCTCATTTTCTTTCGTTTGTGCTTGAGATCATTCTTGAAATTCTTCCATGCAGGAGTCAATTTCTCAATAATACAAGGCACTTGGAATTGTTCACTTAGCATCATTCCCTCAGCATGAGTCACATTTAAAACAGTTTGAAATTCTTGCACTTAACTGATCCCCGTTTTAGAATCCCCCATTTTAAACTCCATAGCTCCTTTGCTGTTATTTTGTCAAAATAAACATTATACAAGGAATCAACAAGACAATTCATATTGTAATTTCTACACAGATTTTCAGAATGTTTCCAAGCATCAATAGCACTGATCATTTAGAAATCCTGCTCATCGTCATTGAGGTTAAGAGCTTCTTCAATCAAGCATTTTTTTCAGATTCAAGGTGGTAAGGTAGAAGAGCATCTTTTAAAATTCAGACCGTTAAATTTTTCAGATTTTTCTCCATGAGAAATAGGCATAGGCATCGGTGTCATACGGGCGACATGGATCACAACAGGGTTCTGCACACTCTGGTTTGGCATTTGAGCCCCAACAGTAGGGTTCTGCTTTTGATACAAGCATTTCTATATATACCACTCCAACATTTTGTTCATTTTCAATGTGGGATTTCTACAATTTTCACCTATTTATCCATTTTCATTTAGCTCATTTTGGGACATAATGTCTCATTCAACCCAAAGTCAGTTTTGACAATTTAATCTTCGATTTCGATGTACTCGTGAAGAAGAACTAAAATCTCTCAAAGCGTTACAATTTTACATAATGGGTCTCACCTAAAAATTTGCATAAAATTGGTCCATCCAAATAGAGTAAACACACCCAGTTTCCAGCGGTCCAGATGTTGCTTCTTAAACATTATCCCCACAAAATCAATCTAGTAGTTAATACCAGTTCAAAAGTAAAAGCCTGTCAAATTGCATGCCATTCAAAAAGTTTCAAGCATGCTTACCCCTAACATTATGATGCAAGTAGGTGATATGCAATGAGAAACGGAGGCATTGTTGTCTCTTATATCCATTACAAACTTATCGGCAAGTTTTGAAGTCGCGTGATACTAGTGAGATTTCTCTAAGTCAATTTCTATCCAATAGTACAAATTCGCCAGTATGATTGTTACCCTAAATAACCAATCTAGGATCATGATTTAACTCATCTTACTTCTATCTTGCAAGTAACTTTAACTATATGAAGAAAAGAAGGAATATTACCGTACTTTGAAGATGAGTATCAAGCCACATACTTTTTGTAATGTTACAGAGAACACCACCAGGCCTTGATGCTCTAGCTATCATCTCAAAATATAGCTTCTCTACCAGTTCCTGAGCAGGGCCTAAAAATGGTTTCATAGTTATGAAGCACGTACGACAAAATATGAAATTGGAGCAAAAATACATAGTAAAGTCACCAAATGCAACAAACTCAAAAACAACGAACAATTTCAACATATTTTATGAAGAAGTGGACATAGATTTAAACAACCACAAAACTTAAACCTACCATCACAGCGAACACGCAGCTCATGTAGGTGTCAATCGAAACTCACAGCTGCCACCTCTTTCGAAGCCCCTCGCGTAGCAAAGTAATGAGCCATACATGAGTAAAACCAAAAAACCTCCATCGTAGCTCACGTACAAAGCTCTGCATCAAGATGAACTTCACGAAGGAGAAAGGGGAATCAGAGGGTGAGGGCTAACAACTATGAAAGAGAGAGGGGAGGTGATGGAAAGGAGAGATGAGAGGAGGCGAAGTGTGCTTCTAATAGTAGACCTCACACGGGTTAGGGTGAAATAACCCCTAACCCACCCGACGCCGTTGTGCCTTCTGCATTGAAGGCAAAACGACATCGTTAGAAAAAACTTTGGAATCTATACCAGTGGTTTTAAAACTGGCCGTATAGCTCCTAATAACAGCGAGTATAGACATGTAATTTATAATTTATACCAACGGTTATTTCCACCTGTATTATTGTCGGATGATTCAATGAAGTCCTCAAAAGAAGTATGTTCTTGTCAAAATGATTTGATAATTATATGAAGAGGAAAAAAAGGAACAAAATGACATAAGTTGTCCAAACATGTATCTTGCATGATTTCTTAAAAATGCCAGCAACGGAGAAGAGAAATAACTAAGGAAACAAATAAAAGGCTACACTCACCTATCTATCTGACAATAAGCTTCATGTCCAGATGTTGCTTCATAAACATTATCCCCACAAAATCAATCTAGTAGTTAATACCAGTTCAAAAAGTAAAAGCCTGTCAAATTGCATGCCATTCAAAAAGTTTCAAGCATGCTTACCCCAAACATTATGATGCAAGCATGTGATGTGCAATGAGAAACAGAGACATTGTAGTCTATTATATCCACTAGAAACTTTTCGGCAAGGTTTGAAGTCGCCTGAGATGGAGGTGAGGTCTGCTTCTAATGGTAGACCTCACACTGGTTAGGGGTTAAATAGACTACAATAACCCCTAACCCGCACGATGCGCCTTCTATATTGAAGGTAAAAAGACGTCGTTAAAATAAAAAAAAATTGCAATCTATGCCAGTGATTTTTTTTGGAATCTAATAATCGTTGGTAAAGATGTATAATTTACAATTTATACCGGCAGTTATTTCCACAGCCAACCGCCTATATTTTCTGACGATTACAAAACCGCCGGGAAAATATAAAAATATAAAGACTCATACCAACAGTTTTTCGGGAAAAGACAGTTTCTAGTAGTGAGTAGATTGCTAGAAAATATATTATTATCTTTCTCTAAATTTATTTGAATGAATATTAAATTTCTAATAAAATAAATATCACATAATATTAGTTTTACAAATCACTAACAAAAAATTATCATTACTAAAAGACGAAATTTTCCTTTATACTAAAAAATATCAAAATAAAAATTATTCACATTATTATGGTTTTTATAGAGAGAGCGAGAGTGTGTCTTGCCTCATTCTAGAAACCTCAATGAAAACTTAAATTGCTCAGGCGTCGCGCAAGGCTTTTCGTCGTTGAGCCATCCCCGCTCGTTGGCAAGCTTCGAGGCAGGGATCTGATCACCCTTTGAAACACCTTCACCAATGATAAGATGAAGGTGCTGTGCGAGACCGTGGTCTGTGCTTCCCGTCTGTGGTGGAGGTGTGCTGGCCAGTATGGTCAATGCTGAGGGTCTCTCGGCCATACGTTTCAGGTGAGTTTCCCCCGTGTATGCTTTTCTAATCTCACCAGAAAAATGGTGTTTTTGAAGGCACGTAGCCGAGTTTGTGGATCTGAACGGTTGACGCCGCGAAGAAGGTTGACGGTCCTTCTCTAGGGATGGTTGTTGTGACTTGCGGAGGTAAGAAGCCTCTGCCTCCTCTTAGAGTGGATCTTGATCGATTTTAGTCCTTGGTCGTTGTTGCTCTCCATGTTGCCACAATTTTGAACCTCCTGAGGCATTTTGAGGTCTTCAAATCCCCTCCCATAATGATCAATTATTACGGTGGGACTCATGAATATGAGATTGTGTTGATGTTCAGGTCTTGCCTATTCTCAATCAAACATGTTGTCCCCCTGGACTTAACCAAAGCGGAAGGTGGTTCAAGTGTGATCGTGCAGTATGGTCATTGAGTGGGTCTCGTTCAGGCGTTGTTCCCAGTTTTAGTGTCTTTGTATCATTATGTTAGGTTGTTTCTGGATGTCGTATGACACTATGTAACTCGAGATTGCAAATGAGTTTGAGTAGGGGTATTTTTGCTAAACTATACCCATGGATAACTGAATTTACAAAAATATACACATGCCCTAATTTTCGCTAATCTATACTCATAACTCACTTTCAATTCAAAATCACCTTGTGAAGTTTTCAAAAAACCCCTTCACGCATTCCAAATAATGGCTTGAAAATTAAAAAAATAATCATTACTCATTTTCGTGTAACGTTCTCGAAACGAAACCCACCTCTTCTTGTACCCTCTTTACCATTTCTTGGTGTACTCTCTCATTTCCTTCATTTTTCTCTCCTACTATTACTATCTCTCTATCAAAGTCGCATCATCTTTCTCTCTTGAAATCTTTCAGTCTTCGTCTCCTAGAAAAAGGAATCACGATAATGTATGTTTATGGGTTTCTGAGTTTCTATTTTTTCTGGATTTTTGGGTTTCTTGTTTTTTCTCTAGGGTTTCTATGTTTTCTTCTTTAAGGTTCCCTTGGATTTCTGGTTTTCCTCTGGGTTTCTATTTTTGATACTTCAAGTAGTTCTTTCTCAGGTTTCTTGAACACTACACGATCGTCGTGTACCCATCGTGTAGTGTACAAGATGACTATATTGTCATCTTCAAAGATACTGTGTAGTCATCATGTACACTACACGATGGGGCACACGACGATCGTGTAGTCACCGTATAGTGTATAAGGAGGACTACACCGTCGTCGTGTATCCTATCTTGTACACTACATTGCGGGTACACGATGACCATGTAGTCATTGGGTAGTGTACATGATGACTACACTGTCATCGTGTAAAGCATCATATACACTACACGATGGGTACACGATCATCATGTAGTCATCGTGTACAGTACATGATTGTTACACGGTCATTGTGTACGCATCGTGTAGTGTGCAGGAAGACTATACGATCATAGTGTAATACATCTTGTACACTACAAAATGGGTATATGATCATCTTGTACCCATCGTGTAGTATACACGATGTCTACACGATCATCATGTACACTTTAATTCTCTGATCTTATTTTTCCCCCGAATTTTCTACAGGTTATGGTTTCTTCAAAGATGCATAACCAGCTGATGTCCAGAGAGGCCGAATCGATGAACGACAGTCCATCTGAGGAGGAAATCTAGTTTCTTGTCAATAAGGAACTACTGTGCTTCACAAAGAAGTTCTCACCGGCCACCCAACTGAAATTCAGTGAAGCACGGGATGAGAAGAAGACATGTGAGCCTATGGTATTTTGTAAAATCCCATGGAATAATCATGGCCGATTGGGAGGAAAAGTTCAGAAACATTGACTATAAGGTAGATTTTGATGCTGTCAAGGTGACTCTTATTTATTTAGCAAAACCCAAATTGAGAGAAATGAATGATTTTGGTTGACGACCTCGAAGCATTCAACCAATATCTATGGGGGGCGGACACTTTCTTCAGAATAATAAAATCATTATTATTTTGTAAAGAATACACACATTTTTTTTGGATCTTAAGGATCAAGAAAAAAACAAAGAAATCCATTGTTGTTCATGGATGTTCACTCAATAGATGTCCTTTTTCCTTCCAAGTAAATTTTATTTACTTCTATGTAGTATTATATACAAACTGATGTTTTGATTTATTTATGTGTTGAATACTGAATTATTGTCTTTTGTTTGAATAAGAATGGGCATTTGAATCTATCCCCTTCACGGATAGATTGTATGGTAACCAGGTTTCGACTAAGGTACCAAAGATTCTCAAGTGGTGTCGAACAACAATGGTACTGATTGAGAATCTAAAAAAGAATTTTTTTGAAGGAGAATGTAAGTTGTGAATTATGTTGACAACTTAATTTATATTACTTGCATATATACTAATTTACATTAATTAAATTATTGAACATTTTTAGTTGACAGTTCATTCCTTAATCCCTACGGAGGAGGAAGAAGAAACAAGTTACTGGAGATCAGTCGTCGGAGAGCACCAAAAGGAGGAGACCGTATGTTCAAGATCATTTTGTAGCCTTTTTCTTCTTTTACACGGATGTCGTGTAGTTATCGTGTGGGCTACATGATGGTTAAACTGACCTTATGTACCTATCATGTAGGCGACACGACGGTTACACTAACCTCGTACACCTATCATGTAGGCTACACGATGGTTACACGGCCAACGTGTGGACTACACGATAAGTACACAAGTGTCAGTGTAACCATCGTGTGGGCTACACGATGGGTACATGAGATCAGTGTAACCATCATGTAGTCAACACGATGGTACACGCGGCCATCGTGGAGACTTCAAGATGGGTACGTGAAAATTGTATACTCATCATGTATCCTTCTATCACCAATCGATGGTTAAATTGACATCATGTAGCCATTGTGTAGCCTACGCAATAGGTACATGGCCATCGTGTACCTATCATGTATGCTACATGATGGTCACGACCATTGTGTACTCATCCTTTAACTCTTTTATCTGATTTATATTATATATTTTTTCAATCAACACCTCATTTATCCTTACCATGGGTAAAAGAAAAAGATGATGATGAGAAGAAGAAGAAGAGGAAGAGGTCCAAGGAGGAGGTCATTGAAAAGACATAGGAGAAGAATGAGAATTGGGTGAGGAAATGTTTGATTGAAATGAAGCAAAAGATCATTTCAATGGACAAGAAAATTGTGTCCATGCAATCAAACATTTCCTTTCAATTTCCCAAATCAAGATTTTGATGAAGCATCTGGTAACACCACAGATGGATGATTTCTCATTTTGTCCTCGAACTCTTGAAGACTACATGATAACGAATGTAGACAAGGAAGAGGAAGAAGATGAAAAGTAAAATATAGTGGAGGAGATGGAGATAGAGGAAGAGAGAAATGTAGAAAAAGAAGAGGAACAAGATGAAAAAATAAGGAAGAGGAAGAGAAAAAGGAAGAAAAAGTGGTCAAAGAAAAGGAAGAAGAGGGAAAATGAGAGAAAGAAGAGGAAAAAGAAGAAAAAAAAAAGAAATAATGAAGGAAGAAAGTAAGAGGATGAATAAGAAAATGAAGAAGAAAAAGATGGAGAAAAGGAAGAAGAGAAAATAGAAGATGAAGGTTAGACAAAACGGAAGAAAAAATAGTAGAAAAAGAAGAAGAAAATAAACAGAAGGAGAGAAATAAGAAAAGAAGAAAAATAAGAAGTAGAAAAAAGAAGGAAAATAAACAAATGAAGGGAAGAAGGAAGAGGGAGATGAAAAGGAAGAAGAACAAAAGGAAGAAACAAAAGAGAATGTGATGTACTTGATTGTTCACATTCTTTGCTATTGCAATAAATAATATCCATTTTTATTTGACTTTTAAGGTTGTTGCGTCAACAACAATGACAAGCCATATACAGTTGAGAAATTTACAAACAGAGGGTCCAAAACGCATGAAATAATATTTAAAATGATACTGCTCATCGATATCTTATATGTGTTCTTATCCCTGAAAAATATTTAATATTATTGTATTAAAATCGGTCGAGTACATAGTCTATAGGATGGATACACGAGGTCTGTTTACACATCTTGAAGACTACATGATATCCGTGTAGCCATCGTGTACACTACATGATGGTTACACGATCATCATGTGCCTCTCGTTTAGTGTACAAGAAGAATACACGTACATCGTGTAGACTCAAAGATGGGTACACTAGGGGTACGCTAGGGGTACATGATGTATGTGTCCCTATCATGTGGGTTTCAAGATGATTACGCATACATTGTGTACGCATCGTCTACCCGTTTTATAGACTACACGATGGGTACACGATGGCCGTGTACTTATCTTATAGACTACATGATGGGTACACGATGATCGTGTAGGCTTTATGATGGCAAAAAAATCCTGGATTTTTCTTATCCTAACGTGTGACAATATGCTGGGAGCATCCTATAGGTGTCTTCAGGCGACCCTCGAACTAATTCCAAAGCATATTCCCTAGCTTTCCATGCCTTATGGTAATTTATGTTGACACAAAGATCAAGCCGAACATATTCCATTATGTTTTTTTCCCTATATATACGTTTACAGCGAGCGTATTTGAACCTTATAGAATGACCAATCAATGAAAATGAAGTCTGATGGTGTTCGTGTCTCAATACTTTAAATGTTCATGTATGTGTATTGATGAACTTTGTAACTTTGAGGTATTGATAGTTTTGCAGTTTCATGGCTCGTAACCTCCCTTCGCATGTTTTCTCTACACGTACAAGTACCAACATTGACGGCGTTGACCTAAAGACTCGAAACTAAAAATTTCTCCGGATGGCCATCGTATGAGCAACCTTAACCAGCTTGCCTTTAGACTATACAACTCGCCCATATTTATTGTGTCCGATACAAGCGGATTTAAATCAGCCTGTTGCTCGCTAGACCCAGGATGTTGTTTATTCAAATCAGGTCATGATGGCAAAGGTCGAGTGGTCTCTGGTTTGGGATCAGTATTCAAGTCTGGTATTGTTTTATGGTCGTCTCCACGGATGGCTTCAATCGGGTCATCTCCGCGACATGCGTCATTATATGCCCCTTAATCAAATCATCATCACCACCATCAACATTAGCATCCTCATCCTCAAAAATATCATTATCGTCACCAAGGTCGTTACAATCTTCAGGACCAAAAACATCATTATAATGATAGTTCTTTTCAAAATGATCAACACTCTCAAGGCGAGGAATGCTTTCATGCATATGTTGTTGTGACATTGTAGTAACAAGAACCTGAGGTTGTTGTGACATTCTAGTTTCAGGAATCCAACTCTAATAAAATCTTGTAGTTTCTTGAACCTGAGTTTGTTGTGACATTGTAGTTTCAAGAACCCAACTTTGATAAAAGCTTGTTTTTTCAAGAACCCGAGGTTGTTGTAACATTGTGGTTTCAGAAAGCCAACTTTGAGAAAAAAAAAATTAGGCTTGCTACTTACAAATAATTGGGTTTGAAGTGATTCTGATCCATTTTCTTTAACAAAAAATTGTAAACTACTATCATTTAAACTTTCAGCAGGAGCGCAGGGGACATGACTTCTATAAAAAAATTTGATGGCCATATCAAACTTTGAGGGGTCTATTTTGAGTTCTTCATGCAATATACCCGATAACTAGTGCTAAGTGAACTTAGTTGATATCTCCAATAATTTAGTCTTCTCTCCATTAAAATATCATGTTGTACCATTTTCTCTCAATCTCCATCATGAATTACAAAAATTCAAACTTCAAAAATATATGTGTATATATCAATGAAGGAAGTCAGTACAAGAAGTCTACATAATGAAATGGAATATTATAATATGATTGTATAGTGTAATCGTGGAGTGTACACGAGAACTACATGATCATCATGTAGTGTACACGAGAACTATACTATCATCGTCTAGTGCCATCGTGTATTGTACATGATGACTACAAGATGATCATATAGTCCTCATATACACTACATGATGGCACTATACGATGATCGTATAGTGCTCGTGTACACTACATGGTTACACTACACGATGATCGTGTAAACCTCGTGTACATCATACGATAATCGTGTAGTTCTGGTGTAGTGCCATCGGGTAGTGTCCACGAGTACCACACGATCATCTTGTAGTCATCGTGTACACTACACGATGATCGTGTAGTCCTCGTGTAGTGTACATGATGCTCTTGTAGTGTATCGTGAACTACTAAAGAAAATCTTGATGCACTATAAGATGATTGTATAGTGTACACGAGGACTACCGGGGATCGTGTACACCGCACGAAGTGTACACGAAGGCTACAGGAGGATCATGTAGCCCTTGTGTACACTACATGATCATCTTGTAGTCATCATATACACTACATGAACTTCAAACAAGTACTGCATGTTGTAGGAGCAAAAAAACCCAGAAAACTCATGAACGAAAAACCCATGAAACTTTAAGCTTTCTAGAAAGAAGAAAACAAAACTCATACCTAAAAGCCTTCCTTGAAGATGAAGAATACGATGAAATATTTTCTTGACGATGAAGACGATGAAATATTCTCCACCAGCAGTAGGAAGAAGATGAAGAAGAAATTACGAAGAAGAAGTTGAAGAAATGAAAAATGAAGAAGGAGAAATGAGGGTAAAGGAGGTGAGTATAGAGGTTGGGTGTTGAGTGAAGAAGAATTTGATATTGATTGGACGGCGTGTAAGAAGGGCAACAAAAAAAAAAGAAAGAGAAAGAGTGAAGGGTAGGTGTGCCTCAGGTATAGATTAGAGAAAATTAGGGAAGGGGTATTTTTTCATAAATTTAGTTATCCAGGGATATATTTTAGCAAAAAAAATCTTAAGTAGGTTGATTGTTATTTTGTTAGGGTGAGTTCTATCTGGTTGTTGTTATCTTTCTACTTTGGTTAGTTATGCGGTGTCTCCCCTAGCTTTGCTCTAGCCCTTTTAACTCCATTGCAGTGTTTTCCTCTCATTGTTGTTTTGTCATGCTCTGGCTTCAAAGTTGTGCGGTATTGTGTTGCTTTCTATTATTAAATATGATCAAAGATCCTGCATTGTAGTGCCTGTTTTGTATATATGGGGTATGCTCCTTGTATAGTATGTCTTTTGGTTGAATATTTTTACCGTGGGGTTTTCTCCTTGTATAATGCCTTTTGGTTGAATATTTTTATCGTTCAACCAAAAAAGTGACCGCAAAATTAATATTTATGACAATCATATTTTTCTAACTACACAATATTATATAAATATAAATTTCAAACTATTTAAGAAATTAACTTTTTAAAAAAATTAAAAAAATTAGGTGAAACACCTTATTGGTATGATATTCTAAAGGGCTTGAAGGTATAAAGGGAAATAAAAAGCTTCTCACCTTGAAGCCCCTTGTAATATAGTAAGTATATATATATATATAGAACTATAGATTTTGGGAGCAAGTTTCTTGGTTGTGGATTGTGTAGAATGGAGAAAAATTGAGGTGTATATATAGAGGAAAGAAAAGGTTCAAAACAAGTTAGGGACACCATCCATAACAAGGATATAAATTCCCTTACCAAAAAGGTAAAGAGTACACTCATCCAAAATTACACACTTTTGGCTGTAACACAATTTAGAGTGAAAAATAATTTAGTTCAAGTCTTACCCCAAATGTTATACGACATTTACCAAGGTCCTATATCGAATTTTAGATTTAGAGGGTAAGCTTTTTGGTATTAGGTTTTTTTATGGATAAGGAATTAATTTAGAGAAATGTATCCTAAATAAATTAAGCTTATTAGGAGCAAATAGATTGAATAAGTTCCCATTACAAGGAAAAAAAATATCCCCTTGATCTTTGTAAGCGGTATGTTTAGACTATGGGCTAATATGGAGATGGGCTTGGGCAGTAAAGAAACATACTCTGTATTGGTGCAAGACACACCAATTTCATGGATTCGAGTAGAATGAGAGGAAGCAGGGTTTCGTATTGTCATGACACCCAAATACATTGAGGAAGGATTCGAAAAGAGTTAATCCGATGACAGTTTAAGGATTGGGTCTTTCTTAAAACATGCTTAACCCCTACCATGGCCTTGAAATGCGAGAAAAGAAAACAAATACATAGAATCTTTAATACGGAGAAGAAAAAGGAATTAACTAAGCAATATTGAACAATGGCGTTTCATTGAGTAAGCCTCCATATTACTTGCTTAGAGGAGAGGGATTCAACACATAAGCAAGATTTGAGGTCCTCCTTTGCAATGAGGCTTCTTAGGTTGCTTCAATGGAGGATTTGCTTGCCTCTTGGTTGAGTTACAAGTGTGGGAAATTTTCTGTTAAACTACTAAACATGCTTTATAAAGGGAATGCATCAAACGGAGTCAATTTGAGGGGGGTGATGCTTGCGGAGCAAGGCGTAGCTTTCTCCTTACATGAAAGCTTTTATAGAGAGCTTCAATGGAGATTTTTGCTTACATCCGGATTGATGTATAGAGGTTCGCGTACCCCTCCAGATGCTTCTTCATTTTCTTCTCCCTTCTCCACTTCCCCTTTTCCTTTCCGCGTGTTTAGACGATCCTCTGTCAGAGTTTGTCTTTGTAAGGTGTGGTGATAGATGACTCGTGTGAGCATGATGATTAGTTGCTCTATGTGGTCCCCCAATCGCTTCATAGAGTTAGTCGGGGAGATTGTTCCTTCACAACAGATCTTGGTTCAAAAACGGGTAGTTGTTTGCTTTTGTAGTTTTCTTCCAAAGAGATTTGAAGAAGCAGATGAATAGTGGCATGTAGTGGGTTTGTATGGGCTTTGGGCTTTGTATGTATAATGGTTGGTTTATTTAAGTCATGGGCTTTGTGCTTGTCTCAGCAATGGACCAGTACATTTGGGTCACTAACTTTGGGTTTCTACAGGCATTGGACTGACATGCATATTTGATAGCTGATTGCCCCAGGCCCATCTTGAATAACCAAATTACTCTGCTTTAGGGCTGACTAAATTTTGGGCACTAGATCGTCATTTTTCAAAGGGTGATAATCAAGATTATACCATATTTAAGATAAAAAAACAAAAAATGGCAAATGATGAAATAAAAATAAAAAATAGTCACCCAAATTTTGAAAAAAAATAAAAAATTCACACAAAAAATCGTCCCTCATGCGATTCAACGAAGTTTTGAATTTTTTTCCTCAAACTTTATATAATATGTACTGTATATACAAAGTATACTACAAAAATTACCCAGGTATATAAAATATATATTATATAAACTGACAAAATCTAGACACCAATGCGCGTGTGCGCGAGACTGTCTCCCCGCTTGGGAGTCCGTTTTTCTTGAAATAGTGTCTAGAGGCTATTTTTGATATTTTTTTCAATATTTGTTGTCATTTTTATGATTTTTTTTCAAAAGCTGACTATTTATTAAGATTTTTTTTTTCCAAATTGAGTTGTTTAACCCAATTTGACCCATATCCCATATTACTGTCTATTTCCTTTGTTAGATTTTTCCCTATGAATTTTGTTATAGATCCTTTGCATGGCATGATTGTAACTCGAACATATTGTGAAGATAAAAATTGAGCTAGCAAGCATGTTGAGTGATATGGACTCATCGTATGGTATGACGTTAAATTCGAGGCTTGGCATGGCATGGTGCCGATATTCAAGCTCGTTTCTAGCGTGGCATCAGGAACACATGGCGTGATGATGAGTTATGGGCTCATACATAGCATGGCATCAAGATATAAGTCCATGCATGGCGTGCCATGGAGTACAAAGTCATTGCATGGAATGACGTGGTTATTTAGAGTATTCTACATAAGAAAATGCTACAAATTTGTACTAGAAAGTGCAGATATTTGATAAAACATGATTTGGCATAAGGCGTGGGTAGAGGGTTCTTGTACTAAGAAATGTATGTATCGGTTATGGCAATATGTGTGTACGACATGAGAAGAACGTAGAGGAGGAATCCATTGTTTCTTTTACTAGATACATCAAGGCTTCTCTACGTTATTACATGACACAGCTTTGTTTATATAATACAACAAGAAAAATTTAATATGCACCATAAGATGCATTTATGTTGGTGGTATTTAGAGTTGTCAAAGGACAGACCACTTTGAATCCCTTGACGCTATGAAATATAAGATAAAAATATGGTTTTGAAATGATGCTTTGGGTTGGAGGCGAACATATAACTGAGGTATAAGACTTATGTATGGGTTACATAGCTAATGGGAATATGAAGATGGGTTTATTTGAGTGCTTGGAGCTTGGCTTGAGGTACTGATTCTTTTTACAATAACCTCCGTATGAGTGTGGCATTCTGTTGAGATGATGAAGAAGAGAGAGGAGATAGAGAGTAAGCTAAGAGCTATAAAGAGAATGCTCACTTTTTTATTAACCAACTAATGGAAGCAAAGCTGAAGCTATAAATAGACGAATAACAAGAAATAATAACAAACTAACTAATGTATAACGGACTGAACTAACTCCACTAAACTAATTAACTTGGGTTGCTGACTAGGCTTATTTTGATACTGAGTAAACTCATTACATTGCTTAATATTCCCCCTTAAACTAATGGGGGATCAAACCACCTTAAGTTTGGATCTGCGAGTTAGAAATCGCAGCTCGGGAATAGCTTTTGTAAGTGTATCTGCAACTTGTACTTCTGTGGAAATATGGCAGACTTGTAGCTGATGATTTACAATCTTTTCACGAATAAAATGAAAATATAACTCAATGTACTTGGTCCTTGAATGAAAGATAGGGTTGAAAGCTGATTGATTTTCACTTATATTATCACACCAGATGGTTGGACAACCAGAAAAAGAAAAACCAATTTCACTAAAGAAGGATTGAATCCAAATGATTTTAGTTGCTACCTGAGCAAGAGATCTATATTCTGATTCTGTACTTGACCTAGCAACAACATGTTGCTTCTTTGAACTCCATATTATAGGATTTTCTCCCAAGAAAATACAGTATCCTGATGTTGATCTTCTGTCATCAACACAACTCGCCCAATCTGCATCATTAAAGCCATTGATTGAGAGAGTTTGAATTGGTTTGAACATAATTCCATAATTGATAGTTCCTTTCAAATATCTCAAGATGCGTTTACAAGATTTCCAATGTTCAGAGGTTGGAGCTTGTAAAAATTGACTTAACTTGTTTACTAAGAAGGAAATATCAGGCCTGGAAAGAGTGAGATATTGTAAAGCACCTACTGTACTTATGTACAAAGTAGAATCTGAAAAAGGAGTACCACTAGTGGCTGAGAGCTTGATAGAAGAACACATGGGAGTGGGGCAAGTCTTTTAAAAGCAAACTTTTGATTCAAATTTGATATTACTTGACTAATGAGCTATTTACAATTGCCAGTGACAAGAATGTCATTCACATAAACTAATAATAACATAATTTTCTTCTCTTTTCTATAAATGAATAAGGAAGAATCAGATTTGGAGTTTGTGAATCCTCTTTGAGTCAAAGTACTCTAAGGTTTCTCAAACCAAGCTTTAGGAGCTTGTTTTAATCCATACAAAGCCTTGGTTAATTTGCAGACATGATCTTTCAAGATAAGATGCTCAAAACCAGTGGGTTGATGCATAAAAACCTCTTCCTGAAGCTCTCCATTCAGAAAAGCATTGTTGATATCTATTTGATGTATGTCCCAGTTGAAAGAAACTGCTAGAGTGATGATAATCCGAGTTGTTGAAGGCTTTACTACTGGGTTATAGGTATCAAAATAGTCTATTTCCTGAATTCTGTTGGAATCCCTTAGCTACAAGTCTTGCCTTGTATTTGAGAATGGAGCCATCAGGATCATGTTTGATTCAAAAGATCCATTTATTTTGAATGACATTCATGCTGCTAGATCTAGGAACAAGTTGTCAAGTTTTATTAAGCATAAGAGCATTGTATTCTTCATGCATAGCACTATTCCACTTAGAATGTTCTAAAGCTGCTTGAATTGAAACAAGTTCACTATCAATATCACAAACAGTAGAAGAAAATGCTTTTGGTTTGAAAATCCCATGTTTAGACCTTGTAATCATGGGGTGAGTAGGAAAACTAGGATTGAAAGTAGAAAGATTAGGTGTTTCTGTGTGCAACTGTCTGAATCAGTAGGTGAAACACAGTTATCATGAGCATTGCAGTTAAGATTTGTATTAGTATGAACAATAGGAACAATGTCATGAGGAACAGAAGAATAATGAGGAGAGTTAGCATTTTGTACCTGATTTACAGTATTATTAATGGACTGAGTAGTTGAGGAGGTTGCTTCACCATTGCAGTTTAAGAATGTATATGTATCACTTGACTGATTAAGAATAGACTGTTTAAGAAAATATTAGGAAATGCAGGATTAGAAATAGATTGAGTTGGGTTGTGTGTTGTTGAATCAGTAAGTGAAGAAAAAGGAAAATATGACTCATTAAAGGAGACACTAGCTGAGATATACATTTTGCCAATGTAGGGATAAAGCACTTGTAACCTTTATGATTGTCAGAATACCCTAAAAAGACACACTTGACAGTGTGAAAATTTAATTTATTCTTGTAGTAGAATCTTGTGAAGGGAAAACATGATGAACCAAATGTTCTCATGAAGTTCAAGTCAGGAAGTTTGGAATATGCAACTCAAATGGTGACTTATTTGACAAAACAGGAGTGGGCAATCTATTAGCAATGTACATTGACGTATGAAAGGCTTCCCACCAAAAGGTAAGAGGAATTTTGGCTTGAGCTAGAAGTGTCAAACCAGTCTCAATAATTTGCCTATGCTTCCTTTCCACTTTGCCATTTTGTTGGTGCAAATGTGGACAAGGATGTCTAAAATGAATGCCAATGTGTGTAAAAACAAGTTGAAGACTTCTGAGTTCCCCTCCCCAATCACTTTGAAAACTCTTAATTTTGACGTCAAATTGTCTTTCAATGTAAGAGATAAACTGAAGTACAATATCATGAGTTTTAGACTTTAATTTCATAGGAATAATCCAGCAAAATCTCGTATAGTCATCAAGGAAACTAATATAATACCTAAAACCATTTGAAGATAAAATTAGTGATGGTCCCTATAAGTCTGAGTGAATCAACTCAAATAGTTTACTGGTTTTAGGTTGTATAAGAGGAAATGATGCTCTACGAGCTTTACCATATTTACATGCATCACAAAAGAAGGTAGTTCTGGATAAATTTTTGACAGATAATTGCTTTAAGAGAGTAAACAAGACTAAACTTGAAGGATGTCCGAGCTTTGGTGCCAAACAAAAATATTATCATTCACACCAGAACAAGAAGGAAAATTACTTTGACTGCTTGTATTAATGCTAGTAACATTGTACATAGAAATAGCAGAATCTTTATCAAAAGTACAATGCTTAATGGTTGCAGAAGAACAAGAGTTATGTAAAGAGAGAACAACATTACTTGTTATATAACAAACATTAGCTTTATTTGCAAAATTAAAAGAAGTAGACAGCTTAGAATTGAGAGGTTGAAGTCTGAAGTGATACAGCCCATCCTTAAGTGTGCCTTGAAGAAGAACCTTCCTGGTATTCTTGTCCTTAATGAAACAGAAAATCGAGTCAAATTCAACAATAACATTGTTGTCACGAGTTGCCCGAGAAACACTGAACAAATTTTTGGCTATGAGAGGGACACAAAGTATATCCTTAAGAGAAAGAAAAACTATTTGAGACTTTTTATTGAACTTATTGCAATTAGAAACAGCCTTAGGAAAAGATATACTGGAAGTGCCTACATGAGAAATGGGAAGAAGCTTAGCATTGCTAACTACAACTTTACCCTTTCCTTTGTAATCAGATTTGAGAGAGAGACTCTCCAAATCAGATTTGATATGATTTGTTGCAGCTGAGTCCATGTACCAAAAGTTGTCTATAACAGTTGATGGGGAAGCAAAATAGGCAGAAGCACCCGAATTAGGGGGTTGAAAGCTATTATCACTTTGATTATTAATGTTAACAACATGTGCTTGCGGTTGAGCATTGGATTCAGGTTGTTTAAAATCAGATTCAAACCTATTGTAATAGTAAAATGCAGTGTGATTGCTTCTTCTGTAAATTTGACAGATAGGTCTAGAAATATTTCTCCCCATACCACAACTTCTTCCTCTTAAATTTGAATTACCTCTGCTAAAAGAAGTGCTACCACGACCTCTTCTTCCATTAAAGTTGGTTACATTTACATTAGCATTGCTATTACTCTGTTTAAGAAATCCAGAAGTAATATTGTTTTGCTCGAGTCTTATTTCTCGACTTTGAAGAAGAAACTAAGCTTTTTGAATTGTTACTAAATCTTGTCTAGAAGTAAGATTTACTACCACTCGATCGTACTCATTCTCAAGACCTCCCAAAATGTACAATAAGAGTTTTTCATCACTTATCAGTTGTCGGCAAGCTGACAGATTATCAGCTAATGATCTCATCTTCAAGATGTAATCATTGATGCTAAGAGCACATTTTTTAGTTGATTGCAACTGAAATCTTAATTGTAATAACCTTGACTTTGAATTGGTGGTGAAACTTCCTTCAACTGTTGACCATACTTCTGAAGAAGAAACACATCTCACCACATGACCTAGCATTGCTTCTGAGATACTTGATAGAAGCCAACTTTACAGAAACTGATCCAGACGAAGCCACAAGATAAAATCTGGATTTGCAACAATTGTTGAGGTTATTGTATTATTATCACAAGTGAACATTCTTGGTGATATACTGAGGAGGTCGAACAATGATACAAAAAATTTACTCCTCCAGACCATAAGCTTTTACAGAAGACATAATCTGAGAATGCCAAAATATGTAATTGTTTTTATCAAGATGTAAATTTCTCATAATCAGGTTCTTCGGAATCAAATTGATTACTGTGGAAGAAATTTGAGAAGTCTGAGAAGTAGTTGAATTGGAAGCCATTGAGAGAAATCAAGAAAACTAAGTTTGAGATTGATTGAATGAGAAAAATTGCAGATGCACGAAAAAGAGAGACGAACAGAGTCGCTGAAAAAAATGAGCTAAGAAGGAAGAAGAAACTATGGCTTTGATACCATGTTGAGATGATGAAGAAGAGAGAGGTGACAGAGAGTAAGCTAAGAACTATGAAGAAAATGCTCACTTTTTCATTAACCAACCAACTGATACAAAGCTGAAGCTATAAATAGACGAACAATAAGAAATAATAACAACTAACTATTGTATAACAAACTTAACTAACTCCACTCAACTAAGTAACTTTGGGTTCCTGACTAGGCTTATTATGATGTTGAGTAGCCTCATTACATTGCTTAATATTGTCGAAATTCATTAGTTTTCATCGCATCGCGTGAATGTATGTAACATAACGAGATTGAGCTTGATATTCCGTCTATATTAGCAAACGCCATTGATTTTTCCTTTTGTTCAATATTTAATTGCCATTTTCATTTTTCTGATGCCTTTAAACCATTGATCATTTTTCATGTCTCTTTTTATGTTGTACATGACCAAAGATTCAAGTTTCATTGAAAGTCCCGATTACATCTCTACATGGTGCTTATGCAAGTGGTATGAGTTGTCTTGTCTTAGGCCCTTCTCTATTTCCCATTTTCAACAATCACTTATTTCCCCTTGAAGATGAGTTTGCTTTAGCATAATGATAGGAGACATTTCCATAGGCTCCTTTTGGTCACGCTTTCATCTGAAGCAGGTCGCCTTGTCGAGATAGTAATTTATCTTTCCATTTCAAGACGGGCATTTTTTCCTCGAGGCATCTTGTGGTGAAGCATCATTTAGGAACCAAGGAGGGGATGAGGGGGAATGGGTTCTATATTATGGAAAAATGGTTGAGCTTTGATGGTTAAGCCTTGATATGAGTTTGAAATTTGTAGTGGTATTTGAATTTTGAGATCAGATTGGATCAGCATGTATCAAGATTGAATCAACTACTTGTAAATGTATGTACCTTATGCTAGTATGGACCTTAACATACTTTATTTTTAGGTTTGGGGATCAATTGTGGCACCTGAGTTTTATATGTAGGTATTGACATCCTGATCCTTGGTTGTCGTTCATGGATCCTGATTTAAATGGTGTGATCTTTGAAAAAAAACCTTGTTTACATATATTTCTCCTAGTTTGCATGTGCTAGATTTCGTCTGTATTTGAATTGCTTGTTTACATCCATATGAAAGGTGTGGGATAAGTAGAGTTTTATCCTAACTGCGCTTGTATTTGGACTACTGTGTGTGTATGTACAACAGATGAATCAAAGAGTTGTCCTGATTGCATTTCGATTCGGGTTACACTTTGCTTCTGTATGTATGGTGTCATTAGGGACACGAGTTTTGCATTAAACTTACTCCCCCTTTTTTGTATGCATAGCTTTGTTAACGTGTGTGGGACATCCTTGAGTATTTTGTAATTGGAGATGGCGCGATAGAGTATGGTGTAATTGATTGCGTCTCATGATTACATCCCTTTTACCTCCTCTCAGAATCTGGTTGATCCCTGTTTAGTCTAGAAATATGTTGTATGATCAGATTGGATCATCGTGACTAGGTTAGTCAAATTTTGGATATGTGAAAAACCAATTTTTCTTGCTTTGTATTTGTTTGAATGATATTTGGTTGGATTAGGGTCGTCATGAAGTATGGTTTTATAGCATGAAGAGGGGAATTTCTTGCTTGGTTATTCATAGAAAGAATGTATCAACATAAGAGCATCATCTTTAAATTGAATAAAAAAAGAACCTTCTTCAGCCAATTGCATTCTTGAGTATGTTTTATGGAACATTATATCACTAAGGCTCTCTGTATGAATGTCGGTGTGATTTAGACTGTAGCGATGTGTGAGATTGAAGAGTTTCTTGAGAAAGCATCGTAGTGGGTTAGATTGAAGCCCTCAAGTAGATTCTGATAAGGTGTTGCTAAATGAATAAGGTTCCATGGCATACAAGTCTTCATTTTTCAATGAAAGTCATAACTTATTGACTTCTTAGACATTAACTAATCTTGGATAACTACAACATGAGTTCATGTTTGCTTTATGCTTCTTTGAAGCTCAATATCAAGTGCACTTGTTGGTAGACAGTGAGATAATTTTGGCTTGCTACAAAGATTTAATAATGGAAGCTATAAAACTATGAAAACCAAGTTTCGTATGCTTAAGTTTGCATGGCTCTTTCTATGAATACATTTTCCCTACATGTTTTCATTTTAATGGCCAGCAAATGTTGTCATATTTTATATTGCAGCCTGCCCATTGAATGCTCACAGCGTAATGCGAATTATGTCAAATTCATATTTGTAATCGCCATCTTGCGATGGATCTAGAAAAAAATCAATTTTGGGTCCATGTTCGTCATCAAATCCCCTGAAGTCTTGGTATGGGGGACCGTAGCTTCTTGGCTACTTGCCTAGCTTCCAGACCGTAGCCAAGTTGATCAAACATGAACCTGAACTTAGGATATTGTTGTAAGATTCTAGTGATGGACCTTTGCTTATTCGGGACATAATGATTATTGGGTTCAACATCTTCTTGAGCTTCGGTGATATGGATTATAACAATAATAGTTTTTAGCCTTTTCTTTGTTTCCTGTTGTATGTTGTCGCATCACATAGGTTATGGATAATTTCTTCAGCACAGGATTATGGTGTGTTTTAACAAGCCTTATTGTAATTACCGAACACTTCACGTACAACACGGGCTAGTTTAAGGTCGGTTCTCTAATTTTACAGTGTTTTGGGCTCTTTCACTCTAGAGTGACCAGCCATTGCTACCACTTCTTTAGGGTAGAGTCATGGGAATGGATTATCATCAATAATTTTCTTGTTTGATAACATCGATGCAACATATTCGAAGAGCTTGGCAAGCAAGGGTGACATGCCCCAAGAACTAATGATACTTGTAATATCTTGGGTTTTTCTTGTCCTCGTGTGTCAAGGGGTATTCTTGGCTCGAGGAGTTTTATGCTCTTACCAATGATCCAAACATCAAGAATAGCATGAAACTCATTGTTTCTATACAAGTGGGTATGTGTCTCCTCTTTTCATTTTGATCTGGACTGATCAACTTGATGGCTATCCTTTTGCCTTGCTAGGTGTAAACGGATTATGTGCTCCATTAGTTCATCAGACAGACCAGAATTTGAGGCTCATAACATTCGAGTAACGCTTCAAGAGAAATTGTGATGAATATAGAGGCTAGAGAATGTATTAGTTTTCACGTGCTTTCATTGGCCTGCATGTGTGGTGTTCCTTCAGAACCTCATTTAGTCTTTAGTGTTTAACTAGCCTAGTCACGATGTTCCTCAATTCTCGCACGGTACAAACATTTTGGCTTGGGTTTTCTTCAAGGGTCGAATAGGGTCTAAAATGGGATTTTCATTTTCAAGGCACACTGTGGGCCTTGCAGATCTTGTGGGTTATTCATGTTATTTTGAGAATGGTTTTGATCATCATCGTAGGTTGGAGGCTGTACCAACATGGTTTGACTCTTCACGTAGAGAACGATGCCTTAGTTGATAGATAATCTTTGAAATGTATTGCTACAGACGCTAGAGAATAGTCTATATCATGGACCAAGGAATATCAAAATGCTTAAATGCTCGCACTTGATTAGAGCACACTTCGTAGGGCGTGGAGCATACCACATTAGAGCATCTTCAACCATGCTTAATATTGCATGAGTTTTCATGTCCATGGGAGGATGACATGCACAACCAAATCAAATACTCAAATGGGTTTGTATTTAGTGCAATTAGAGATTACAAACAACTTTTATTATTTGTGTTAAGTAGTTGTTTAATTGAAGTCTATGGGTGCAAATGGTAAGGGCCACAGTTGCCGATGAGTTCAGGAATACATTAAAGATTAAAATACCTATTGGGGTAAGGGAATACTTGGGTATATGGTTGGAGGATAGATATGGCAACCCAAAAGGGGTGGATTGGGGATCGTGTTCAAATAAAAAAAATTTCGCAATCAAGTAGAAAATGAATGTTCAAGAATGAACTCCAAATTTTTATGAGTTTAACACCTGAAAAGATAAATATGGGTGCTAACTAAACCTCGTAACACTATGTGTTTTAAGATTAAGTTATCTATTACAATAACTCTCTCAAAAGAGTATCATCTCCAAACTAAGCTTACAAAAACATTATCTTTCTCACTCAAGATATTTACATGTATAAAGCTTAAAACATTAAGAGAGATTTATGAGAGTTTTAGAGAACTTTAGGAGCAACTCCCTCGATGATGAATTATATTTTGTGAAGAGAAATGAAGTGTATTTGTAGTGGAGAATGAGATTATGTTAATGAGAGAAAATCTTAATTTTTAAATCTAGGCAGAAGAATGACACTACATCCATAATAAAGAGGACACAAAATTCTTGACCAATAAGGCAAAGAATACTGTACCCAAAATAACACCACATGGCCAAAACTATTTGAGTAAACTCACTCCTCCCGTCTCTTTTTATACTTGAAATTGAAACTTACTTTATTTATAATTTGTCATTATCTATTTCTCTTATATTTCATCTATTGTGCATGAGAAGATAATATTTCTTGTTGTTAGGCTTTTTATGAATGGTCACTTAATTTAATGACATGTATACTCTTAATAAATTAAGTTTACAAAAGGAAAACAAAATGAGTAAGCTCTTACAAAAAATTATATGAAAGTAAATATATGTATGATCTTCAATCTTCATGCCTTGTGGGATTCTAATGAAAATAAATCTCTTCATGATCTTCAGCTACATACCTTGTGGTATTTTCAATAGTCTTTGCAGACTTGATTAAATTTCTTAAAACCTTTAATTTTTTTATCATCGAAAGCTATCCCAAAGAGATATAGGGCTAACAATCTCCCATTTTCTATGATGATAAACCATTGATACGCAAGTGATATTCAATCAAATAAAATTAATTTATCCCTTTAAATATATGCTTACGCATCAAGATCAAAATATAACTCCTAAGCATATCCTATTTTCTCCTTCTTTGTTATCATAAAAAAGAATCAAACAATGGTAAAAATACTTTTATCTTGACATGGTAGGTGAAAAAATAATTAATTAATATTTAAATTACTCAAGGCAAGTCTATTTTTATCAAAACTTTCAACATTTAATCATTTTGTGAAAATATATGTAAGTTGATTTGTAATATTCACAAACTCTAGTGAAATTACACTTTTTTGCATGTGATCTCGAATGATGTCTAAGATCTATATTCGTAGTACGATAATGAAAAATAGAGTTTTTAGAAACATTAATTGTGCTAGTATTATAACATATAATAAGAATGTTTTCAAAAACAGAACTAAAATCTTTTAGAGTTTAATTCATCCATAAATGTTGACCAAAACAACTACCAACTAAAGTATATTCGGCTAAGGCGGTTGATAGTGCTACTGAATTTTAGTTTTTGATCAACCCAAGAAACAACTGAGTGTCCTAAAAATTGACATATACCATTCGTAGTTTTTCTACTGGTTAAGCTCCCAGTAAAATCTGAATCAGAATACCCAACTAAATCAATATTATTACTTTTTTGTTGGTCCATGTAAATATTTAGAAGTTCTTGTAATAGCTTTTAAATGTAATTCTTTCGGACAAATTTGATAACGAACATATAAGCATATACTAAATGTGAATCGAGTACAGGAGCAGTTAAATAAACTAGAGATTCAAACATACCTCAATCTTCATGATCGAGCTTACATAAATAAAATGAATAAGCTCCTGATAAATTTACATGAAAGTAAATATCTTCATGATCTTCAATCTCATATTTTGCGAGTTCCTAATGGAAATAATGTTTTGATGATCTTCAACTACATGTCTTGTGATAATTTTCAGTAGCTCTGCATACTTGAGATTTATGAATAATTTTAATATTTTGTTACCATCAAAAGTTATCTCATAGAGATATGGGCTAACAATTTTGTCATTTTTTATGATGACAAATCATTGATACGCAGGATATAATAATCAAATAAATTTAGTTTACGCACCCTAAATATATGCTTACCCATCAAGATCAAAATATAACTCCTATGTGTATTCTATTTTCTCCATTTTGTTATCATAAAAAGAATCAACCAAAATAGTTGGGTAAAAATACTTTTATCTTTGCAAAGTACAAAAATATTTAACTAATATATAAAATACTCAAGACAAGTTTATTTTTACCAAAACTTTGATCATTTAATGGTTTTGTGAAAATATCCATAAGTTGATTTGTAATGTCCACCAACTTTACTGAAAGTCTTTTTTCACGTGATCTCGAATGATACATAAGATCTGTATGCTTAGTATAAAAAAGAAATATGGAATTTTTAGGAACATTATTGCTCTAGTAATATCACATCTAATAGGAATGTTAACAAAACCGAACTAAAATCGTTTAGAGTTTTCTTCATCTATAAAACTGAGAAAAATAACTACCAGCAAAAGTATATTCAGATTCAGCGGTTGATAGTGCTACTGAATTTTACTTTTTACTAACTCAAGAAACAAGTGAGTGTCCTAGAAATTGATATGTACCACCTATACTTTTTCAATCGGTTAGCTCTGAGAAAAATCTGAATCGATACCCAATTAAATCAAGTTGATTGCATTTTTTATATCAGAGGCCAAATTTAGTTGTTCTATGCAAATGTTTAGTTCTTTTAACAGCTTTTAAATGCGATTCTTTCGAACATGTTTGAAAATGAGCACCTAGGCATATACCAAACATGATATCGAGGCTATTAGAAATTGAATAAAGTAGAGATTCAACCATACCCAGTCTTCATGATCAATCTTAATAAAAGTAAATCAAATGGCTAAATTCCTAATAAAAATTGCATAAATGTAATTATCTTCATGATCTTCAATCTTTATACTTTTTGAGCTTCTAATGGAAATAAATATCTCCATGATCTTCTTCTACATGCCTTGTGGTAATTTTCAATAGTCTCTACATTCTTGATTAAATTTGTTAGTAACTACAATATTTTTTATCATCAAAAGCTACCTCATGGAGATATAGGGCTGACAATCATCCCCTTTTGATGATGACAAACCATTGATACTCAAATGATATTTAATAAAATAATTTTAATGTACTCCCACTAAATATATGCTTACCCATCAAGATCAAAATATAACTCCTAAGCATATTATATTTTCTCCTCATTTGTTATCATGAAAAAGAATCAACCAATAATAATGAGGTCAAAATACTTTTATCTTGTCATGGTAAGTAAAAAAAACTAATATTTAAAATACTCAAGGGAAGTCTATTTTTACATCTTTTAACATTTAATGGTTTTGTGAAAATATCCCCAAGTTGTTTTGTAATGTTCACAACCTCCAGTGAAATAACCAGTTTTTGCACGTGATCCCAAATGTTGTCAAAAACCTATATTCTTAGTAGAAGAATGCGGAATGGGAATTTTAGAAACATTAATTTCACTAGTATTTTGACATCTAATAGGAATATTTTCAAAAACCAAACTAAAATATTTTAGAGTTTTCTTCATGCATAAATTTTGAGCACAACAACTACGAGTAGAAATATATTTAGCTTCGACGGTTGATAATGCTACTAAATTTTTCTTTTTGCTAAACCAAGAAATAAGAAAGTGTCCTAAAATTGACATGTATTACTCGTATTTTTTCTACCAATTAAACTCTTAGTAAAATCTGAATCAGAATATCTAAATTAGATCAAGATTATTACGTTGTTAATATTAAAGGCCAAATTTTGTTCTTCCATGTAAAAATTTAAAAGTTTTTTTAATTGCTTATAAATGTGATTCTTTCAAACAAGTTTGAAAACAAGCACGTAAGCATACACTTACGTGATATCGAATCTACTAGCAACTAAATAAAGTAGAGATTCAACCATACCTCGGTATTTTTTTATAACGACGTATTTACCTTCATCACCCTTGTCTATCTTTTTGGTGGTACTGGTGGGACTGTTACTTGCCTTCACATTTTCCATGTTAAACCTTTTGAGCGAATCTTTGGTGTATTTTTCATGATTTATGAAGATCTCACCCTTCATTTGCTTCATTTGTAGTCTAAGGAATAAGTTAAATTTTTGCACCAAATTATATCATCTACATATATTTGAACAATTAAGATATCATTGTTTTTTTATTTCATGGAGAGGATTTAATCTATTTTTTCCATTTAAATCCATCATAAATAAAAAATTTACTTGACCTTTTGTACCAAGCTCTAGAAGCTTATTTTATTATATAGAGAGCCTTTTTGAGTCTATACATGTGATTTGAAAAATTCAAACTTGAAAAATCCAGAGGTTGTTCTACATAGAGTTATCTCTATAACGTATCCATTTAAAAAGACACTCTTGACATCCATTTGATATAAAATAAATTTTTTAAAACATGCAAATGCGAATAATATTTTCATTGACTCAAGTCTAGCCATGGCTAAAAACAGGTAGTTATTTTCTTTTGTAGTTTTCCTCTAAAGAGATTTGAAGAGGAGATGTATAGTGGCATGTAGTCGGTTTCTATGGTTGGTTTATTTAAGTCATGGGCTTTGTGCTTGTCTCACCAATGGACCAGTACATTTGGGTCATGAACTTTAGGTTTCTACAGGTATTGGACTAACATGCATATTTGATAGATTATCTTGAATAATCGAATTACTCTCCTTTAGGCCTGACTAAATTTTGGGCACTGACAATAGACCGTCATTTTTCAAATTGAGTTGTCTAATCGAATCTGGCCAAAATCTCAGATTACTATCTATTCCTTTGTTAGTTTTTACTGCATCCTATGAATTTTGCTATAAATCCATTGCATGGTGTGATTGTAACTCGAACATAATGTGAAGATAAAGATTGAGCTAACAAGCATGTTGAGCGATATGGACTCAACGTATGGTATGACGTGAAATTCGAGGCACGGCATGGCATGGTGCCAATATTCAAGCTTTTTTCTAGTATGGCATCGAGAACACATGGCGTGGTGATGAGTTATGGGTTCATACATAGCATGGCATCAAGATATAAGTTGATGCATGGCATGGCATGGACTACGAAGTCATTGCATGGAATGGCGGGGTTATTTAGAGTATTGTACAGAAGAAAATGCTACAAAGTTGTACTAGAAGTGCATATATTTGATAAACATGATTTGGCGTGAGGCGTGGGTAGAGGGTTCTTGTACTAAGAAATGTATGCATAAGTTATGGCAATATGTGTGTACGACATGAGAAGAACGTAGAGGATGAATCCATTGTTTCTTTTACTAGACACATCAAGGCTTCTTTACGTTATTACATGGCATAGTTTTGTTTGCATAATACAACAATAAAAGTTTAATAGGCACCATAAGATGCATTTATGTTGGTGGTATTTAAAGTTGTCAAAGGATGGACCACTTTGAATTGCTAGACACTATGAAATAAGTGATAAAAATATGGCTTCGAAATGATGCTTTGGGTAGGAGGTGAACATATAGCTGAGGTATAGGACTTAAGTATGGGTTTGTTAGCTAATGAGAATATGAAGATGGGTTTATTTCAGTGCTTGGAGCTTGGCTTGAGGTTCTAATCTAAGCCTCTGTATGAGTGTGACGTGACTTTGTCGAACTTCATTAGTTTTCATTGCATGGCGTGAATGTATGTAGTATGACAAGATTGAGCTTGATATTTTATCTGTATTAAAAAACACCATTGATTTTTCCTTTTGTTCAATATTTAATTGCCATTTTCATTTTTCTGGTGCCTTTAAACCCTTGAGCGTTTTTCATGTCTCTTTTTATGTTGTACATTCATGACCAAAGATTCAAGTTTCATTGGAAGTCCTGATTACATCTCTTAATGGTTCTTATGGAAGTGGTAGGAGTAGTCTTGTGGTAAGCCCTTCTCCATTTCCCATTCTCAACAATCTCTTATTTCGCCTGGAAGATGAGTTTGCTTTAGCAAAATTATAGGTCACATTTCCATAGGCTCCTTTTGGTCACACTTTCATCTAAAGCATGTCACCTTGATGCATCTTGTGGTGAAGAGTCATTTAGGAATCAAGGAGGGATGGGAAGAATGGGTTCTATATTTTGGAATATTGTTGGAGCTTTGATGGTTAAGCCATGATATGAGTCTGCCATTTGTAGTGGTACTTGAATTTTGGCAAGATAGTCTGTCTTTGGATATGGAATTATTATCTTAATCCTTGTAGTGTTTACTTGGTGTCTGGAATAGGGAATCGATTAGCATATATATGAATGTTCCACTTCAATGTTGCACTTGCTAGTCTTGAGATCGAATTGGAACAACATGCATCTGAATTGAATCAACCACTTGTACATTTATGTACCTTGTGCTAGTATTGACCTTAATATACTTTATTTTTTGGTTTGGGGATCAATTGTGGCATCTGAGTTTTATATGTAGGTATTGGCATCCTGTTCCTTGGTTGTTGTTCTTGGATCATGATTCAAAATGGTGCGATCTTTGAAACAAATCTTGTTTATATACGCTTCTTCTTGTTTACATGTGCTAGATTTCATCTGTATTTGAATTGCTTGTTTTCATCCATATGCAAGGTGTGGGGTAAAGAGAGTATTTGGACTATTGTGTGTGTGTCTGCAACGCATGTATCAAAGAGTTATCTTGATTGCGTTTTGATTCAGGTTATAATTTGCTTCCATATGATTGGTGTCGTTAGGGACACGAGTTTTGCATTAAACTTACTCGCCCTTTTTTGTATGCATGGCTTTATTAACGTGTCTGGTACATCCTTGAGTATTTTGTAATTGGAGATGGCGTTATTGCATATGATGTAATTGATTGCATCCCTTCTACCTCCTCTCAAAATTTGGGTGATCCCTGTTTAGTCTAGAAATATCTTCATCACTTATATTTTTCCAGTTCATGTTTGCAGGGCGTGAGAAATCTCTTTTGTTTTTCTCTAAATGTATCTCATGATCCCATCCCTTTCTAAATAAAGAATTTGCTTGCTTAAATTTAAAGGCATGGTAAGGTAGTTCCTTGGCCTATAGGACCTCGACCTATAGGCTTGGGTTGATAACAATTTTTTCTTGCCTGACAGGCCTATTCTGAATAGTTCACTAATGGATTATTTGCTTTGGTAATTGCATGGACTGACTATAGAGTGGGTCATTGGCTTTGGCTGGGGTATGGTTGTTAATTACGAAAGGCATGTTAGTAACGACGTTTGCTCTTAAATATATCTCGAGTTATTGGCATGTATTAAAGCATGGCGTAGGGTTGGGATCTGAACTTTGCACAGGCTTTTGTGTTGAATTGGGGCCTTGTGTTATAGGTCATCTATTAAGCTTGGATTTTCATATCTAGTTAGGGAAGACTTCAAGCATGAATAGTGACACATAAAGAAGGCTTAATCCAGTCAGTAGTAGAGTTCTAGAAGCCTCGTTACGGAAACATCCACCAAGATGGTCGGTGATTGACGTTATGATAAAATGATTTCCATGGTTGATCATTGAAAAATTACGTCCAATAACTCCAAAAGATCAATACGGACAAGTGCATAAGGTGGATATGAATGCTCGTATCAAATTTAATTACATATAGTTGTTGGAGTGATGTAAAATGCCTTATTAAAATGGTTTTGTATCAATCACAAGTGCTTCCACATTGAGTAGGTCATGTTGTACTTATGATAATGATGTAAAAAAGATATTCCTGATGTCTCATGAATGCACATGTCTATATTGATTTTTATTGTCATATCGCTTGCTACAAGAGGAGTTAGTTGTGTTTTGTTTGAATGTGAATGTTATGGTACAAAGAATTTGGTTGATCATACTAGCCATCAGAAAGAGAATATGATGATCACTACAATAAACAAGACTTTTTATAGCGCTTAGTCATCATAGCAGATTTTTTGAAAATGCGATGAAAAGTCAATTTTGTTTGCCGAAGAAAAGTCAATTGGTTAAGTTAAGAGACTTTTCATGTTTTCAATAGGCGCGAGAACTCTAAATTAAAATACTCAACGCCCATTTCATTCTTAATAAAAAAATCCCTTTATCCCCTATCTGAAATAACCCCGATTCACATGCCTTTATGATTTCTAGGTTGTACTCCATTGCTATGGTTGCTCTGCTTTACTCGAGTTTGAGGCTAGGAGCTTGGATCTTTCGCTCTCAGACGAGTACTCTCTCTTTATCTCTCTGTGACTCAGACCTTTTCATAATTTCCCTTGTCGCTCGCACTCTCTTACCAATGGGATAGAACGTCACCGACAAAAAGGATAATGATATTCTTAGCATCTCGCTATCCTTTGCAATGTCTCTATCTTTCTAAATCGATTTTCACCATAGACTTTATAGATGATTAGGGTTTTCAATTGAGGTAAGGATCTTTATTTTTTTTAAGTTAGTTTTTTTCCTGTCATTCTTAAGCTTCCTTTGTCAAGTAACTTCCTTTTTTTAGCCATTATTGCTATACTTTTCAGTAGAGAGGGAAGGATTTATTTTTACAACATTTCCTTTTTCTTTTTAGTATTCTTTATGCTTCATTTGTCGTTCTCAGGGATCTTCCTTCGCTTTCTAGGCTCTCTATTTTATGCCTAAATGTCACTAATTTAATTTGAAGAAGTCCATTTGTTATGAGACTCTCATCAATGAATCAAACATTTACTAAAAATGACTTGAAGTTTGTTCCTAATTTTTGTTTATAGAAACATAACTTATAATACGATGCTCTAGTGTCAGTTATTTGAGTCAAATTTGTTCCTAGTTTTCATGGGTGTGGCCAATTAATGGTTAAAGGTGGAATTTTTGTGTTCTTTTAAGGAGCACTCTTCCATTGATATTAGTTACATAATCGGTAAAGAGCTTGGCTCGAGGGAGAGATGCTTCTTTATGGAGCTTTATATGCTTTCTCCCTTTCTTCACTACGCTTCTACTCATTGGTAATATAAAAGGTGAGTATCAATTACTTCCCTATCCTTGATCCAAATTGTCATACTTTCTGTATTAATATCTAATTGTAGGTGGAGTTTGCATTGGCTTTATACCATATGAAATAGATATTACTGAATGATGTGAGTAATTTTAGGTGGACTTTACATAGCAAAAGTAGTTCTCTACCCATTGGTTTAGGAAATAGTAGTTCTCTTTCTATATGTGTTGGTGCTTTTGAACTATAATAGTTCTCATATGAAAGTGAGAGGAGAGACTTGCAATCCATCTCACCCACTTGTTTAGTTTCTTTCTTATTTTAGACTCTAACTTTGGCTAATACACATAGAAGCACATTATTTCTATTGCTGCTATATGGTTACTGAATTCATCTTCATCAATTTTCAGTGTTCTTGAGTATGTAGAAAGGTAACTTCAACCATTTAAGACTTGTATCAAATTGGGGTTGTTTATATTGATGTCATTGTAGCCCATAGAATCTAGAATGTTATGCGCCTCCACATAGAAGTATTGGATTTCTTTCAATTATTCTTCCTCCCTCGCATCATTTTTCTTGAGGACTGCACGTATAATTTGTAATGGCATGGCATGAGAATTCAGGTATCAAATAGGGTGGATGATGCATCAAATTTTGGATATGTGAAAAACTATTTTTTCTTGCTTTCTATTTATTTCAATGATTTTGGGTTGGATTAGGGTCGTCGTGAAGTATGGTTTTATAGCATGATGGGTGGAATTTCTTCCTTGGTTATGTATAGGAAGAATGTATCAACATAAGAGCATAATCCTTAAATTGAATAAGGAAAGAGTCTTCTTCAGTCAATTGCATTCTTGAGTATGTTTTATCTGTATGAATATCAGTGTGATTTAGAGTGTAAAGATGCGCGAGATTGAAAAGTTGCTTGAGAAAGCATCTATGTGGGTTAGATTGAAGACCTCAAGTAGATCCTGATAAGGTGTTGCTAAATGAATAAGGTTCCATGGCATACAAATCTTCATTTTTCAACGAGATTCATAACATATTGACTTCTTGGCCATTAACTAATATTGGATAACTACAACATGAGTTCATGTTTGCTTTATGCTTCTTTGAAGCTCAATATCAAGTGCACTTGTAGGTAGACAATGAGATAGTTTTTGGCTTCCTACAAAGATTTAATAATGAAAGCTATAAAACTGCAAAAACAAATTTTTCATATGCTCATGTTTGCATGGCTCTTTCCATGAATATGTTTTCCCTACATGTTTTCATTTTAAAGGACAGCAAATGTTGCCATCGTGTATATTTCAACCTATACATTGAATGTTCAGGATGTGATGTGAATTATGTCAAATTCATATTTGTAATCGCCATCTTCTGATGGATCCAGAAAATATCGATCTTGGGTCCATGTTCGTCATCAAGCCCCCTAATGTCTTGGTATGGGGGACCGTAGCTTCTTGGCTGCTTGCCTAGCTTGCAGACCGTAGCCAAGTTGACCAAACATGAACTTGAACTTAAGATTTTGTAGCATGATCCCAGTCACGGTCCTTTGCTTATTTTAGGCATGATGATTCTTGAGTTCAACATCTTTTTCAGTTTCAGTGATATGGATTATAACAATACTAGTTTTTAGCCTTTTATTTGTTTCTTTTTGTATGTTTCCGCATCACGTAGGTTATGGCTATTGTCTGTCAAGACATGATGATGGTGTACTCTAAAATTCCTTCTTGCAATTATTGAACTCATCACATACAACATGGGCTAGTTTAGGGTCGGTTCTCTAATTTTATAGTCTTTTGGGCTCTTCACTCCAGAGTGACCAGCGATTGCCATCACTTCTTTACCCTAGAGTCGTGGGAATGGGTTATCATCAATACTCATTTTCTTGTTTGATAACATCGATGCAACAACATCTTTCAAAGAGCTTGGCAAGCAAGGGTGACATGACCCAAGAATTGATGATACTTGTAATATCTTGGATTTTTCTCGTCCTCGTGTGTCGAGGGGTATTCTTGGCTCAGGGATTTTTATGAACCTACCAATGATCCATACATCAAGAATAGCATGATGCTCATTGTTGCTATATAAGTGGGTACACGTCTCCTCCTTTTCGTTTTGATCTGGACTGATAATCTTCATGGCTATCCTTTTTCCTTGCTAGGCGTAAATGGATTATGTGCTCCTTAAGGTTCATATTACATTTTCCAGACAAGAATTTGAGGCTCATATCATTCGAGTAACGCTTCAAGAGAACACGTGATGAATACTAAGGTTAGGGAATGTATTGGTTGTCCCTTGCTTTCATTAGTTTGCATGTGTGGTGTTCCTTGCTTTCATTAGTCACAATGTTCCTCAGTTCTCGCACGGAACAAACATTTTGGCTTGGGTTTTTTTCAAGGTTTGAATAGAGTCTTGAATGAGATTTTCATTTTCAGGGCACATCGTGCACCTTACGGATCTTGCGGGTTATTCATGTCATTTTGAGCATGGTTTATCATTATCGTAGGTTGGAGATTGTACCAGCATTTTTTGGCCCTTCACATAGAGAATGATGCATTGGATGATAGATAATCTTTGAAATGTATTGATACAGACGCTAGAGAATAGTCTATATAATGGGAAAACTCTTCATGGAATATCAAAATGCTTGAATGCTCGAACCACATTAAAGGACATTTCATAGTGCTTGGAGTATACCACATTAGAGCACCTTTAACATTGCATGAATTTTCATCTCCATGGGAGGATGACGTGCACAACCAAATCGAATACTCAAATGGGTTTGTATTTAGTGCGATTAGAGATTACAAACAACTTTTAATATTTGTGGCAAGTAGTTGTTCAATTGAAATCTAGGAGTGAAGATGGTAAGGCCCACAGTTGTCGATGAGTTCAAGAATACATTAAAGAATAAAATTCCTATTAGTGCAAGGGAATACTTAGGTATATGGTTGTAGGATTGATATGGCAACCTAAAAGGGGTGAATTGGGGATCGTGTTCAAATTAAAAAAATTTCGCACTCAAGTAGAAAATGAATGTTCAAGAATGAACTCTAAATTTGTACTAGTTTAACGTCTGAAAAGATAAATATGGGTGCCAACTAAACCTCGTAATACTATGTGTTTTGCAATTAAGTTATGTACTATAATAACTCTCTCAAAAGAGTATCACCTCCAATCTAAGCTCACAAAAAATTATCTTCCTCACTCAAGAAATTTGCAAATATAAAGCTCAAAACTTTAAGAGAGATTTATGAGAGTTTTCAAAGAACTTTAGGAGCAACTCTCTCGATGATGAATTACGTTTGTGAAGAGAAATGAAGTCTATTTATAAAGGAGAATGAGCTAATGTTTATGAGAGAAAATCTAAATTTTAAAATTTAGACATAAGAATGACACTACATCCATAATAAGGAGGACAAAAAATTCTTGACCAATAAGGCAAAGAATATTGTACCAAAAATAACACAATATGGCCCAAACTATTGGAGTAAACTCTTTCCCCCGTCCCGTTTTCTGCTTGAAATTGAAACATACTTTATTTATAATTTGTCATTATCTATTTCTCATATATTTCATCTATTGTGCATGAGAAGATAATATTTTTTGTTGTTAGACTTTTTACGGATGGACACTTAATTTAAATACATGTATACTCTAAATAAATTGAGTTTACTAAAGGTAAATAAAATGAGTAAGCTTTTAATAAAAATAATATGAAAGTAAATATATTTATTATCTTCAATCTTCATGCTTTTTGGTCTCCTAATGAAAATAAATCTCTTCATAACCTTCAACTACATACCTTGTGGTAGTTTTCAGTAGTATCTGCAGACTTTATTAAAATTCTTAGCGACTTAAATATTTTTTTATCATCGAAAGCTATCTCATAGAGATATAAGGCTAAAAATCTCCCATTTTTATGATGATAAACCATTGACATGCAAGTGATATTCAATCAAATAAATTTAATTTATCCCCTTAAATATATGCTTACGCATCAAGATCAAAATATAACTCCTAAGCTCATCCTATTTTCTCCCCCTTTGTTATCATATAAAAGAATCAAACAACGTAAAAATACTTATCTTGACATGGTAGGTGCAAAAATAATTAAGTAATATTTAAATTACTCAAGGCAAGTCTATTTTTAACGAAACTTTCAACATTTCATGTTTTATATAAATATTCGTAAGTTTATTTGTAATATTCACAAACTCTAGTGAAATAATGTTTTTTTGCACGTGATCTCGAATGATGTCTAAGATCTATATTCTTGTTACAATAATGAAAAATGTAGTTCCTGGAAACATTAATCCCACTACTATTATCACATATAATAAGAATGGTTTCAAAAACAGAACTAAAATCTTTTAGAGTTTAATTCATCCATGAAATTTGACCAAAACAACTACAAGTTGAAGTATATTCGGCTAAGGAGGTTGATAGTGCTACTCAATTTTACTTTTTGATAAACCCAAGAAACAAGTGAGTGTCCTAAAAATTGACATATTTCATTCATACGTTTTCTACTAGTTAAGATCCCAGCCAAATCTTAATCAGAATACCCAATTAAATTAATATTATTACATTTTTTATTCCAAAGGCCAAATTTTGTTGCTCCATGTAAACATTTAGAAGTTCTTTTAATAGATTTCAAATGTGATTCTTTTGGATAAATTTGAAAACGAGCACATAAGCATAAACAAAACGTGATATCGAGTATACTAGCAGTTAATTAAAATAGAGATTCAAACATACTTCAATCTTCATGATCGAGCTTAGGTAAATAAAATGAATAAGCTCCTGATAAAATTTACATGAAAGTAAATATCTTCATGATCTTCATCCCATGTTTTACGAGCTCCTAATGGAAATAAATCTCTTGATGATATTCAACTACATGCCTTGTGATAATTTTCAATAGCTCTGCATACTTGATTAAATATATTAATTAATAACTTTAATATTTTGCTATCATCAAAAGTTATCACATTGAGATATAGAGCTAACAATTTCCCCATTTTTTATGATGACAAATCATTGACACGCAGATGATGTAATAATCAAATAAATTTAATTTGTGCACCCTAAATATATGCTTACCCATCAAGATCAAAATATAACTCCTATGCATATTCTATTTTCTCCCATTTGTTATCGTTAAAAAATCAACCAAAAATAGTTGGGTAAAAATACTTTTATCTTCGCATGGTAAGTACAAAAATATTTAACTCATATTTAAAATACTCAAGACAAGATTATTTTTACCAAAACTTTGAACATTTAATGATTTTATGAAAATATTCGTAAGTTGATTTGTAATGTCCACCAACTCTAGTGAAATAACCCTTATTTCACGTGATTTTGAATGATATCTAAGATCTATATGCTTAGTACAAAAAAATATGAGTTTTTAGAAACATTAAATGCGCTAGTATTATGACATCTAATATGAATGTTTTTCAAAACCGAACTAAAATCTTTTAGAGTTTTCTTCATCTATAAAATTTGAGAAAACGAACTACCAGCAGAAGTATATTCAGATTCGATGGTTGATAATGCTACTGAATTTTTCTCTTTGCTAAACTAAGAAACAAGTGAGTGTCCTAGAAATTGACATGTACCGCTTGTAATTTTTCAATCAGTTAGCTCCGAGAAAAATCTGAATCGAGATACCCAATTAATTCAAGTTTGTTACATTTTTTATATCAGAGGCCAAATTCAATTTTTCCATGCAAATGTTTAAAAGTTCATTTAACAACTTATAAATGCGATTCTTTCGGACATGATTGAAAATGGCTACATAGGCATATACTAAACATGATATCGAGTCTATTAGAAATTAAATAAAGTAGACATTCAACCATACCCGATCTTCATGATCGATTTTAACAAAAGTAAATCAAATGGGTAAGCTCCTAATAGAAATGACATAAATATAATTATCTTCATGATCTTCAATCTTTATGCTTTGTGAGCTTCTAATGGAAATAAATATCTTCATGATCTTCATCTACATGCCTTGTGGTAGCTTAACTTGGACTGCTCTGAGTGATTTCCCTTTTGCATTAGCTAGCATCCAATCTACAAACTGACCCCAATCCCTAATCTGGCAGTGTAGATCACATTTGTTCACAAGTGTGGCCCATACTCTGGCTGAATAACAACAATTGATAAAAAGATGCTCATGTGTCTCCTGGTAGCCAACACAACACATACAATTAGAATAAAACCCTGGTGTTTAGTCCCATTGTGCAACCCTATCTCTAGTGACAAGTTTGTTTCTCAAAGCCAACCAAGAGATAAAGCTGCACCTTGGGATGTGTTTAGAGAACCATATCATCTTTGCCCACTTAATCGGTTGTCTTGTAGGGGACAGTGCCTTATAGGTTAGACTTAGAGAGAAATCTCCATTCTGACTTGAACTCCATTTCCAAACATCTTGTCTTTGAGCTTGGGAAGGAGGAATTGGAACACTTCTAATCTCAAGAAGCTCAAAGGTGTTTGAAGTTGGCCAATTGCCATTGAATGGGGTCAGTTTGTAGATTGGATGCTAGCTAATGCAAAAGGGAAATCACTCAGAGCAGTCCTAGTTAAATCAAATGGTTAGTCTCTACATCCTTGATTGAATTTATTAGTAACTACAATATTTTGTTATCATCAAAAGCTAGCTCATGGAGATATAGGGCTAACAATCACCCCCTTTTGATGATGACAAATCATCTATACACAAATGATATTTAATAAAATAAATTTAATGTACTCCCACTAAATATATGCTTACCCATCAAGATCAAAATATAACTCCTAAGCATATTATTTTTTCAGCTCATTTGTTATTATGAAAAAGAATCAACCAATAATAATGAGGTCAAAATACTTTTATCTTGGCATGGTAAGTACAAAAAAACTAATATTTAAAATACTCAAGGCAAGTCTATTTTACAAAACTTTCAACATTTAACAGTTTTGTGAAAATATCCCTAAGTTTTTTTGTAATGTTAACAACCTTCAGTGAAATAACCATTTTTTTCACGTGATCCCAAATGATGTCAAAAATCTATATGCTTAGTAGAAGAATGTAGAATGAGATTTTTAGAAACATTAATTTTACTAGTATTATCACATCTGATAGAAATGTTTTCAAAAACCAAACTAAAATCTTTTAGAGTTTTCTTCATGCATAAAATTTGAGCACAACAACTACCGGTAGAAGTATATTTAGCTTCGATGGCTGATAATGCTACTGAAATTTTATTTTTGCTAAACCAAGAAATAAGAAAGTATCCTAAAATTGACATGTACCACTCATACTTTTTCTACCAGTTAAACTCTCTGCAAAATCTAAATCAAAATATCTAAATAAATCAAGATTATTACGTTGCTAATATCAAAGGCAAAATTTTTTTGTTCCATGTAAAAATTTAGAAGTTCTTTTAATAGCTTGTAAATGTGATTCTTTCATACAAGTTTGAAAACAAGCACATAAGCATACACTAACGTGATATCGAGTCTACTAGCAGTTAAATAAAGTAGAGATTCGACCATACCTCGGTATTTTTTTATAACGACATATTTACCTTCATCATTTTTGTCTAGATTTTTTGTGGTACTCATGGGACTGTTAGTAGCTGTCACATTTTCCATGCCAAACTTCTTGTGCGAATCTTTGGTGTAACCTTCATGGAGAGGTTTTAATCTATTTTTCTCATGTTAACTCCATCATAAATAAGAATTTTTCTTAGCCTTTTGTACCAAGCACTAGAACCTTATTTTAGTACATAGAGAGTCTTTTTGAGTTTATACACGTGATTTGAAAAATTCAAACTTGAAAAATCAGGAGGTTGTTTTGCATAAAGTTACTCCTTAATGTATCCATTTAAAAAGATACTCTTGACATCCATTTGATATAAAATAAAACTTTTAAAACATGCAAACGCTAATAACATTTTCATTGACTCATGTCTTAGCCGTGGAAGTGAAAGTTTCTTTGTAATCTATACCTTCTTTTTTGTTATATCCTTGTTCCATTAATCTAGAATTATTTCTACTAAAAACGTCATTTTCATCTATTTTATTTCTATATACTCATCTATTTTATTTCTATCGTGTGTTAGATGGTCTGGGAACAAGTTCTCATACATTAATTCTTTCAAATTGATTAAGTTCTTCTTACAAAATAACCCTTCATACATATCTTTTTTAGTCTCTATAAAAGATTTAGACTCAAGTTGAGAAAAATAAAAACAACATCACCAATACTATGAAGCGTAGAGCAGGTCTCTACCCCTTTTGATATGTCTGTCACTAAAAGCTCATTTGGATGGTCTTTCACAAACTTTCATTCTTTTGGAAGTTAGTTGTGATATTGTACTTTGACATCTTCTTTGGTAAAGTTATTTAATCATTCATGTGCATTGATATTAATATATTCTACCTTTCTAGTTATCTCAACATCTTGATCGTAAACGATGATAGAGGGAGTTGTTTATTAAAAAATAGCACACATGGATTCTTCCATAACTAATATTTTTTATTATAAACTCTATATAATTTGCCAGATGCGAAATATCCTAATAAGATCCCTAAGTCGAATTTAGAATAGAACTTAACAAGGTTGTCTTTATTTTTTAAAACAAAACATTTATAGCCGAAAACTTTGAAATAGCTAATATTAGAAATTTTGTTATTCCAAAGATCACAAGGGATTATGTTTGAAATAGGTCTCAGTAAAACATGATTCTTAACACAGAAAGTTGTATTAACGGTTTTGGCCCAAAAATATTTAGGTAAGCCATTCTCATTTTGTATAAATGATTTTTTCCTTCAACAACATCATTTTTTATGGAGTTCTAAGAGTAGAAAACATATACGATAATCATTTCTAATTTTTAAAATTGTAAAATATTTTAAATTTCGAACCAGTTTGCAAAACTTTAAAAGTTTTATTCTTATTTTTGAGAAAAAACCCAACTATATCTTGAAAAATCATCAACTATGACAAAATGCATAGTATTTACCCCCAACACTTGTAATTTTTGAAGGGCCAGATAGGTCCATGTGTAGTAACAGTAATTGTCTAGTGGGTGACACTATATATTTAGATATAAATAAGCTCATGACTTGTTTACCCATTTGGCATGCATCACAAATTTAGTCTTTCTTAAAATTATTATTATTAGATCTTTTACTAAATCATTTTTTATAGTTTTAAACATAAATCTATGGTAGCATACCCAAGTCTTCTATATCGTAGACAACTATCATTTTTAATTTTCATTATAAATTTAGAAATCACTTAGATTAATAGCATAGACATTTTGATCCTTTTGTCTAACAAATACAACTTTGTTTGACGCTTTATCTATAATTTGGCAAAAGTTCATTTTCAAAACTCACTCTACAATTTTATCACAAAGATGATTTATGCTAAGTAGATTATGCTTTAAACCATTTATAAGTAGAATTTTATCTATGGCATGGGAGGAGTCATTACCTATGGAGCCAATACTAATGATTTTACCTTTTTTTCTTGTCATCCCCAAATGTGAAATGTCATTTTTTTCGATAAATTTAAGTGAGTTTTGATTCATCATCGGTCATATCTGTTGAGCATTCACTATCGAGATACCATTTATTTTTCTTTTCAATGGTAAATGCAAAAAAAAATTAAAAGTTGACTTTTGACAACCAAATCTTTTTGTGTTCTTGAGGTTAACGTAGAGTTCATTCATTTCTTTCATAGGACATGACTTTCTTTTTATGAAAACATGAATTACTTTTCTGATCTTTAACCCCGTAATGGTGACAAATAGTCAGAGGATATTGTATTGGTTTTACAAAATATTTATGTGATATTTTTTATTTTTATAAATTTCACTTTACACCCTCAAACTATGTGAAATATGTAACTTTAACCCTAAACATTAACACTTTAATATGAACCTTCAACTAACATAAAGATACAAAATAAATCCTAGTGTCAACTTTGTTTATACTTCCGCCCATTTGTTTGAAAATGGCGTCGTTTTGCTACACATAAAATAATGTCATTTCAGTAATCCCTAAACCAAATAAAAAATATCCCAAACAGCATACCCATTCTCCTATAACCCGAGTAGAGAACAAGCATACCCGTTTCTATCCCCCCGCCAAAAATCGCTCACGACTTCGCTTTTCCAAAACACCCAAAAAATGCAACTTCTTTTCTCCCAATCGCAGTTCTGGCAGAGAATAGAAATCTCTGTGGAGCGAAAAATATAAGCAGGGGGAGCATCGCAACCATCACAAAGCTAAAATCTGGTGTGCTTGTTGATAACTGGATTGTTGAGTGGACTTCATGGTCGTAGTGGAAGCAGAGCTTAGTTGAGTCAGTTCGGTAGTATAGGAGAGTTGTAGCTTCACTGTAATAGTCATATTAAAAACTTCTGGGTACTCATCGTTTGTTCCATCATTCACTGTTCTTTAGATTTTAGCTTCAATTTTTGAAGAACATGTAGAGAATGAGAAGAAAACTCTGAATGGTCCTCGTAATAGAAGAACGATCTTGAATGCGTTGTTGATTTTTTTACTAATGTTCCTCAACTTCAGGAAAATGATGGTTTTGTCCTTTTTAACTGTTGTGGGCGTTTTGGAGAAGAAGTCACAATTTTGGGTGTTTTTAAGAAGAGAATTGAGTGATTTTGGGAGGGGGAAATAGAAACAGATCGGTGCTTTTCTCTACTCGGGTTAGGAAAAATGGGTAGAACATTGTTTGCCATGGATAACTAAAATGTCATTGTTTTGTGTGTAGCAAAACGGACGGAAGCATAAATGAAGTTGACACTAAAGTTTATTGTGTAACTTTATGTCAGTTGAAGGTTCATATTGCAACGTTTTAAAGTTTAAGGTTAATCCTACCTATTTCACATAGTTTGAGGGTGTAAAATAAAATTTACTCGTTTAGTTTTAATAGGTTGATATCCTAACCTTTTTCGTCGGAAGCATTCCATTGATTATCAGGAAGTTTGTCAAGATTATTTCTTCCATTTGTAAATTTTAAAAGAGTTGAATTTAAATCATTTTCTTTGTTTTGGCATTGAAAAATGTCTCGATATAGAATATGTAAGGTTGCTTTGATTTTCAAATTTTCTCTTTTTAAATACTCATTTTCTGTTTGAAGTTTGAAGTTTTAAGAAACCATTTTTAATAGTTTTGTTCTTTAAGCCAAGTTTTTCAAATTCATTATAAAACTCTTCAAAGGCTTTTTCAAAATCTTTGTAACTATGTTTAATATTTAAAGTTATCTTAGAATAACTTACCTCACCTTCAAGTGCCATGAAGCACATGTTTACGACTTATTCTTCTTCACCGTCGAAGTCGCTATCATCAGTCTCATCCAGAGTTACCTTGAACACTGTTCTTTTGAACTTATTTGGGGCATTACTTAGATTTGGAAAATCTACTTAGATGTGTCAGACTTTTTGCATTAATAGCACGTGGGCATGTCTCGAGGTATCTTCTTGTCATTTTTCTTGGAGCATTTTCCTTCTATTTAAGAATTTCTTGAATCGTCTAGTGAGTAGAGCTATGTCATCTTCCTCATCATAGTCATCCTTCTCATTATTGGATTGTTCAAATGTTAATTTTAGTGCAATGTTCTTCTTCTTTAGTGTCTCTTCTTCGTCATTTTCTTTTAGCCTCATTTCATACTTCATCAAGGAGCCAATTAGTTCTTCAAGTGAAAATGTGTTGAAATCTCTAACCTCTTGGATGAAGGTACCCTAGCCTCCCATTCTTTGGAAGAAACCTAAGAATCTTTTTCACAATTTAAACATTAGTGTATGTTTTACATGAGATTTTAAGCCATTTATAATGTCAATAAAGCGTGTAAACATTTCGTCAATCGATTCATCGTGCAACATTTTGGATAATTTATCATTGTGAACGAGCATGCTAATTTTGGATTATTTAACTTGAGTTGTGTCATTGTGTATGACTTCTAACATGTTCCATATAGATTTTGCAGATTCACATGCAAAAATTATATTAAGATCATTTTTATCAAGAGTACAAAACAAATCATTCAAAACCTTAGCATTTAATGAAATTATTTTTCATCATCATCATTCCATTCACTACTTGATTTGACAATATTTTTTTACTATCCATGGTCTTCAATGGAACATGAGCATCATTTTCAACAATATCTCATAAATCATAGTCAATCGATTGATTATAAATCGATTAATCAAAAGAAAAGCAGAGGCCCGCCATCTGCTAGCATTGTGATTTGGAATCGATTCTTTATTAATGGCCCACCCTTTCTTTGAACCTTGTCAATGAATGAACTTAAAGATATGAACTGAATGCCATTTGATGAGTAACTGAGAACAAGGGAGAGGGATATGGAAAGGATGAAGTAATGAAAGAGGAAGTCATTGCTAGTAGTAATGACTTGTCACGATCCATTGGTTCATATAAAATCCATGCCCTAGGTGTATCAAAAAACATTCTTTTTGCTAAGTTTATATAATAAAATAGAGTGAAAGGGTCCAACCATTCGGAGGGAGGTTTCAGCAAGCAGGTAAACTGATGATGACTAGTAAAAACTTAGGTAGGTCGATCATCGCTCATCCCTCGTGTTCTTTCCCGTGAAGTGATTCATACGGGTATGCAATCCCTATGGAAAAGCAACTCTTCCGAGTGGAGTAAATTTCCACCCTTTGATTTATGATCCATTCCACCCTTCCGTACAGCCAGAAAGGTCTTCAATCTTATGGATGATGCAGTAGTTCTTCCATCTCCTCATGTTTCACCTATCCCTTCACTCCCCAGGGATTCCGTACAGCTAAACAATCATGGTTCATTGCTCGGAGAGAAAGAAGATAATCAAGCATTTCCCGTTCAATGGGTAATGAATCAATATGTAGGGAAACTCTCTTCCATGGGAATGGCAAGTCTCGGACAGGCTCATATTGGTTGGGTATGCTCTTTCCATAGGCAACTTTCTAGAAGGTCTTCAAGGTAGATATGCTCTTCTTCTCAGAAAGACCATACTTTTTTTTGTCAGGTGGCACAAAATGGAGAGTTGGACGGGTTGAAAGCCTGGTTGCAAGTGACTGAGTCGGGAGAGGGGGGAAGAGAGATCCGCAACTTGAACATTGATCTTCGACTTGAACCTTCAATGTAGATCGTCAAAAATGTAGTTTTCCTACTTATAGAAAACCCTTTTTGACAATCTGCTTCATAAATGTGAGGGTAAAAAAAACCTGATGTACTCTTTCAGCAGATCATAAGAGAGCCTGCTTATTGCTAGCCTTGCAATCATTCATCAACTTCAAGGTGAGTTCGAAAGCTTGACAATTGAATTTGGAGAGCATTTCTTATTGGACTTAGCTCTTCCATAAAAGCAGAGTAGACATTCTAGTAGTCTACTAGGAGCAAAGAGGAGCTCGCCAAGCAGAGGGCTCGGGCTCAACTACTCAACTAGTTCGAAGCAATGTCCCAATGCTATGTTCCTGTCTCGAGGCAAGTCTGCTATCTTTGTTGTCTGCCTTTACTTAGTATTTCTTTCCTTGACAAGAGAACTGAAATCCTTCCCTTAGGGTTTTTTCATCGGAAAGATCACAAACAATTCATCCATTGAGGGACTAACTTTCACGAGAAGGCTATTTTCTTAGCGTTTAATGGCTTGTTTATGAGTCGGTTGTGAAACCTACTACCATACGGATAGTCTTCTCCATTGCTCTAGGCCATTGACCTTCACTAAAAGAGTCACTCATGGATGTCATAACTCAAGACGATTGGGTCTTGTTGTATAGATTATCAAGCTCTGATATCAATCGTAGGATCACTATGACAATCCAAGAGGGGGTGAACTGGGTGATAAAGTTTAAACTAAAAAAATTTTGCACTCATGTGAAAAATGAATGTTCAAGAATGACCTCCAAGTTTTCACGAGTTTACGCTTGAAAAGATAAATAAATAAGTAATAGATAAAAGCTTTAAAATAAAGAATATTTGGATAATGTATATGCGGAAATGTAAAACAAGCAAATAAGATAAATTTTGAAAACTTTAATGTGCATAAATAAAGTGCGGAAAATTGAAGTGCAAACAATAATAGCAAGAAATAAAAAGTGAAGAATGGGAAGAAGATAGGCACATGATATAACATGGTTTGGAAAATCTTTTCCCAAGGCCCCATCTTTGAGATTTTAAATCTCACAATCTTCTTAAGGGCGAGTACAAAACCTTACAAATTCAATTGGCTTATAGGTGCCAAGTAAATCTCGCAATGCTATGTATTTTGAGATTAAGTGATCTCTCACAATAATTCTCTAAAAAGAGTAGAATCTCCAATCAAAGCTCAGAAAAAATAATATTGTTCACTCAAGAAGTTTGCAAGTATAAAGCTCAAAATATTTAGATAGATTTATGAGAGTTTTGAAATAATTTTATGAGCAAGTCACTTGGCAATAAATTGTGTTTTGTAAAAACAAATGGGTTATATTTATAGAGGAGAGGGAGGTTTGTGTTTAGGAGGAAAATTTTCAATTTTTGAATTTAGACATAAAAATGACACTATGTCCTTAGTAAGGACAAAAATCATTGACAATAAAGACAAAGAATACTCCTACCCAAAATAGCATAATACGGCCATAGAGGATAATATTTTTGGTTTTAGGCTTTTTATGGATGGACGCTTAATTTAATGATAGGTATCCCCATATAAATTGAACTTAATAGAGAAAAATAAAATGAGTAAGTTTCTAATCAAAGTTATATGAACGTAAATATATTCATGATCATGAATCTTCATGCTTGTGAGCTACTAATGAAAATAAATCTCTTCATGATTTTTTCATCTACTTGCCTTGTGTTAATTTTCAATAGTCTTTGCATATTTGATTAGATTTATTTGTTACTTTAATGTTTTGTTATCATTGAAAGCTATCTCATAGATATATATTGGCTAAAAATGGGTAATCTGAAGGTGAATTTTTAAGAATCGGATTAGGACAACAACAAAAACTCTGTTTTGCTGCAAGAGAGTGCTCATATCTGACTAATACGGAGGTGGATACTTGCAAGTAATTTTAGGAAGAAGGTGGGGGCAATGGGATTCATATTATTACGAGACCTTTTGTGATTATTTAAAGCCTATGATATTTTTAATTAATGGGTTCATTTTCCATGTGAGATCGAGTCATGGAAACCCCCATAGGACTTGATTGGGTTCTTGCGTGTGAGCGTTGAGCTTGAGCGTGAACGAGCATGACTAGTCATGGGAGTTGTATTGCGTGGTTTGGAGGATGACTTTGCATCTGAATTTTCTACTGACTTGGGTACTTTCTGGGTTGAACATTATTCAATGCCTCTTGGTCGTTCTGGGATTTGTGAGTTTTATGAGTACTATAGTGCTTATGGATTTTGAGATGTATGGGCTTGTGTCACTTTTAAGAGTTATGAGATCGTATCAGTAAAGTACAAATTACTTTTGGATGGTAGGGTGTTTTTTCATCCATACGGATGATAGAGAGAAGTCAGGATTTTTTAGAAACTCTTCTCGAGAGAAACTGGCCGTGGTTCAAGTATGAATATAACTCATGATTTGGAGGTTAATTCTTGATTCAAGGTATTTCTTATGCTTCAGGCACCAAGTATCCCCACCATGATTTTTTGCTTTATCTGAAAAAGAATGTAGAACCATGGGGTTGGTGCGGGCTAAACTTGGATTCCTCCACGCACCAAAGCTTTGACATGGGGCATTAATGTTAGGGTTTTTATTGGGAGGTTTATGGAATTAGATATGGGCTATCTAGATTATGATGGGCTTAGTCTATTATATAGATAAGATAGGTAAGTTGGGCGTGAGATTGAAGAAGAAAAAGGTAACTGAGCCTAAAACCTTGCTACAAAACAAGTTAATTTGGAGTAAGTTAATCTAGAGCAAGCTGGTCTGGAGCAAGATCCTTTATCTGAAATATGAAAAGTAAGAATGATTAACTCAAAGGACATAACTGAATAACCTCGACATTCTGATATTACTTTACTTTAGAAAAGTGAGAGATTTCTCATAAATTACATTGAGTTTTTTAAAGAAAGAGAATTTACACGAAGGTCTTTGTTGCTTCGTGCATGAAAGCCTTGAGCTAGCTTTAAAGGAGCTTTCTGCCTTTGGATTGCAATTTTCATTTTCTTAGAATTGTATTATGAAACTTGTAGATTTTTTGAGATATTTTGGTTGTTTTGGGCATTATTTATTTTGATATCATGATTCAAGGTTGTATCGGTAATGATCGACTTTGCATGGAGGTGTTTATGCATCAGGCACTCTCATTTTGAGTTTGTCTAGATCGTGGTGTTACGGTGGGATGTTTGACATAACTTCACAGTGGAGTCACCAAGATGTAAGGGGTGTCATTGGGGTATGGGCTAATATGGAGACGGGCTTGGGTAGTAAAGAAACAAGCTTCGTATTAATGCCTATGATATTTTAAGGGATTGACTTACACCAATTTCATGGATTCAAAAGAATGTGAGGAAGTAGGGCTCTATATTATCATGAGACCCAAACAGATTGCATACGGATTCAAAAAGAGTTAAAGCTATCATATTTTGAGAGATTGGGTCTTCCCTAAAACATCCTTAATCCTGACCATATCCTTCAAATATGAGAAAACAAAACAAAACATCTTTAATACGAAAAAGAAAAAAGAAAAAACTAGTTGATACTGAGTAATGACGTTTCAAAGAATTATCCTCCGTATCGCAAGAAAATATCGTAAAAGCTTTGATTACACGTAGGGATTCAAAGCATAAGCTAGGTTTGAGGTCCATCATTTCAAGGAAGCTTTTTAGGTTGTTTCGATGGAGGAATTGCTTGCCTCTTGGTTGAATTACAGATGTGTGAAATTTTTTTGTTAAGCTACTAAACATGCTTCATAATCGGAAAAATGCGCATGCATGGAGCCAATTTGAGGGGGTTCGCGTGCCCCTGTGGATGCTTCTTGATTTTCTTCACCGTCAAGCTTGCTTAGCCTCCCCTTTTATAGGCATCTTACCGGAATCGTAGCTTCATTTCAAAAGCGCTTAGCCGCCCAAAATTCTGCCCGCGTGCTTAGATGAGCCTATGATAGAGTTTGTCTTCGTATGGTGTTGTGCAGAGGACTCGTGTGAGCACGAGGATTGGTTGCTCTCTATGGTCCCCTAATTCGCTTCACAGAGTTGTTCGGGGATATTCTTCTTTCACAACCGATCTTTGGTCAAAAAGGCTAGTTCTTTGCTTGTGTGGTTTTCTTCAAAAGAGATTCCGAGAAGGAGATGATTAGTGTTTTGTAGTGGGTTTGTATGGGCTTTGGTCTTTATATGAATAATGGCTGGTTTATTTGATAGGTCTATTGCCCCAGGCTCGTCTCGAATAACCGAATTACTCTCCTTTTGGATTGGCTAAATTTTGGGCATTAACATATTTCAATCCCATGCTTTACAATAATTTCTAATAGTCTAAGCAATCTTGATTAAATTTATTAGTAATTTTAATATTTTGTTATCATAAAAAATTATCATATAAAGATTAAGAGTTATCACTTTGTTATCATAAAAATAATAAACCGATAATAAGAAGGTGAAATGGGTACATATAAAATCACTCAATACATATTAGTTTATTGCTTTAAATACTTCACAACATACACATAGATTAGTATTGTTGTTTATTAATAAATATGAAAATAATTAACTAATATTTAAAATGGCCAAGGCAAGTCTATTTCTTACAAAAACTATCAACACCTATTAATTTTATAAACATCTAGAATGTATAATGGCGTTTGGGAAACATAAACTACACTAGATTTGTCACATCTATTAATAACGTTTGCAAAAACAAAACAAAAATCTTTTAGACTTTGTGAGTTTCAGTAGTGGACTAAACAATATGGGTCGGACCCAAAGACTGTCTTGACCACCTTTAGGCTTGTGAGCTTAAGTTTGGGCCTCTACAATTTTTGTTTTGAATCGAACTATTTCAGATTAAATAAATGGGTATTGTGACTATTCCCACCAATTATTCTATATATAATATCCCTCTTTATTCCTCTTGGTTGATCAATCATCAATGTTTTGGACGTGTAACATCCAATAATTTCTTCATGAAAGGGGATTTTAACAAATCCTTAACAATATAGCCTTTATTTATTTTTCAGAAGTCTGGCTGTTCGACAACCCTTCGATCTAAGTCCTTGATCAACTCTACAAAATCAATGTTATTCATCTCTTCCTTATCCTTATTCTTGTTTGGTCATTCATTATCGTTGTGGTCTCCGTAAGTTATGTATTCTGGAAGATGAGCTTTGATGGAGTATCGCGACCGTTAAGACCGTTGAGATCGGTGGGAACGTTAAGACCTATGAGACTTGTAGGATCTCAATGATGCTTCTCACTGAGTTTCTTCTTTGGCTCGGTTCTCATTATTCTTAAAGATAGGTAGGGTTTGGAGGGCCATATTATTTTGGCCAACCTTTTTCTTAGGCTCCTTCAGTTGTTCAACCATTGGGGCTACTATTCGGGCAAGGTCAAGTAAGTTAGTATCACGTTGATATGTGGGCTGTGGAGGTATGGTGGGTGGAGTAACCATGTTGGTTCGTTCTTAGTTTTCTTGGTTAATGTTTCTCGTATTCATCATAGTGGCGGAGCGTGATGAATTTCAAGGTAGGAAAATGAATAAATTACCCATAGACGATGTTAAATTGTAGATGCTAGAAGTCCAATAATAAAGGCGTTGCGTGCACTGTCTGGTAATGAGATGATGATATTGAGGATAAAAAAAATGTGAATGTTAAAATATCAACTTGACACTATTGTTGTGCTTAGACAACTAGACTTTGATACCCAATTTAGTAATGTATTTTGATAGTGTAAGGCCATAAAACTAAACATTGTTTACCTTATAATGAGTTGAGCACCTTGTATGCGTAGGGAAAGTTGTGAGCTTCGATAGTGGACCAAAGATTTAGGGTCAGTCCCAATACTAACATGGTGACCTTTGGGCTTCTAAGATTAGGTTTAAAATTAAGTGAATTCGGGTCTATTCACTTTGCGCATTTAATTTGCATTATTTAAAATATTCCGAATGAGTACTATGACTATTCGGATGGCTACTAATCACTATATATAGTGTTCCACTTTATTGCTTTTATTTTGATGAAATTTTCATTCTTTTCTCCCATATTTATATTTGCATAACTAGAACTCTATGTGATATTACAAACTATAGTTTCGTTCGTTGATTTGTTTAGATTGGAGTACATCATCTATAAGAACGAAAAATATGTTCTATTCTGAAGAACAAAATTAGTCATAACTTTGTGCACCATGAAGCCATCAAAATTATCTTAAGAATATAGTATTTGTACATAGTTTGAGACGACCTACAATTTCTTTATTGTAAATATATTTAGGCATATTTTCTCCAACACGCAACAACACCTACAATTTTTGGTTCAGCTGATGTCAAAATTAATAGAATGTTTATTATTGCAGATTTATCAAAGTTATGGGTTACTTGTAAATAATATAAACTTAAGAAGTGTTTTTGCATTAAACTCATAACATTATGAAAAAAATGTTGGTTTTATTTTGAGTTAACAATCGAAATAAAAGTATGTGTTGGTAAACTTGATTATGAAGCTTGTTCTTAAGAAAATCAAAACGTGATTCTAGGATAGCCTTTGCAAATACATCTGTAGTCTGATAAAGAGAAGGCACGAATATGATGTCAAGTGTTATATTAAGAACTTTATCACGTAGAAAGTGAAGATCAACCTCAAGATGTTTAGTACGTGCGTGAAGGACTGGGTTGGCAGCTAGAGAGATAGCACTCATATTGTCACACCAAATGACAGGAACAAGAGGTGGTAATTGATGCAATTCAGTAGGGAGAGATGTTATCCACATGATTTCTGCAGTGGCAGTGGAAGGCATGATCTCCTTCTGAGCTGGAGCGTGCAACAAACTGTTGCTTCTTAGAAGACCCTAGTCAGCATCAATGTTGGCTTCAATGTGTAATGAGAAAGTTGGCTTGAGGAGAATACTATATGTTACGAGTGCTTCTTGGAGGCCAATAAAATGAGGACATGTATCTTACAGTACCACGACGTGTCGCATGGGAATCCCACTAAGTCCCAGTCACGACAAAGTCAGGTCAAGTAAGGCAAGGCTCGTGGGAGTAGGAAACACGCGCTGAAGAGCCAGAAGATCAGATAACAATCCAACGTCAGAACCATCATTGCACACCAAAAGTAGGAGTCGAGGTGGTGTCTCCCTATTCATCCCCTAGTTTAGGAGTCTAGTCGCCGCCTCCCATGTCAGACGAGTCTCTTTCAGGTCATTTAAACCTTTATGTCAGCTCGAGAGATATGGGCATTAAATGCCACCCCCAACTCGTCATGACAGGACAGAATCACCATAACTCCAAGGCGTCTTTGGCACGCTTCCTTTTACCACATCATCGAAGCTTCCTCGACACGCATCCCTCCCTAAGGCTTCAGGTATAAATATCCCACCTACAATAGTAAAAGGTAAGAAATCCTCCTCTAAGGAAGACTCTGAAAAATTACTTCAGGATACTAACTTAGACATCAGAGGCCCTTAGCCGAGGAAATCACCCATCGATTGTCTTCGTCTTTAGGGTTATTTATTTGTATTTTACAGATTTCCAAACTGAGAGAATTTCTGCGAAAAAGGAGGAGATTGCATGCAACCTCACTGTTGAAATTTTTGACATCAACAATTAGCGTTGTTTAGGGGGATGACATTAAAATCATTAAAAAAAATAGGGGAACAGCCATGATCGATGAACTGGCCATGGAACAACCTCGGGGCGAGCCCGCAGAACCACTGGAATTAGTTGTCCTGTCACTGGAACAACAAGAAAAGATAGTCTAAATTGGGTCAATGCTCACTCCCGAGTAGAAAGAGAAACTCCTGAAGTTCCTCTAAGATAATAGAGATGTCTTTGCATGGACACATGAGTATATACCCAGCATAGACCAACACTTTATTGCCCACCACCTTAACATGGACCCGAAGTTTAAACCAATCAGAAGGAAAATGAGGAGTGTGAACGCAAAATGGGACGAGGCGACTATTGTAGAAATGAAGAAGCTACAATCTGTCGAGTTTATCAGGGAAGTCCAATAACCATAGTGGTTGGCCAACGTCGTGTCGGTCAAGAAAGCAAATGAAAATTGGAAGATCTGTATAGACTTCACAGATTTAAACAAGGCTTGTCTCATAGACAACTTCCCCCTCCTCATAGACCAACTAGCCGACGCCACGCCGGGACATGATTTTCTCAGTTTCATGGCCATGTACTCCAGGTACAACCAGATCTTGATGCATCCACCCGACCAAGAGAAAAACTCATTCATCACTAGACAGAGGACTTATTGCTATATTGTGATGCCTTTCAAATTAAAAAATGTAGGGGCCACTTACCAAAGGCTGGTGAACAAGGAGTTCACCAAACAAACATCAAGAAACATGGGATTAAAATTTATAAAAGTTTATAATTTGTTAAACATGTTTTTCAAATTGATAGAGTTATGTTTTTAAAAAACAAACAAACATCCATTTTTCCCAAAAACTAAGTGGGCGGGTCATTACGTTGAAACGTTCTCAAGGTCCCCAACGTAAAATTGATCATGACACGAGGAATAGTTTAGAGTCGCCCTCATGGTCCTCTCTTCAATGGGAGAAACATGGGAATTGTGTCACTCAGAGTCATCGAGTTGCTTAAAAAGCTAGGAATTGTAAAGGAAGCGATGAGGCAGGACCGTTCCTAGACGGACTATTAGTTCATAACAACATTTAAAGTTGATATATTGGTTAAACACTTAGATCAAAGTACATTGGAATCCCTCATAGGGGCTAGTCAATGGGGCTAAGGTGACCAAAACCATTGGTGATTGGTTAAGCTAGATGTAATGACATCTTGAGAAGCACTAACCGAATGAAAGGAGCCTCGATGCGATAGGTGGTAGCTTGAGCGTTGTCCTTAGATGAGGCAAGCTATCGTTGTTGATCGTAACATCATAGAAGAAATATTTTTATTGTATTTTTAAATATTTATGTATTTACATCTTGCATCATACTTTCCTAAATGATTGAGTATTTATTTACGTCACTTTATTCATTCTTTTCGGTAATCATGTTGTTATCCCTACTCTCAGCTATCATAAACGTGAACAAACTTACTGGTGAAAATTACATGGATTGAAAATGTAATATTGATATCGTGCTAACGATAGAAAAGCATAAGATCATGCTCACCACCCGTTATACCCTTGAGCCTATTACTAAATCGACTCAAGAGGAAAATGATGCTTATACTTCTTGGCTACGTTCTGATGAGATTGCTAGATGTTACATCTTGATTTTTGTTAGTAATGTGTTGCAACAACAACATCATAACATGGAAACTCCCACTAATATGATGTTGAATATCACCAAAACGTTTGAAGATTCGGGTCGTCAAGCCAAAAAACAGTTGTGTGAAACTTCATGAACTACAAAATGAAATGTGGAACTCATATTAGATAACATATGATGATGATTATTAGTTATCTAAATGAGATAGAGATCATGGGTGCTGAGGTAGATGGCGAGACATAAGTTGATATGATCTTTCAGACTCTGTCTGACACTTTTGAGAACTTCAAACTTAATTATTGGATAAATAAGTTGAGGTACTCATTTCTTGAGCTGATGAAGAACTGTAAACTGCTGAAACCCTATTTTTGAAGGGCAAGAGGAAGATTGGAGAGATAAAATTTAATGAAAGTAAGCCTTCCACCTCTAGCACTAAAAGTAAATACAAGAGAGGTTCAAAGAAAGCTAAGAAGTAGAACTCGAAAGCAGAAGGCTTGACGATGGCGAGTTCAGCATCCGTTGGGGAAATGGAGCACTAGTATCGGTCGTATATGTTAGAACTATTAAATTATCATTTGATAATAGTTTTATGGTTTTACATGATATTTATTATATCTTGGTTTTTTTGGAAGAACCTGATTTCAGTAGCTAGTTTAATTGAGTAAGTATTCAGTTTGAATTTCATTGAAAAAGATTTTGATATTTTTAAAAATGATTGGTTAATTACTACTACATGTTTGATAAATAAACTATTTTATGTAAACCATTAGTTTCAATGATATGTGACATAGAAGTAAATACTGATTTATAAAGGGATAGTCAAATGTTGAAGTCTGACTCAACCCATCTAACCTATTCATGGCACTTACGTCTTGGCTACATTAGCCTGGACAAAATTAAAAGACTTGTAAAGGATGGTCCATTGCAAACTTTAAGTGTGAGATCACTACCCACATGTCAATCTTGTATAGAAGGTAAAATGACCAATAGACCATTTTCAACGAAGGGTGAAAGAGCCATTCAATGCCTTGAACTCGTACATGGTTATGTATGTGGGCTATTGAATATCCAAGCGAGAGGAGTTTACAAATACTTTGTAACATTCACCGATGACTACTCACATTTTGGATATGTTTATCTAAAGCACTAATAGTCTAAAACCTTTGAAAAGTTTAAAGTGTATAAGGTTGAGAAGAAATTAGAGAAACAAATCAAAACACTACGATCCGATCATGGTGGAGAGTACTTATTAGGAGAGTTTGAAGACTTTCTTAAGAAAGAAGATATTCTTTTTCAGCTTACAGCACCTAGCACTCCAGAACAGAATGGTGTCTCAAAGAGAAGGAATCAAACTCTGATGGATATGGTTAGATCCATGATGAGTTACTCATCCCTCTCATATCCATTCAAAGGATATGCCTTGGAAACCTTCTCGCCGATGGCCATGCTTAAATATATCTGAATCCTCATGTCCATTGTTATAGCCTTCGATTATGAAATCTTAAAGGGCAAGGTTTACGAACTGCTAAAGTCCATCTATGGACTTAAGCAAGTGTCCTGATCATGGAATATAAGATTCAATGAAACTATCAAGAACTTTGGTTTTGAACAATTAGTGGACGAATCCTGTGTGTATAAGCTGATACATGAAGGGAAAGTGGTTTTTGTAGTCTTGTACTAGATGATATTCTACTCATTGGGAATGATGTAGGAAAATTGTCTGACCTCAAGATTTGGCTTGCAAAGTAATTTGATATGAAGGATCTTGGAGAAGTTGCATTTGTCTTAGGCATTCAGATCCTATTATGAGACAATTCACTATTATGTCATTCTTATTCACAGTAAATAAAGGATTAAGAAAATAATAATAATAGGGGTAAAATAATAATTTTACATCTCGCTCTTGTTACTGATATTCATGAAGAGTAATATGATAAAATATTTTGTTGACCGTGAAATAAAAGAGTTTATTTGTACCAACAGAAAATGTAGCGCACATGACTCGAGAGTTGATTCGGCATTGAACCTATAATGGAGTCGTACGGCGTCAAGATTAAAATAAGTCAAAAATTTATAGAGATAAATTCACCGGGTATTTGAATTCTATAGTCTTATTCATGTGGTTTCATTCGGTCTCAGGGATAGCTCATGAAAACAGGAATAGAAGAAACAAGAACAGTTTAATCTATTAATTAATTAATTAGTGATAAACAATTAATTGATATTCAAATTAATTAATTTATTATTTTATATTTAATAAATAAAATATATTAATTAATTAGTTGATGAAAATCAATTTAATTTATCAATTGAAATTGATAAATTTGGACACAATATTGACTTTAAGGAGAAATATAATTTTTGACAATTGCATAATTATTAAGGTTGAGTTTTTAGAAATTTGGGATATAGTGGTATATGTGAAAATTCTAAAATTATTACATAAAGGATGACATTAGGGTTGCCTCCCTAGAGAGAGATATGTGTTGACACAACGCTAAGCATACAGAGCAAAAGTTGTCTCTCCTCTCTATTGTGTTGCCGCCGAAACCCATAAAGGAAAAAAAAATTCTGCCTTAGTTGTTTTGAGAGGCCACTCTCAGTTCCTGGTCGATATTCTCTAGAGATATATTTCTGAAACCCACGAGTGGTTGTTGGTGCGAAAACAATTTGAAATTCTTGATTTTTGATGACCAAAGAACACGAAACTTAAATTAGGATTTCATCAATTCATAGTCTCCGATACAAGAAAATGTATAAAATTGTTTCTACTTTTTTTTGAATACGTTTAACTTTCTATGCATAATCAGATGAATGGTTTTAATATTTAATGTGATTAAATTGATTGATGTCAAAACTTTTGATATTCCACCCACGAATTGTTCGTGGCTCAATGATTTTTCCACAATTTTTTAAAACTCGATTCAAGTATTGGGAGAAAAGTAAAGCCCATATGAGAGATATGAAGGGCCTCACTACAACAAATATGAGATTCTACAACTTTTGACTACTGGGTCCGTTGTCTTCTCCTATAAAATGAGAAAAACAGCGAGAGTTTACACAAACCATATAAAGAAAACCCTATTAAATTGAAAACAAAAGTCAGACTTTCTAAATACGAAAAGCGGGACTACATTTTAAGTGAAAATTCATTGTCTTAGCTTCCTTCTCTCTCTTTCTCGATTAACTCTCTCTTGCTTAGCTTCTCTCTCTCTCAAAAGATGAAACAAATAACTAGGGCTAACTCAATTCGTTGAAGAAGAGAGAGTTCTCTCTCTCTCTCTCGCTTTCTCTCTCTCTCATTCAAAATTAGAGAAATAGGGTTAGGTTCACCAAAGAAGAGAGAGCCAAATCTCGAGCTCGTCGACACAACCACCCAAAAAGGAGAAAGCCTCGAGCGTTGTTGCCACAGCCACGTTGAAGAATAAATGCAAAGTCTGTCGCCACTGTTTTGTCTTCTCAGACTCACCTCATCGCATCTTCCTCTCTGGCTCACCTAAGGGTACCTCTTTCTTGATAATAAATCATTCTCATTTTTTATTTCTTGATATAGTTATGTATCCCTAGAAATATTTTCTTCTCTGAGATGGATTTTTTTAACTGAGATCAGGAAGATTTAATCTTTATGTATCTGTGATGTATAAGGTCTTTAATTATAGGTTTTTGCAGTCAAGTTCTAATATTTTTAATAAATTGGAAAAGTCCCTAAAATGATGGAGAATATACTGAAGTCAAGCCGCAAGGCGATTTGATTTTTTCCTTCTTCTTTTTGTTGAATAATCTCCCAGCTAGCTAGTTAGTTGAGCGTTAGAGTACTTTGCAGAATGAGAATAACTTACATTTTGCCTAGGTATTTGTTGTGAGTCTTCACGTAAATCTCACTACAATCAGATTTATTCTTTGTGATTATGAACTAGAGTGTTCATAATGAGATTTGAAAGAATAAACAAGGTACAAAAAGGCATAAATTTGATGTGGTTCGATTCTTGAGAATCTACTCCACAGGAAAGCCACCACCCAAAGATCTCTTCTCCATTAATCAAAGTACAACTTACAACTTACTTCTTCCTCAAAACAGAAAAAAAAAATCATCAACATGTGATACTACCCTCATACTGATATATAGCAGCTAGTAAACTATAACTAACTAACTATAAGAACATATGTATTTCAGATATACTTTCTTTAACTGACTTAAAGATTTGTAGCCAATTGAAACCTATTTTATAAACATTTTTAAATCACCAAACTGCAACAATTCTCCATCTTGATTCATAACTTTAGTCTTTGTGATGATAGCCTTCCTCCAAGATTTATTCAATCTTCATATTAGCTGATCTTAGGCAACTCGTGAACTTATCTACTGACAGTGGCTTACTTAACATATCTGTAACATGATCCTTAATTGAAACCTTCTCAATGATCACTACCCCATTTGCAATTTCATCTCTGATAAAATGAAATTTAATATCAATGTGCTCTGATCTTTCATGATATACTTGATTTTTCTAAGGTATATTGCACTTTGATTATCACACCTTATTATGGTTTTGTCTTAAATTAACCCTAACTCTGTGACAATGCCTCTCAGCCACTTTACTTCTTTTACTGCTTCAGTCATGGCAACACACTCGACTTCTGTTGATGACAGTGCAACTATGGGCTACAAAGAAGCTTTTCAACTAACAGTATTGTTTCCTAAACTGAAATAATACCTAGTTATGGATCTTCTTTTGTCTAAATCTCATACATAGTCTGCATCAACATATCCAAGTACCTTAGCTATTGACTTTCCATCCCCACTATATAATAAGCCATAAGAATATATTCCCTTAGGCACCTCAATATCCATTTGACTGCTTGCCAATGTTGCTTTCTTATATTTCCCATAACAACCTCTTATGGATTATTATATAGTGGCACTACAACAATTATGTGTTGTTATAGTACAACACAACTACTTTTTTCTCTAAAATGTGAATAAAAACTAAAAGCACGAAATAAAAATTTCGCGAAGCCCGACATCTCTCTTTACTAAATGAAAATTTCCTAACCCTGTGTCTCTCTTTCATTGTAGCTCTCTCTATCTCACAACTCTCTCTCTCTTGATCTCGAAGTTCACCAACGAGCTCTCTCGAGAACCTCTCTATCTCAACTCTCTCTCCATCTCTTAGCACTCTCACGTGATGCTCTCTCGTAACTCTGTCACAATAGCAAGCTATCCCTCGTGACTCTCACTCTCTTATATCTGTCTCCCAGGTCTCTCCTACTTAGATTTCACAGCTCAGAACTAGTGGTAAGGGTTTCATTCTCAAATTCTTGTTTTCTTTTTATGATTTTTTTCTGATTTTCTGATTTTTTTTATTTTTATCTAATTTGATTAGGGTCTGTTCCCAATTTATGGGCATGCAGTAAGTTTTGAAATGGAAATTCTCTTGATTTCTTGTGAGGCTAAATTTTTCCTGGTTAGAGTCAAAAGCGTTAATGATTTTGCACAGTTTTGGGTCTATCACGTCCTGACCTACCTATTTTTTCAGATTTATTTTTCTTCCAGGTCGAGCTAGGAGTTATGAGCTTCTGATTACACGTCTGAAATCCGATCTCCGCCCTGGGTTTTAGGTTTTCTCCAATTTCAAGTTTTGACTTTTGAATCTTGATAATAAGGATATCATTTTATCTTAAACTGAAAGAAGGCACGAAGTTGGCTTCCTTTTTTCTATTTTGAGTTAAATTTTCTAAATTTTATCTGCTATATATGTTTGTTCATAGAGAAATTCTGATTTTTGTTTATTGTGGATAATTGTTATAGGATACTGTCAGGTGGGATGCTCTACAAGACTTTCGAGAATCTTAATTACGATGTATCTCAATATTATCATCCCCTGCAAGTATCATCATTTGCACAAAGTCAAAATACTACACTAAATTTATGTATAAGCAGTAATAGTTTTGGGATTAGGACGCACCAGAAAAATGCTTCCATGTTTGATTTATACATTTTATGGGTTTTTTTATATCTGTTGTATACAAGGCAATGGAGAATGTAAATGTCTTACTCAAGTAGAGGAATATTTTATATAGCCATTTGTAATCATCTAGTTTGGTTTTGCTATAATGAGAAAGAAATATCAAACCTAACTATTATTTGTCCTGAGAAATTTCTAGTGTCCTCATTGAAATGGAAAATTTATTCAGCATGCCTCTGATAGGAAAATGTAGTGAGTGGGACATTTTATATGATAATTACAACTATTCCTTACCCCTTTTTAAGATGGAAACCTATTTTGCTATTTTAAAGAAAGAAAAAAGATGGATGTTGGATGCATTTTCTAATCAAAGTTCTTTTTCTAATTGCTGATATTTTTAGGTGCATGACTAGAACTATGCTAAATGATCAGTTCATGATTCAACGATGAAGCAGGGAGATTACATGTAAGTTTCTTTCTCAAATGCTTATAATGTGAACATTGTGTCCATAAGCTTTTCATTTTGTGTATTAATTAGTCGTAGTAAAAATAATAAGAAGCGAGATACATATGGTAAAAATTTTAGGAAGATGGATAAAAAGCACTATTCGATGCAACTAATGGTTACACGAGAGAAACTCTTTGGAAATAGAGCCCACATGAATTTGTTGTTGGGGAATTACAAACCTTCTCTAACAGAGGCTGAGAAGGCTATCATGCTTTGTCCAACAAACATCAAGGTAGTAATTTATCTATTTATCTTACTAAGTAGTATTCTGCTTTACTGTCAACCCCCCCCCCCAAAGAAAAAGAAAAAGTCACTGTTGTTATGTTGATTTAATGTTATGAAGCAATATGGTTGTTACCTGAACTCCTTACGGGCATAATATTAATTAACTTATCCCTATTTATAACAACGTTGCATATTATTAATTATAGATTATACCATCATATTATGAATTTTTTACAGATTGTATGATCATTTGTCATCTCCAAATGATCTAATCAGGATAATCATCCACTGTTCTAATCAGTTTCAATTGCAATATATTGGTCTAGCTTTAAAGTTTGTGTACTTCGCTTCTAATCTTCAGTAACGTAAGTAATGTTATTAATGTTACACATGGAAAATTCATCTTGGTTATGCCTTTCCGTTTCTTTAGTAACATAACTAATTTTAAGATATATTTGCTTGTTGTCCAAAAGTTATGTTTCATATATATTTAGTTGATTATTTGCTTTATTCCAAGAAATTGATAAATCTGCTAATATGGACATTGTAAAAGAAATTATTTTGGATGTAAAAACAAATTATCCAGCAGCATGAAACGCTATGGTACTATATTCTCTTATTTCTTTTCTCGTATTAACATCAAATTTTCCCTTTTTTATACATTATTGTAAGTTTTATGGTAGATGATAGATGCATTGCAAATTCTAGAGGTACATTCTGTTTCCCGTTCTCTCTTAGGTTCGGTTGGATGACTATTGTTATGAGAACATCTTTAGATGAAAAAGGAAGAAAATCGAGGAATTTTGTCTGTCTTTGTGGCTAAAGCCACAAAATTACATGGAATTTCGGTTAGGATCCTTACCAATGCAATGGATTTTGTTTATGTCATAATCTGTTTTACTAATTTATAGTGTGAAATTGGGCCATTTTCCAAGAAAACTTTACAATGAGTCTGGTTCAATCCGTTAGTAGTGCCAACATGTTTATACTGCTTATTTGTTCAATCAGTTTTCCCTTTCCTTTAATGTGCCAGTACTTGATCGATGATTATAGGGAAGGATCCAACCAAACATACTTCTTCATTCTGCTGATAAATTCATTGGTCTGTTTAATTCTAGTTGCTTGCAACAAGGTATCATTACTATCTTTATTGTACATTCTGAAGAGTTCATAACATCAATTTCAGGTTATACTTGATGTAGTTAAGCTATAGGTTATTGTACATTCTGAAGAGATTGCTGCATCTAAATGTTAAGTGATATCATTGTGGGTGCTTAATTTCAAAATTAAAGTTCTTATTTTCTTTTACATTGATGTATATGTATTAATGTTGCATTTATAGGTTTGAGTGTTCTATTTTTCCTTGGTAGGTAAGCTGTAAAATCGGAGACTAATAAGATGGAGGCTCCTATTGTAGAGCTTGCTCCAACATTAGAAACTTTGATTTGTATCCGTGGGTGACCAGTATGAGGAAAGCTTAATGGAAGCTTAAAGTGAGAGACATTATAAAAAATGACACAACGGTTCATGAAGCTTCAATATTGGAAGACTTCCACCTCCCTACAAAAAAATCCTTTATTTATTATATTGAAGTATACGTAGAGGACTTCTGCCTCCCCTTCCTTCTACATCCAATGGCCTGAGATCTACATAACTTAAGTGGTCTGGTTGTAAAATTTATTTAGACTTAGGCTTATACTAGAACTTAATATTTCCCTTAGGATGTATTACTTTGCTTGTTTTATGGAAAAAAATAATATATAATTGTCATTTTGAGGTATGATTTCTAATAGAATATTATGTAATAATTTTGCGTAATTAAATAAAATAATGTGATTTCGATATATTATGATATTATCAAAATATATATATTTTTCAATGTAATCCTTATACTGTCGTGCAATTCATATTTGTACAATTTTAAGTAAGTAATAAAAAAAAGTTATAAAAAGTATTAATAACATTAACAAAACAATAAGTAATGAAAAATGTTATGAAAGACCTACGATGGAATTTTAAAAAACGCAGTAAGAGACCTACTACAACATTTATAAAATTCTATGAAAGGTTTTTATAGTGTTTAATAAATGCTACCATAGGTAGTAGACTTTTAATAATGCCGGTATACATAACGTTTTCAAAAACGCTATCGAAACCCTATGATCACGTTTTATGGCCGCTATCGTAGTCTTTTTTTTGTTGTAGTGTAGGGATGTGCCAGTGTTGCTTTCCTAGATTTCCCATAACATGACTTGCAAGACTTAATGCAAATGTCAAATCAGGTCTGGTACATACCATGACATACATAATGCTTCCTACTACATTAGCATATTGGGATGCATGCCATTTTCTTCTTATCTCCTTCAGTTAATGGAGATTTCTTGCTAGACAGTTTGAAATGTGCAACACTTGGTGTTGTTACTGGTTTGGCATCAGTCATTCCAAACCTCTTTAACACCTTATGTATGTACCTTTCTTGTGAAAGCATTAAAGTTCCGACCTTTCTGTTTCTCACAATTTCCATACCAAGAATCTTGGTAGCAGCCCCAAGATCTTTCATTTCAAATCATCTATTTAGTTGTTTCTTCAACTCTTCAATCTATGATCTGCATTTGCAAGCAATTAACATATCATCCACATACAATAGTACGTATATGACTCCATCCTTTTAGGAATTTTTGAAGTATACGCAATTGTCATATTTAGTTCTCATATATGCATGTTTGTGCATAAAGTCATCAAACTTTAGATACCATTGTCTGAGTGATTGCTTTAACACATACAATGATTTCTTTAGTAAACATACCCGATCAGATTTTCCCTCAATTTCAAAGTCTTCAAGTTGTTTCATGTAAATTCGCTCTTCTAGGTCTCCATGTAGGAAGGCTATCTTTACATCAGTTTGCTCCAATTCTAAGTCATAACTGGTTGTCATTGCTAGCAAGAATCTGATGGAGCTATGTTTTACCACAGGTGAAAAAACTTCAATAAAATCAACTCCCTCCTACTAAATGAACCCTCTAGAAACTAGCTTGGCTTTGAATCTTGTTGGATCTTCATCTAAAATCCCTTCTTTTAGTTTGAAGATCCGTTTACATCCTACCAACCTCTTTGAATCAGGCCTCTTTCATTGTTGTCATCTATTTATCTTTATTTGCAATTCTCATTGCTGCACTAAATGATAGCTAAATCTGATTTCTTGATTTGAATCTTACAACTGAATGCTTTGATACCAATTGTTGTGAGTCTTCACCTAAATCTCACTGCAATCAGATTTATTCTTTGTGATTATGAACTAGAGTGTTCATAATGAGACTTGGAAGAAAAAACGAGGTAGAAAGAGACAGATTTTACGTGGTTCTATTCTTGGGAATCTACTCCATGAGGAAAGCCACCACCCAAAACTCTCTTCTCTATTGATCAAAGTACAACTTACAACTTACTTCTTCCTCAAAACAGAAAAGAAAATCATCGACACGTGATACCACCCACATACTTATATATAGCAGCTTGTCAACTATAACTAACTAACTGTAAAAACATAAGTGTTTCATCTATATTCTCTTTTAACTAACTTAAAGATCTGTAGCCAATTGAAACATATTTCTTAAACAGCTTTGATTCACCAAGCTGCAATAGTATTTTTAGGCTATTTTATTCTTGTGTTCTTGTATTTTTTTTGTACCTGTACAGCGTACAAGCTTTTCATGGATGAGGTAGAGAGAAGGCTGTTGTTGTTAATTTGGAGCAGATTCGGTGTATTATCACCGCTGATGAGGTCTTGCTATTGAATTCCCTTGATAGTTATGTGCTCTCTCTCTCTCTCTCTCTCTCTCTCTCTCTCTCTCTCTCTCTCTCTCTCTCTCTCCCTCCTCATATTATCATGTTAAACACGAAAATAACTCAACCAATTAAGTTCGCATGATTTTCAAAATATAATCTGTTTATTCCAAAGGTACCGACTTTGTACATGAGACTTTGGTCCTTTCTGGTTTCTAATTTTGGGACCAATCATGCCCGTACTATGATGAAGCCATCTTAGATCGTTTCATTATGGTATTTGCAAATAGATTGTAGTCAATAATTTGCAATTATAACTCATTTTTATTGTCGATTTACCAAAGGCAACAAAATTAGAAATTGAAGCATATCCACTGCTAGATGAACTTATATCAAAGAATCAGTACATTAAATTTGGAACGTGTGAGTTGATTGAAAAGCAGACTCGTGGCCTTGACTCGAAGAGTTCAGAAGGTATACAATATTAACATTTTTTATTCCCGATCCATGAAGTATAGGTAGCTAGAACCCTTTTTCTCATATTTTGTTTCTCTTTCTTGTGAATTGCACTTTTTTACGTTAGGATGAAATAGAGCAGCTCATGGAAGATGATGGAGACATGGCTGAAATGTATCTCACTGAGAAGAAAAGACGGATGGAGGCATCATTTTATGGTGATCAGTCTTTGTTGGGATAAAGATCAATTGACGAGTAATGCAAGGAGCCGGCATGAGAGCATGGGGAGTACAGAAAGTTCCACTGAAAGTATAGAGGAGCTTGAGATGTTACTGGAGGCATATTTTGTTGTCATTGATAGCACCTTCAATAAGTTGACATCAGCATGTACAACACTTGTTATATTTAATACCATATTGTCTCACCGATTCTTAAGTTGGACGCAACAATATCTTGATTCCTTTTGGTTCTAATATTTCAGTTGAAGGAGTACATTGATGACACTGAAGACTTCATCAACATCCAGGTGGTATGTCATTTTTCAGCCATGACATCTTCATTTCCTTCTTCCCATCACTCTTTCCACAGCTTGTTCTTGATTTCTGTTCCATTCCCTGAAGTATATCCAAACTCCAAAGCACGGTTAAGTCATCTTCAAATTGCTTCAATGATTTCCATTCACACTCGGATGGTTTAGCTTCTAATGTCTAGTAGCTGCTACTTGCAGACATGCATTAAGATGGTCTGCAAAGAACTTTATATATTTAAGTATTTTTTTAGGAAATTAAATAGAAATTGAAAAGTTATTCTTTTAATTTAATTTTAAAAGTAATTGTAAGAAATGATCCTTATGTAATCTGTATTCATAAAGCTTAATTTTCTTTTATCTAGTTTTTTTTGTGATGGCAGCATTCAATAGGACTGGCAAAATTAGGAAGATAAATTACAGTACACATTCACATGATTAATTATTTCATGTTTATATTTTTACATATTCTAATAAGCTCAATATGTTATAAATTTCAAACAAATCATGATTAGGGGAATAGCTTTGTGGTAGGACATTCGGCATGCCAGATGGGAAGCCATAAATTAATGATTCTGTCTACAATTGTTCGCTTTTTGCAAATAACGACATGCAGCCCTTATTCGCACGTTTGCATGTACCATATCTTGTGGTTCAGAAGTATTTGAATTTTTTCCTATACAAATACTTGCTATGTGTTTGCTAAGAGTGGTTGTTGCTTGATGACGATATGCATTAGTTATAATTTTTTAAAGAGCACGAGTGTATATTATCATTGTCAAATAATAAAATTTTATAAAAATAAAATATCGTAAAAATGATTGATTGATGTTAAATATTGAAATTAATTAGATCTTAATTTTAATTGAGAAAATAAAATGCTCTGAATTTTTAATGAAAAATTAAACTAAAAATATTAATATTTGATAAGGATGAATAATTCAAATTTGAATAATTAAAAACTCTAGGAGTTTCGATTTCACCAAACCAAATATGCTCAAAATTTTAAATCTCAATTAATCAATGTTTATCAAATTATTGACAACGAAATTCTCTAATGTAATTATCAATCTTTATTAAGTATCGATAATAATGAATCAAAAATACTAATTTCACATCTCTATCAAGATAAAATATATTGAAACTCATTAAGCACAATAAATTACAATTACAACACTAGATCCATAATTCTCTCTAACTTATGAAATTCTAGTGGGGTTATAAGCAAAGAGTAAATTTAATCATCACTTCTCATTCTCAGGATTAAATCTAAAATTATACAATAGTTGGCTAGACGATCACAAGCATTAAGAACGGATTATAACACTCAATAATATAGAATAAACATGGATTAGATTGAAAATTAAAATTAATGAACAATTATGGTTTGACTATATCGTAGCCCTAGATAAGAAAATTAGAACATACTAGAATAAGAAAATATCCTAATAATATTCATGAACATAGAGGAAAAGAGAAGAAAAATTAGGTTTGAGGATAAAATTGAAGTTGAGATTCGTCTCCTGGTTGGATCCTTCTTCATTCACTCTCCAAAAAACTCTCATCTCTGCCTCCCACATCCTAAAAAGTCTTCTAAAAATCCTAAAATATTATATTTATATACTAGGACCGTTTCATAAGGATAAAACTGGAGTGAAAAATAGAATAAAATAAAAATGGTCATCGGGCCAGCGTAGCGATGCTGGCTCACTACATGTCCTTGCAAACGCCCTGGCGTTGGTGCTTCTTCTTGCACCCAAAGAACCAAAAGCTGCTGGCACTTTTTGCCTTCCAACTCTCTCGAAAATCAACCCAAATGCATTTGAATCATAGTAGTTAATTCTATTTCGGTGACCATTTTAGTTTTTTTTTTCAAAACGGAACGTTTCAAATATTTCGGTGTTCCGGTATTCCACTTCGAAAAAAAATTCGGACATATAAAAATAATATTATACAATTTATAATATAACAAAAAGTGAATCACTTATAAAAATAAGATACATATAATTCTCATTAAAAACTTATTTATTTCGAGCACTCATAGTTTATTCAAGCATTTCAATTTATTTAAAAGCATGAGCGTAATCTTCCACGTGAGAAAACAACAAATCTATATACAAGTAACCTAATTAATCTAAAGAAATCACCCATTTAATTTAAAAATAATCACTCATTTACTTAAATTTATAATATAAACAAATCATACATTTAATTTAAATAAGTTACTTATTCTAAAAAATAATTATAGAAATAAATTTAACCAATTATAGAAGAAAAATTAGCTCTATTAAATTAATAAATTATTATTGAATAAAAATAAAGTAAAAATATAGAATGCAAATGATGGGATTCGAATCTGGGAGGGGAAGGTTTGATTCTAAACATAATCACTTGGATGTTCCATTGTTATTGTAAATTGTTGCTTTCATTTATATTTAGTATAGTTTTAAAAATAAGGGTATGTTTATGTCCATTTTCAATTTAGCCCATTCTGGGAGAAATGAGCATATTCCGGCCGGAATGTTCCGTTACGCCCGGAATTGACCAAAATTTTGGACGGAATTTAACCATCCCCTATTTCGTTCCGTTCCCGTCCCGAAATTGGAACATTCCAGGCATTCTAGCAGGAACATAATGGAATTGACAACTAAGATTTGAATATCATACCTACAAAATAAAAATAAAAAAAACAAAAATCAAACAATAAATTTCAAAGAACCAACAAAATTAAAGTTCAGAACATCTAAAATCTGTTAAACACACTCATCAAATATTCCCAAACTTAATTTTTTGCTGGTCTTCGATCAAAGCAAAGAATTTTAAAAAAATCAAACAAGAAAACATTAACCTAAATTAAGAAAAACTACAGATCAAGTGACGAAATATTTTGACCAACTAAACATGCCTCAGAGATTTCAAAATAACAATAACCCAAGAAAAACTTCTGAATTGTGATCATGTAGAATTTCAACAAAAACACCAACTTACATTACACTTTGTAAAATCATGAGTGCGTGTGTGTTACCTTAAATCATCCTTCTTAATCTCAAATGCGTTTGTGCAACTAAGTCTTGTAAAAAGGGATCCATTAATCTATAAATATATTAGAACTCCATAGGCCAATTTTTCATATTGCTCTCCACTAATATAGAGAAACCATAACACTTAGGATAATTATCACTCTCGTAGGCTTGTAATATATGACTAGGGTTCGGCGTATGGTAGAGGATATTATTTCGGCTCAATCTTTACCCATAGTCACACATGCATCTTAGAAATCAACAAGCTTAATCCAACTTCTCTTGTTGCACCCCCAAATTTGTCATTTTCCACCACTTGAAATATCAACCATACCCAACCATTCTTCTTCTTTTTTAATTTGATTTCCTTAAGCTTCTCTTTTTCTTAACGAGCTTTCAACTAATAGCTTCCAAATCAGTTGGTTTTAGGGTATTAGGTGTTAAGACACTCCTTCGAGATTAGTCACTCAAGTCCAAGAGGCTACAAAATCAAACTTATTCATAAATATTTTTAAAAAACTCTTCTTATCCACCCATATTGTCAAAGCTCCAAGTATTTTTCTAAAACATCCAAGTAAAATCAATAAAAAGGATTACTAGGATAAAATTTTTATTAGCTTAAGAAACTATCATGGTGATAAAAATGGCTATTTAGACTCAGTACGGATGACTAAGGAAACAATTATGCATAGGTTGGCTTGAAATGCTCAAACGGACCAAATATGACATAAATCATGTCCTAAGTATAGTGTAGTCTAGAATTTTGCCTCAAGCAACAATCAAACTGGTTCTAGAGTTCTTATGAGATTATAATGATTCATAAAATCACATAAACCTTCTATAAGTAAAAAGATAATAAAACGTTCAAGGCTAGATGCTCAATATGTCGAGATTCTCAATTGAAACACAAATTAACAATTCGTTCAAACACACAGATACACAAACTCATCATTTTTTTCAAAGTTATCAAAAAATCAAAACCAATTTCATCATAAGTTTTAGTGTTCTCTATAACAGAATGCTAAAGTTTTAAATTTTAATAAAGCAACCGCCCTCAAAATTAAAACTTTCATTGTCCTCAATGAAAAGAAAATATGTAAAAGGAGTAAGTAGAGAAGACTCCCTTATATAAGGATGAGCTTTCATCCTCATAATTCTCTGCATTGTACATGTTGTCTCCAACTAAGGGAAAAACAGTTTCTGAGCCAGATTCATCCAAGGTATGACGTTGCACTGTTGGGAGTTCAACGTCACAGCGCTAAATGTTTTGTCCATAGTTTTTTAAAACCTGAATAAACTAAAATAAAATAAGTACGAGAAATTAATAAATAAATAAATAATAAAAAATGAAATAACGGATATAAAATCAAGTTGCCTCCTGGTAACGTTTGATTTAGTGTCTTCAGCCAGACATAATGATCATCCAAACTTTACTGGTTGTCCACTGACTTTAGAATTTTCTTTGTGTCAGAAATTAACCACCCCAAGGCCCTTTCGTGCTCTCTCAAGATTCTCAACAGCTTATCTTCTTGTTCACCATTTAATGAAGCACAAATAATGACATGATACTTGTTCTTTCGGATTCCTCTCACTATTGCTCGGTAGAGAACCTTATGGTCTTTGAGTTAATATTTCTAACAATTGACCCACTTGAAGCTCCAAATTTCAAATAGATATAGCTTGGCTCTGAATACTAGTTTATTGCCTATGAAGTGTAGCATTTGTTATTTCCATAAATTGATTAGTTTTGACTGTGAGATGGGCAAGAGCAGCTTCGAAGGAAAATTTAGGCTATTGCGACTGAGTAGCAACTGGTGGATTCATCACATTCTGACTATTCTTTCAAGAGAAATTAGGGTGATTTCACCACCCTTTGTTGTAATTATTGGATAATAGGTTATTCTTCCTGTTGTAATTCTCAACAAAATTAACATGCTTTGATTAAGAGGAGCAAAGAGATTACCGGCTTGAAATTCGGTACTAGGATGAGGTCCATTTCATAAATTACAAAATTCTCGTGTAGCATTAATAGAAGTGCATTGGCAGTGAAAGAACTCAATTGTTTGGACAGTATAGCTACTTAAGTAGTGAGAATGGTAAGAGCATTGACTTCATGATCTCCATGAATCTTTCTCAGTACGTTGCGCTCAGTTAGCCATTGATAGGCATTAGCAGCCATTTCTTCAAGCAAAATATAGGCCTCCTCATGTGTTTTTCCCATCAAAGAACCTCCCACTGCTACATCCTCTAATGTCCTTGTTAAATTCCCTAATCTATTGTAGAAAGTTTAGGCTTGTAGTCATCTAGGGATTCCATGATATGATCATCATCTCAACATCTATTTAAACCTCTCCCAAGCTTCATAAAGAAACTCCATATCATGTTGGGAAAAGTTGGTGATCACATTCCTCATCTTGGTTGTTTTAGTTGGTGGAAAGAACTTTGATAAAAATTTCTCAGAGAGGCCATTTCAAGTAGTGGTCGATCCAGCAGACAAAGAGTTCAACCAACTCAGCCTTATCCCAAAGTGAAAATGAGAATAATCTCAGCCTAACTGCATTAGTTGTGACATTGTTGTGCTTCAATGTCTCATGAATTTTGAGAAATGACTATGTGAACGTTTGGGTCATCATTATGCAGACCACTAAACTGATTTGCTTACACTATTTAACTGATAGCCGAATTAGTTTTGAAGTTTTTGACATTAATAACAAGGCGTTGAATGGCATATGCGGCTCATTAAACATTGGCATAGTATAGCCCCTAAATTGCCCAATTATTTTGGTTGTTCACAATTTCAGAGTTTTCTCTAACATCTTCCATGATTTCTTGAGGTTGCTTAAAAGCTTATCTCCTTACTTTTCTATTTTGACGAAAAGTTCACTCAATTTTCAAATTTAGAGGAGTCAAATTTCTACTTCTAATTTTCTCATATACCTTAGAAAACGCCTAAAAATTCAAAATATGAAACAACAATGAATAAAAGAAAATAAGAACTCAAAGTAAAATCAAAGATACGTAACTCCAATATTAATAAACAAAATCAATCCCCCACAACAGCGCCAAATACTTGTTACAAATTTTTAAGAGTACAAGTGTACACTATTATTGTCAAGTAATAAAATTCTATGAAAATAGAGTATCATCCATAGATTGATTGATATTAATTATTTAAATTAACTAGACCTTAATTTTAATTGAGAAATAAAAAAACTGGGATTTTTGAATAAAAAATTAAACTAAAAAGATTAACACTTGATAAGGATAAATAATTCATTTTTGAATAATTAAAAGCTCTAAGATTTTTTATTTCACAGAACAAACATGCTCAAATTTTCAAATATCAATTAATCAATGTTTGTGAAATTATTGTCAGTGAATTTCTAATGTCATTATCAATCTTTCTCAAGAATCAATAATAGTGAATCAAAAATATTAATCACACATCTCTAACAAGATTAAATATATTGCAACTCATTAAGCACAAGAAATCACAATGCTACACTAGATCTATAATTATCTCTAACTTATGAAATTCCAATGGTGTTATAAACAAAGAGTAAATTTAATCATCTCTTCTCAGTCTTAGTATTAAATCTAAAACCATGCAATAGTTGGCCAGACGATCATAAAAATGAAGAACAGATTATAACACTCAATAATACTAAATAAACATCACTTAGATTGAAAAATAAAATTAATAAACAATCATGGTTTAGCTATATCCTAGCCCTAGATAAGAAAATTAGAACATACTAGAGTAAGAAAATATCCTAATAATATTCATGAACATAGAGGAAAAGAGAAGAAAGACTAGATTTGAGGATAAAATTGAAGTTGAGATCCATCTCCCGGTTGGATCCGTCTTCGTTCCCTCTCTAAAAAACTCTCTTCCCTGCCTTCCACGTCCCAAAAAGTCCTCTAAAAACCTTATAATATTCTATTTACACACTAGGGCTTGATAAGGATAAAATTGGAGTGAAAATAGAATAAAATAAAACTTGTCTTTGCGCCAGCGAGCATTGCGGCGCTGGCTTACTACATGTACTTGCCAACGCCCAGAGCCATGGCTCTAGCACTTCTGCCAGCACCCATGTGTTGGCATACTGCTTGCACCCAACATCACAACACTGGTCCGTTCTTTTATCATTTTAAATGTATTTTTGCCTTCCAACTCTTTTAAAAATGAACCCAAATGTATTTGAATATCATACCTACAAAATAAAAAAAACATAAATCAAAGAATAAAACTCAAAGAACAAAAAAAAATTAAAGTTAAGATTATCTAAAATATAAGTTTGAAACACAATCATTAGCATTCTCTATCTTAAAATTCGCTTTAGCTTAAATTTTAGCCGAAGTGCTTATTTAGACTTTAGTGAAGCCCTTAATTGGATTGCTTTATTGAAAATTTGAGAAATGTAATATTTCTTGCTCGCATAGAGTTTTAGAACCTTACTAATATAAAGGATGATGTTTCCATTTCTGGTTTGCTAGATTTGATTTGTTGTTCTTTCTTCGTAGGTCATGTTTGCTTCCTTGTCCCCTCCTGTAGTTTTCTTCTCAACCAGGTTCTCCCCTCCTAGTTGGCAATTCTGGGTTATTGTTCCTCCTCTCTCTTAGCTCCCTTCCACATACTCAAACAACTATATCTTGGTTCCTCTTTTTTTGACATATTATGGTTATTGTTATGATTTGAGTATCCTTTACACTGTAGTTATGCTTTGAACATTACATATGTTGTCTATGTTTTTCTTATATTAGCTAATTTATGATTCAAAAGCTATACTGGTTTGTTTCTTTAGTAGGTCAGATCACTGCTGAATTCATGAGCTCTTTTAATAGGGTAGATGAGAATCAAATGAGTCAACATTTCCATGGTTTAATAGACTAAAAGTGTGCAAGTCCGGTTAGTGCAATTTACTAAATTTCAATTTGGCGATGGACCTTGGATATGATGGATATGCAACAACACATGGGAAAAAGTTGATGTTTGAGGCAAACACAAATGGGTCTATGGTAAAGAGTTATTATGGATGGGATTACAACAAGTGTTGCTTATATATTTTAAGGATAACTATTGCTTGTATATTTTAAGGATAAGTTACTTTTCAAGTTAGATTATATTTATTTGTAAGTTGATCAAATAAATAATATAATACTTTGTTGAAATGATATATGTTAATGTTGTTAATTATTATATTGGTGCTATTTATGCTACTTAAAATTATCATTTTGAAAGTATATTAATAAGAATAATTGACTATAGCAATGAACCTTATGGTATCTCATTTTATAAATATAAAAATACATGTGAATGTTACTTTATAAAGGAAAAAATACATGTTAAACATATTCAATAGGGGTCAGAAAACCCTATTAAACAACATTCTATATAAGTCAAAAAACTATGTGGAAAAGTGAAATCAATAGCGTTCTTCGTAGGGGCAAAGCGCCCTATGATAAATGCGGATTTTCCACCAGATCGACTAATACAAGTGTCACATGAACTCTGTGGATTACTTTTCACGAGATTTTTCACCTCCTACAGAATCCCATATTTGTTGTAGTGTCTTATCATCACATACATCCAGTTTTTACTTGCCATTATACTCATGTACAAAGTGGAAATTGTTTAAATCCAATTATACGTGGTTGGTTGAAGCACTGTCTGCATACCAATTTGTATCACTGATTATGCCATCTAAGCTTGCGACCATTGCACTAGGGGCATAATTGGTGTTCTAGGAGTGTTGTGAAGATGATCCAGAGGAGTTAGATTGTACTTGATAGTTTCTGTCATACCTATAATAACAAAGTAAGGCTCCATGACCTGTTCTACCACAGACGTGACAAGTTAGTCTTCCTCCATTCCTGCCACCTCTTCCTCTTCTACCACAATTAAAGATATTACAACCATTGGTTACTGAAGTTACCTCCTCTTCCTCGACCAAAGTTTCCATTGCCACTGCCAAAGTTACCATTCTTCCTTCCAAAATTGCTTCTAGCATAGTTTACTGTCATCGAGTACTTAACATCTAGAGTTGATTCAACATAGATCATTTCTATTCTATATTCATGACTCTTAAGGAGAGTCAGAACTTCTTCAATCACTTCTTGAGGTAACATTCATAACTACATATTCATATTCTACTCCAAGACCATTCACAACATGAAGCATAAGGTCTTGAGTACTTACTGGATTAGCTATTGCTGCTAGTGCATCAGCTAGGTTTCTCATCTTATCACAGTAATCTTGGATTCTTTGATTCATTTTCTTGCTAGTCTGAAGAAGGTTCTTTTGTTGAAGCATCCATGCTCTAGACTGATTCGAGAAGCTCATTTCCAAGGCTTTTCAGAGGCCTCTTGAATGACAGTATTGTAGGATTGTTCTAAGGACTCTCTTAAGCATATACGATCTCAGCTAACTCAGAAGTAGTTGATCTTTCCTGATCCAAGTTATATACTTTTGATTGTCAGTTCCATTAGTCAATTTTGGCTGAGGTTTTTCCTCATTACCAAAAAGAAATACATCTAAACTATTTCCAATCGTGGCTGGGACAATTTGCGATTTCCACTGCATGAAGTTGTCCCTATTAAGCTTAGTCAGAAGAGAAGAACATCGAGTTAAGAGACTTTGAGAAAAAACTATCATCACTTGCATTACCTTCAGTATCTACACTTGATTCTACTATCATAGCTCTGATACCAAGTTGAGCTTCAGTAAGAGGAGCAAACAGAGGAGAAGAAGAGTAGAGAGAAACTTAAGAATTAAAGGATAATACTTTTCTCATTAATTAGCTCTAATGGCCATGATCAAATATATATACAAAGAGAAGTAATACTAACAACTTAACAACAACTAAGAAGCTCGATTAATAGTGAGTTAACCAACTAAGTAACTGATTTTAATAGTAAGCTTAAGCATGTGATTAATGCATGTTTTATTAACTAATTAAACCTACTGATTTACTATCCTTATCCCGAAAATCGAAATAAAAATATGTGTTGATAAATTTGATTATGAAAATTTAAAAACATAAATGGAAGTAAATGAAAACCAATAAGGGATAATTATCATTGAAATGACAATTTATTTGATAGAAATTATATTAAATAGGTCATTTTTACCGGTTTCACAATTAGCCGGAAAAATGGGATGGCCAGAATGGCCAAAATTAAATATTTACAAACATATTGACAAAATAAATAATAATTAAATATTTACACTGAAAAGCTGAAAAGTTGAGACTGATGATTGATTAATTTTTCCAAAAGACAACAAAGAAAAAATTTCTAGGACGAGCAAAAAGCCCTAGATTTTCAACGCTAAAGCATGTGGTGCTCTCACTCTCCAAGCGTTTCTTCACTTCTCCAATCATTTCCACTGTTCTTATCTAATTCTTTTGCACTGATTCGCATAATAACGGGTTGCTTTCACATTTACATCTTCGCCCCACATTGATACGATATCTACAGCTAGTATTTTGGGTTCCTTTCCAAAAGGCAGCTCTGGTCTTTCACATCCAATCAACTGAGTAGTGATGAGAAACGTTACTTTAGCTAGATATGTGTATATATGGTTAATTTTGCAGTAGACACTTTTTCTGATTTATATTTATTCTAAACTTTTTTTTCAATGTTTTGTATTTAATGTTCTTTGAATATATTTCTTTAATCACAATGGTGTTGCATAAGCGTGTAACTTAAAAAATATTGATCTCTCTTTTGAACAGCTCTATCTCCTTGCTATTATTTTGAAATTCATGTTATTGAAACAAAACAAGAACCGCATTGAATGAAGAAGAGAGGTGGAAAAGAGAAATGAGAGAATTGAGAAAGATGATTGAAGTATAAATAAATTTTTCATTATTCTAAAAAAATGATACAAAACCTTTTTAAAGGAGAAGACTCTCATCGGCTATAAAAGCCAATGACAAGAATATCCCTAAACAAACAAAACTAACTAAATAACAAAACTACTTAATTAACTTCTCCGTTTACCACCCCCGCCCTGCCCAAACTTATCCTAGACTTTAAGATAAGTTTGTTCTTTAGAAAAAGAAACTGAGGAGAAGGGAGATGTTTAGTAAATAAGAGAACTAGTTCAACGTTTGAAGGGATATGTTTAACTACAAGGTCTTCTTTTAACTACTCTTTCACGAACAAAATGATAGTCTATCTCTACATGTTTGGTACGAGCATGTAAGATAGGATTAGATCACATAGAGATCGGGTAAGGTATTATCACAATACAAGACTGGAGCTTGTTTTTGGAATACATGGAAGTCTTTCAAAATCTATCTCAACCAGCTAAGCTCGGCTGTAATGTTAGCTAAAGACTTGTATTCAACTTCTGTGGAGGAACGAGCCACATTGGTTTACTTCTTAGCACTCTAGGATATAGCATTGTGCCCTAGGAATATGATAAAACCAGAAATGGATATCCTGTCTGAAGGATCTCTAGCATAATTTACGCCACAAAATGCCTAAGAGAAGTAGGTACAAATAGAATGCCATGATCAATAGTACCCAGAATGTATCTTAATATCTTTTTAACTGCTGCATAATGTGTTGTAGTTGGTGAGTGCATAAATTGACACACTCGATTAATAGAAAAACATATATCAGGTCTAGTTAATGTGAGAAATTGTAAGGAACCCACAATACTTCTATACAAAGTAACATCAGGAAAAGAAGAGTCCATATGATGATACAAAATGGGACTTTGAAGAACAGGGAGATGGATAGGGCTTGGCAGTAAGCATACCAACTTTGGATAAAAGATCTCTAGTATATTTATGTTGGTGAACAAAAATGGCACTAGAATTCCTACTTATTTCCACACCAAGAAAATTTCTCAAATCTCCAAGTCAGACATATCAAATTCATGTTGCAAAAGTTAAATGATTTAATTAATACAACCAAGATTAGTACTTCTAATGATAATGTCATCCACTTAAACAATATATATGTAAAAGACGTGGAAGTAGTGTGAACAAAAAGAGACGTGTCAGTTTGAAAGCCGATGAAATCTATAGAAGTAAGGAAACTAGTGAATCTATCAAACTAAGCTCTAGGTGCATGTTTAAAGCCATACAACGACTTTTGCAACCTACAAACAAAGTCAGGATGAGATTTGTCAATAAAACCTTGAGGTTGAGTCATTTAGACTTCCTTAGATAGAGATCCATGCAAAAATGTATTTTTTACATCTAACCGTTTCAAAGGCCAATTATAGGTGGCGGCTAAGGAAAGAAGGATTCTAATTGTTGGTTTCTTAACAACAGGACTAAAGGTCTCCCCATATCCAATCTAGATTGTTAGTGGTAGCCCTTAGTTATCAACCTAGCTTTATGTCTAGCAATAGAGCCATGAGGGTTGTATTTAAGCTAATTCACCAATTCACAACCTACAATATGTTTATGTGGTGGTAGGGGAACAAGACTCCAAGTATTCTGTGATAAGAGAGCATCATATTCGATTTTCATAGCTTTAACCCAGGCAAAATTTTAGAAGTATAAGTGAAAGAGGATGGTTTAGTGTATTGAGGAGGAGAAACAGAACATGATGAAACAAAGGCTTTTTTCTTGCAAATACTTGATTTTGATCTGGTTTGCAGAGGGTGAGTAGACTGAACAGGCTGAGAAATAGGAATGGTAGATCTATCAATAGGAAAATCAATGCTCAATGCAGCAAAGAAGTCAGGAAATGAATGAAAGTCTAAAGTAGTAATAGGTCCAGCATGTTCAGAAGGAGCATTGTACATTCTAAGTGTACTATCAGTATGAGGTACCATATGAAAACCAGAATACAAAACACTAGGATAAACACTATGCTCATCATGTATAACATCAGTATGCATCACAGGAGATAGATCATAGCATAAGTTTCAAAATCAGTAGCATGTATAGTAGAAGGCAGCTCAGTAGGAGGTGTAGTATGCATACTAGTAGTAGGAACAGAAGCATTCATAGTACTATCATGCATAACGAGAATTGATAGATTGAGTAGTGTCATTCGTATGCAATGTTTCTGAACAAGTTGCGAAAAAGATAGAAAAATAAGCATAATTTTGAGTAGAAATCACTGAATCACTACTCGGAGCATGCTTTTCAGTATTTACAGTAGTAGTAAAAGGAAATGTACCTTCATCAAAGAGAACATGCCTACAAATGTAAATTTTACTGTTTACCATATCATAGCAGAGGTATCCCTTTTGTTCCATAGCATAGCCAAGGAAAACATATTGCATGGTACTAGGAGAGAATTTGTTTTGCATGTAGGGTCTGAGACTTGGGCAGCAAGCACACCCAAAGACCCTTAGCATCTTATAATCAGGAGACTTACCAAAAAGTTTGTTAAAAGGTTAGATGTTCTGTAAGACAACACTTGGCATTCTAAAAATTAAGAAACAGGCAGTAGCAAATGCATAATTGCAATAATTTAAAGGCATAAAAGTATGATGAAGCATAGTTAAACCTATTTCAACAAGATGTTTGTGCTTCCTCTCAGCAATGCCATTTTGCTAAGGGGTATTGGGGCGACTCTTTTGATGTAATATACACTATTACAAGTTAGGCCTACAATGACAACCACATTTATAGTATAATGACAGTTCTAAAAAATTTGTCAAAGGAAAATAGTGTGGGGTGGGATAAGTTTGATAAAATGACAGTTATTAAATAACATGTAATCAATGGTCTACCTATTATGATAGGTATTTCTTACACTGTCATAAAAATGTTTTCTCATTACAGATACAATTTATTTATAAGTTGATGTTATTACCCAAATTTCTCTATATTTACAAAAATACCGAGTATATAATCTAACATTAATAGTTAAAATCACATTTTTCATCTCTCTTTCTCTTTCTCCCATAACCCTAAGTCGCACGGAGTCGAGCTCACCACCACGGAACTCGTAGCTTTGTTTTTTTCCAAAATTTCCATTTGATTAATATCTTTTGGATATGAATCTGAGTTGTAATAATTTGGGGTTTATAGTGGATTTCTACATTTTGGAGGTCTATGATGATTTATGTGCTTTATCTGATCTAGATTTTGATATTTTTCTCAAGCTTTTTGTAAACTGTAACTGCCAAGAATTTCTTACTAAAAATTTTAAGCTCTCCTGGTTTGGATCTGAAGCTCATCTTCTCCTATTTGTCTTCGTCATTTTCTGTATTTTCGTTTACCTGATTTTGTCAGGAAAGCCAAAGAATGTGAGATTTTCTACCTCGCTGCTTTCAGTGGCTTTTTCTTCCTCATTTTCGGTCTCGAGGGTTAGTTTCATTGGGTGGAACTTATTTGGATTAATATCTCTTATCCATTGTGTTTCTATTTTCTCTTAAGATTTTTAGAGTATTATTGGTTTTTTTTGTGTGAATCTTTTCCCTTTTTATGTAGGTTGAAGCGGTCATCAATGTCACCTTATGAAGGTTTTATATTTTGTTTTTCTTTAAATTTTGGGGTAAAAGGTGTTTTACTCTTATCCTGTCTTAAAGGTCGGTTCTCATATGAAGAGTTTATGAATTCCAGTGCTCAAGTTAGTCTAAATTCTCTTTTGTGCTTCTATCATGCATCGTTCTTAGGGTTCTTTTACTTCATTTTTGTTTCAAGCTATTTTTTTTGTGTGTGTGGGTATTTAGCCTTTATCTGTTAGAGGTTGAGAAACTAAAAAGATGGGCTTAAGCATAAATTTATGGTAATTGGCTAAGTTAATTATGGACTTATTTGAGTGTTATGGTTGTTTTCTACTGTCGAAGACACGTTGGAAAGCCTGGCTTTGTGTCATAGGAAGGTAGTTTTTTCCTTTCAATGATAGTTTTTTAAAAAACTTATGGGACCTTTTAATGATGGGTATTCCCCGTCACCTAATGTCTTTTTGCGGGACCGATGATGGGGATTGACCTTTTAATGACGGGGATTCTTCGTCATCTAATATCTTTTAGTAGGACTTAAGATGATGGGGAATCCCCATGATTAATGACTAAAAACTAGGATTTTTTAATGACAGGGAAGGTAAAGATGACAACCCGGTAGATGACAGTCGATTAACTATCAATATAGAGTTATAATGATGGGTTTTATCAGCTATCTAACCTCTTTTTTGTTGTAGTGATACCATTTTTTTGAAGAAAAGTTTCAAACAGATGGCTTGTGTACTCACCACCACCATCTATTCTTAAAGTCTTAATTTTTGTTGAGAACATGTTCTCAACAAAGGCATTTAAACCACTTAAAATACTGAAAACATTAGATTTGTTGTGAATGGGAAAGAACCATATAAACCTAGACACATCATCAATGAAAAGAACATAATATCTATGACCTAAAGTGGATGTTGTAGGAGAGGAACCCCATACATGATTATGAAGTAAAGATAACACATAATTAGAACAAGATTTAGAAGTAGTAAAAGGGAGTCTTGGCATTTTATTCAGAACACAACTAGTATAAATGGAATGATTTAAACCACAAACAAAAGAATGAAAAGTGAAAATTTGGCCAACAACGTTACTAGATGGATGGCCGAGCCTGAAATGCCATAGGTGATCTGAGTTCTTTGAACTAATAAAAGCAATAGGCTAGGGAAGAGAGGAAGGTACGGGATACAAGCCATTTACACAAGGTCCTTTATGCAGAATTTCTCCTGTTTGCTTGTCCTGAATGCAAAAAAGAAAAGCATAAAAAAGAATAGATGATCATTATCTAAACGAAACTTATGAATAGAAAGAAGGTTAGATGAGAGTTGTGGAACACAAAAGACTTGTGACAAGGGAAAAGATTTAGTCTTGGTGTGAATGATGTTTCAACCTATATGAGTTATAGGAAGAGACTGACCATTTCCTATAGACACACCTTTTTCACCATGGTACTCAAAATTGATAAGAATATTGTTCAAATCTGGTGTGAGGTGGGTGTTGCACCCTGTGTCAGTAAGCCATACCTGGGGATCATTAAGATTTGCAACTTGATTCATTGCTATCATGCAGAAATATTTGAGGAAGGACTTCTCGCTTGGTAGGAAAAATATAGTCTGTGATAACAGTCAACTACACTGTGACCCAATTTTTGACAAATTTGGCATTCTGAGTAGGAACAAATCCATATTGGCTGAAGTTTGGACTGTTCTTAAATGATCCTGGGTTCTGTTGTGGTGCTACTCCCAAAATTGAAGGTGAAGCTTAGTTGTTTGAATTCAGCCTTGTGATCGACCCCTTCCAAAGTTGGATCTACCAAAATCGTTTCAACAACCTCTGAAATTGTTCTTGCAGTCTCTTCCCCTATTTGAACCTATAAAGTTATTGAAAGCAGTAAGAAAGACAGTGTTTTAAAGAAGATTGTCTTGTTGTTTATGTTGGGATTCCAGATATTTTTCTTCACTCTTAAGAAGAATATGAAGTTCTTCAAGATTCAATGGCTCAGCTCGAGTTTAAATTGAGGCTTTGACAGTATTATACTCATTATGTATCCCACCAATGATGTAGATCAACACAACCTCATCCTCAATATGAATAGATACTGCAGAAAATTTATCTTAAATCTCTTTGATTCTTTGAATTGCGTCTATGCTTGAGACTGAAGAGTACCCCCTTTTGATAGAATCTGAAATTTCTTTGGACGTCTTGCAACCAATGACATATGCTAAAGTTGTTGGAGACGAGGTCGCGTTGATTAATGTCATAAGTGCTTGATCTTGGGCGATCCATTGATCATGCTTTGGGTCTCTGTTTTCTATATCTTCATCATTAGCATTTTTGAGAAATCTTGGTGGACATTTGTTGGATCCATCAACATAACCAAAGATAAGATGGGCTTTCAGGATAGAGGAAATGTGAAATTTCCACAGGACAAAGTTTGTTGAATCCAACCTAATCGAAATTAGGTTGTAAATATTTGACAATAGAAAAATTGGAGAATGCAATGGTGATTCTAGAACAGGGGTTGAAGCAGATTTGAGTGTGAAGATTATAGGCTTTATTTTCTTAGCCTTGACAAGATGAAGAAACATGCAAGGATTGCGAGCTAGTAAGAGAGAGGGTTTGCAAATTGGTTTGGGTACCAATTCGTGATTGTTCATTTTCCTGACTTTCGACAGGTTGATTCCCAGTTTGATCAGTTATGCTTATCAACGCTAGTCAGATGGCTCTGATACCATGAAACAAAACAAGAACATGAAGAAGAGAAGCAGAAGAAAGGAAAGAGAGAATTTAGAGAGAAGACTGAAGCATAAATGAATTCTTCATTATTCTATAAAGAAAGGATACAAAACCTTTTTAAAGGAGAAGACTCTCATCGGCTTTAAAAGCCAATGACAAGAATACCCCTGAACAAACAAAACTAACTAAATAACAAAACTACTTAATTAACTTCTTCGTTTACAGTTGTGATTGATTAGATCAAAGTTTACCCTACTCTCCGATTGGGTTACGATTTACATTTGGTCGTACATACCAAAACACACGTTTAAACGTATCTAGAATGTGATCGACAATTATATAACAAAGGAAAATTTGATTTAGAAATAAATTAGAATTCTACAGTATGGGGATAACGCTGCATTTAAAAAAAAATCTACCGCCCCATTTTCAACTGCTACTAATCCACTTCAACAAAATAGAAGGAAATACATATCTATTTTCTTCTTCTAAATAACAAAAGAAATAAGCAAGAATTTTGTGTGTGTGTTTAATAATTACCTTATTATTATAATTACTTGCACTGTGATAGGCTTGATCTATGAAACTGCTTTTGTTATGTTTAAAGTAATGACTAAAGAAGAGAAGTCATCCATCATAAAATATGAAAGAGCTCTTCAACAAGATATATGTGGTGAGCACTTAATCCAAGTAGACATTTCAGCTTTCCAATCATTTATATGATAATCTTTAAGCAAACAATGCATGTTATATTGTCGCTCTTTTGTCACACATTTTCCTATAAACTGATTTATCTTGTTTTCTTATCTTGTCTATTCATTTGAACTGGAGAGTTGCTTACCACTTACTTCAAGAGTGTTGAAGAGTGTGCGTGTGTGTATATATGTATATACTCTAACTGTACACGAATCATTATACATTTGTTATGAAAATATTATTCTAAAGATTTTTTTTGTAGCGTTCAACACTTGGAAAATTTCTCTCCCCTAAAAATATTTGTCTTGTACTTGACTATTTTACCAATCTTATTCCTTCACAATTTTATTGACTAATTAAGTCTTTGTATTTAAAGATTTTTATAATTAACTATCTTTCTCACAAAATCACTAATTTTAGTGTTTTTATGCTACCTGTTTACGTCATTTTTATCTTTCAACCTGTTATCCATCTCCCAATGAATCTTTGTGTTTTTATGCTACCTGTTTACATTTTTATCTTTCAACCTGTTATCCATCTCCCAATGAATTAGTTATATACAATAGTAACAACACATTACAAAAATTACGTTTTAGTTTAGTCGAGTAAACAACTGATAACTTCTTAATTTTTAGTTTGAGACCGTTGCTGTTGATCGAGGTTTTGAATCAAATGATTATGTAGCCAAACAAACATTTTAACAGTTGAAATACTTCAAAACTAACAGATTTTAATCTAATAAAATAAACTGAGTAAAGGCAAGAAATGTCAGCGAGTAGACATTAAGCAGTTAAAGCGTATGCATACAAAACATGAAACCACTCGTTTTCACTTTTAAAAACGAAATAAAAGTAAAGTAAAATAATAATTTATAAAAAATTACCTTTAAATAACTGATTAACTAGCAAAAGCATTGGAGCTTTATGCAATTACAGGTTCTATCTATTTGAAATAGGAAATGAGCATCAAGCTTAGTTCTTGGAACTAGAGGTTGGAGGCTGATGGAGCTGCTGATACATGGCTGCTATCCGGCTGTAGGCATCCATGGTCATCGGCTGCAAAGACAATAATTGAAGTTAACATTTTCAATTGCAGAATAAATGGTGTTGTATACTGTACTGATTTCATTTGTAATCTGCCTTAATTTCATTAGCACCCATCTAGTTTTAATAATTATACAGAGCTCTCACCCTAATATCTTTTAATAGCTTGTAAATATAAAGTGTCAAAAAAATTATTTCTCACTTGATATCTCAATATTTGTTATCCAAAGAATTTAAACTTCAGTAAGAAAAAGAAAAGAAAAGAAAAGAATATTTTACACATATTCTCAAATAATGATGTTACACTAATTATAATTTATTATCTCATAAAACTGAGAATATGAAAAATAATAATACATAGCCGTATGAATTTCTTATAAAGAAAATGAGGAAACGGAAATTATATTCAATTTATGTGTTTGTTATAATAATAATATATCATAGTATGAATTTCTGGAAAAAAAAAAAGATGACGGGACGGAAATTATGTTATCGATTAAAAAATAAGACAAAAATAGTTAATGAATTTTCTCTTTAAAAAATTATAAATTTTTAGATTAATGGCAGTTTTAACTTTTTATAATATTTAATACAGTACCTGTGATTGACATGGCAAGAATGTAGAAAAAGGGTCATTGATTAACGTAGCCGGAGCGGATTGATGCCGATCGCCGGGATTATCCCATGATGTAATTGGCATGAAGGCAGTCGGGTGAAGAACCGGAGACATGCCACGACCTATTGTGTTCATATCCATTCCCATTCCCATGCCCATGCCCATGCCACCCATTCCCATTCCCAAACCCATTTGAGCCAACGTTGACATCTGAAGCTGTTGTTGCATTGTCATTGGCATCATCATCGCAGGCATGTTCATTCGACTCATCATTTGCACTTGAGCTTGTAATTGTTTCAGATACTCGATTACTTCGTCAAGCATTGAAGCCTTGTCAGTCTGTAATTACCAGTCGCATTATTAATAATCTGATTTTATACCCAACACATACGTACATTCGGCAATTTCAGCATTATTACTACTGGTCTAGTTTTTCGTGTAGTTTTATATATATGAAATCTAAATTTAATGAATGAATAATTCATGAGAGTATGATATTTGGATCTGAAATCTCTTAATTTGATCAGACGTGATAAGTCATTTTTAATCGATCCTGAATTGTTATATCATTTTTCAACAACCATATCACTTTGAACAAATATATATTATATTTTCTTTGAATATTTTCAAACATTTTGCCAAGTTGGTTGAAAAAATTCACAAACAACCGAGATCGACTAAACAAGACTTAGCTAACCTGAAGAACTGAACAAAATCAACTTCTCGTGATAGACGTATATTTCAGCTAAATGTGGAAATAAATATATTGATAATTTTACGTAATTAAAAAAGGATTCAAGAGAAAAACAAGAAATAGGTCCTATCTACAAATAGAAGGGGAATTAAATGGGGAGGCCAGTTCTTGTCTGCATTTCTAACAACCTTATGTCAAATTGTGCTAGAGCCTAGTGGTAATTTGCGGTTGTGGACAAGAGTCATTTAGGTTCAGTCCCAAAGATACTCACAACCACTTGAGTCCAATCATTTTTTTGTTTGGACCACACATTTGTTATTGATTGTCTGTGTCAATTGTTTATGACTTTTTCTTCTATTGTTTATCCACAAAAATCCTAACTTTGGATAATTGCCTCTAGCTCACCAATATGAGCTCATTTTCATTGTTGACTCAATAATAATCTTCCATGCATTCCTACTAGTTGAGCATGATATATTTTCTAGGCTTTGCACTTAATAAGAATTCCTAATGGTGAAACTTATTATTTAAGTTAAATATAAATTTAATGAAATAAATAATCATATCATGTTAACAATAAGTAAGAGCTCCTCTACACGAGCCAATAATTATTAGACATTGATCAACTCCTTAACTATTTCCTCACTGTTTATATGTTTTCTTTAAATCACGATCATCAACGATTATGATAATTTGAGTCAATCCAACAATTATTATTATGTCATCTTGCTTAAATTTGTTATTTATTTAAATCATTATTTCTTTAAGATTGATCCAACCATTGTTCCATGTCATATAATAAATCTTCTTTGAATGTCAACAATTAGATCTCAATAAAGTATTACTGAACGATAACGGCAAACTATAAATAATTTAATAATATTAAAATTCAATGAATATTGAGTATATAATTTTTTGAAAGAAAACTATTAATTTATTAAACCAAGATGTTGCAGACTAAGTTATAACACTTGAATTTTTGATAAAAAAAAGTATGGAATATTTTAATTCATCCAATGGCTTTTATTATTTTTTCCTAAATATTTATTAAAATTATTAAATACTTCATCGTTTTAAATATTTATTGAAAATTAGCTCTTCTGATAAAAGGAAATATAAAAAGTTATTGTAGGAAAAGAGTAAGATTTGATGGTTGAATAAAGTAAGAAAAGTTTTTAAAGGAATGAGATATAATAATTGTTGGATGACTTCTCATAAAAAATAATGATAAGTAACAAAGATAAATAGACAAAGGACAGGTCCATTATGTTCTAACAAAAGTAAATGATGACACAAAAGTTACTTAAAATACTATCTTACTTTCCGCCGTTGCTTTTTAAGGTCCAAAAGTGATATAAAAAATAGGAAAAAATGGATTATACCAAAGATGTGATGGTGATGATGAGAATGATTATAAAAGTGATGAAAACTGAGTTTAATATAAAAGCCAAAGCATATAAGAAAAATCCTACCTTACTGGAATTTGGGACCAGCTTCTGCAGGGTTTTCATCCTTTGGTTAATCTTATCTCTCCTTTTCTAAAACAAACAGAACATCAAGTAAATTAATATCTACTCATCTAATTTTACTTTTTGTTAATTTACATATATTATCTAAAAAATGTTGTGTTAAGTTATGTGATAAGGGTATTACGGAGGTGTTAGCCTAATGGTGATATCTTGATACAAATCTTTTCACCAATGAATTTTCATGTATAATTTAATTACATTTAGTAAATCTATTCTTTACTATTGATAGCAAATATCGATCATGGTTTAGTTTTTGGGTCAAGACAATTTAGATAGAATTTCAACGAAATTTAATTATTAAAAATCATTTAGAAAGAAAATTGGGAGAGCAAATTGGGAGAAGTATGCAGAGAGAAGAAGTGTGTGTTTGAAAAAAATTGAGAGAAGTGTGCAAAGAGATGAAGGCATACACGTTCAGATTGGTTATGTATAGCAGCAGCTCTACTCCTCTTAGTAGAACCCGATGATTTCCCATTCCCCTTCTTTTTGTCCCCTCTATCACCCGCGTCCCTCTTCACATGGTTCAACAAAACACCCAAAACAATAATAAAAATCAGTTTAACAAATAAATTAAACAATTACTTACTTTTTAGAAAATATAAATAATATTTATTATTTTATCACGTTTATCTTTAGTAGGCAACACATGATTAAAAAGTCAAGAATTTTGTAGTAGTTTGCCTGTGGTCTACTGTGACAGACGGAATCGTGGTCGTCAAAGGTGGTGGCCTTGGCGCCATGTTTACCGGAGCTGGTGTTATCCGGCGACCCATGCGACAAATCCATCTCATACGTATCCAACGTAACGTGTTGACTGTCCCTTCCAAATGTGGCGCTGCCACTGACACTATTGTCCCTACTACTAAACTCAGGTGCAGAAGGCAGACGCGTCACCCTGGCCCGTTTAACTGGAAGAATCGCGTCCTCTTCCTGAGTAGCCGTGACGCTGCACGAACCCACGCGAGTAGAGCACCCGACCACGCACGTGTCAAGCCCATGCACGTTGGAGTCTATCACGTGGGTGGATGGGTAGGCGGCGGTACGGTTAGAGCAAGGGACCAAAGCGTCCATGGTCATGGTGGCGGCAGCAGCGGAGGTTCGGTGGTGGTCAAACCAAGGAACCAAGTCATCATTTGTAGGAGCGTTGTGATCAAAGGGGGATTTGCGTTGGGGAAAACCAGCAGCTTGATTGACTATAGACTCGAGAGTGCCACTTGCCCTCGGCTTCTCCCACGTGCACTTGGATGGAGAGGTGGAGGAAGGTAACTGCTTGACCGACGTCCGCGGCGGACCTAAGCCGTGCATGGCTAGCTGTCCGTTTTCCCATGTAAGCTCTGCCACTTCATAGTCCAACCTGCTTCAATCACACCATACCAAATATCAATACATTAGAGAGAGAGAGAGAGAGAGAGAGAGAGAGAGAGAGAGAGAGAGAGAGAGTAAGTACATGGGAACATCGGGAGGGGTGGAGGTAGAGTGAGAACGGAGGGAAGGTCTGGTGAGAGGGGTAGATTGATCAACGAGATCCCAGCTAGGAACACACTGGCTCATTTTTTTTCCNTCAGATATTGGAAGAATTCTTTTGTTCTTGACTCATCACTTTCTTTCTTTGAAACGAGCTTTTTTATTGTTGTGATTGTGTGAGTTTTTCTTTTGTATTGTGAGAGAAGGAGATAAAGTAGAGTGGAGTGGAAGGGGAATAAAGAGATTGTTGGGGCTTTTTATTCTTCTTGTGTGGATCAAATTTTAGTATAGAATTTTAATAATTTTTTTTTCGTTTGTACAAAAACATTATGAGCGTGCAAATAGAGATTATTTGATATCGGAGGTGATTCATACCCACGCTTGTAGTAAACTTCAAATGGTTTATTTCTGGTCCCCACGCGCTACATCTTCATAAATCATGTTTACTAAAGTTGTTTTTTATCTCCATGCATGTGTCATGAGTTGATGGTCCATCTCCCATGCCGTCAATTTTTTAACGGCATGAATGTCGGTACTGTTGCTAGAATGTTCCTAACCGTTCGATCAGACAAGAAGACTCTCAACCGTTAGATAAAAAGATGATGATTTATCTGTTGAATAGGTTGCAGGTTATCAGTTTTCTCTTTCTTCGAAAGCTTCCTTCGTAAGCCTCTCCTTCCTTCCAAAACTCTTATTTTTCTTTCGAGCTACACCAAACTCAGCCTAGGGCATGCGATCCCCCCCGATCATTAGCTCTCTTCATCGTCCAGCTCTCTCTCCGTCCCTGAGAAGGTAAGTATCATACGATCTCACCATTCCTCTTTTTCTTTGAAATCAGAAGCGTACATATCCCAGATCCAGTTCCTCCTCTATTTTCATTAAACCCATACCATTACTTGGCCTTTGCCCTCATCTCTTTGTGGTTTGAGCTCTCCTCTTTGTCTTCGCCCTGCTGCTGTAAGCATCTTCCGCTCTCGTTTAATCGTTCTCTCTCTCTCTCTCAGACATTTATTCTTCGTACAAGAAAAATTTACACTCTTATTTTAGGGTTTCATGTTTGAGGGTGAGAAACCAGGAGAAGAGGGTGAACCTGAGATGGAGGAACGTAGGTCAGATTCCTATGAAACATTATACATTTTGTCTGATATTTCATGCCAAGTGAGTAAAATATTACTTTTAACAATATTATTTGGTGAGTTTTAAGCTTAAGAAGAAGGATAAGAAGAGCTCAATGAAATGGGTTCAGTCTCTTAGGCATATATCTGGATTCTTGGTGAAGGGTTCTACAATCCAGGTAAGATTTTGGTTTTATACTTTATTCGATTACATTTTTTCGTAGTTCTTGCTTTGTAACCATGAAATTTCGTCACTATCTCCTTGGAAGGATCTTAAAGGCGTCGAAGTTCAAGGGGATTCGGAGGAAAACCAATTTGCTGCTCAAATTTCTCATTTGGCTTTAGATATTGGAGGTGATCTTCATATTAACATCATTTAATTTTTGATTTGTCAATTTTTCCGTATTTTGTTTTCTAGATTGCTTCTTTCTTGTTTATTTGTGTTTTGCAGGGCAGGTCGGAGTTGATTCTTGGTGTTCAGATTGGTGTTATGGTATAGGTATAAGAAAGTTAATGGGATAGACTTCAGTTTTAGCTTAAATATAGACTTTTTGAAGTAAAATTGGTTTTGAAATAATCTATTTACCATGCAGAGAGAAATGTTGTTGCAGACAAACTATGAAGATTCAAACATATAAACTTCTCATTGACTCCGAGTGCAACTTCTAGCATTAGTAGGCATCTTATCTATCCTTATGTTGAGTTTGGTATGAAAGGAAATTAGAAAGAAACTAAATGCCAAATAGTTGTAAAAACATTTATGCTGCAGGCATATCTTTGTTGTTGGAGAATGTCACGTTTTCATTTACTTCACACTTTGTTCGCAATACTGATGAATTATTGTGAAATTCGATAATGCATTTTATTTTTCTTTCCTAGCTTCTATTTATGTACAATTCTATTCTGTATGCATTTTGATCCCCACAGATGTAATGGTTTTATATAGCACTTTGAGGTTTCACGGAGCTTAAATCACACACATGCACAACCATGTTTCTGCTGCATCCGTTTTCCCATTTCTTTTTCTCTATTTTTTCTGTCATTTTCTTTTTCAATAATTGTTTCTAACTAAATTGATTCATTGTAATTCCATGACATGGATTTCAGCAATTACGTTATACAGGGTAAATGGTTCACTATCATGAATCATGATTATGTTTCTCACTGGCTCTAGATATGATGAAAAATATGTATAGATGTCCTTTACATTTTTTTGCATTTAAATTGTGATTCATACTATGTGGCTTTTGATGCCAATATATATATATATATATTAATTCTTGCAGCTTGACATACACGCGTCTGCAGTTGCTCTCAATTCACTCGTTGATGCTTTCCTAGGTTCACCAGATTAGGGATGTGAGGTCGGCTGGTCTTTGGCCTCACATGCTAATGGTCCTCTGCTCTTTACGGATCTTGTTCCGAGAAACGTTAATCATCTGGATATCTTTACTTTTCCTATTCATGTGCTTGTACTATATTTATCTTGCATCACGTCTTATTATTTTCAGCTTGTGCTAAATTGTCATATGCATGATAAAGTTTGAGATCATCAGTATTTCTATTGTCGGAAACAAAAATTCAAGTTTGATGATCTGCAAGCTTGAGAAAACATAGTTATATGATTTAGAAATCGTCATTCCAAAAACCTTGCAATACTTTTGTGAAGCATTGATTTTCTATAAATGGATGCTGAATAGAGTTATTCTTTCTTCCTTATGCACTTTAATGGGAGATTGTAAGTGGATGATACATTTTGAGATAAGTCAGCTTACTTACGCACTTTGTTGGGAGATTGTAGGTGGAGGATACATTTTGAGATAAGTCAACTTATATGATTTCCTAGAAATTGCATCAAAGAAAGCACTAAGCAGAGATCCATTTTAGGGACCCAATGGAATATATCATTAGTATCTTACTTATGCACTTTGTTGGGAGATTGTGGGTGGAAGATACATTTTGAGATAAGTAAGCTAATATGATTTCCTAGAAATTGCGTCAAAGAAAGCACTAAGCAGAGATCCGTTTTAGGATATGGACTTCTATTTGTTTGAGAGAATGTCAACAATGTTTCTTAAATAGACTAAAAAAGATAATATACCAAATTTCAGTTTTTGTTTTGTTAATAATTTTAGGACTTAAGTTTTCAGTATTTAAATACTCATTATTTATTATTTCTGTGTAGAATTAGATCTCTGTAGCTATTTTCTGGTTTTCTTGTATTGATTCCTCTAAAATATTACTATTTCATGCCAAGTGAGTAAAATATTGCATTTTTCATGTCTAGTTAATATTTTAAGGAATTAGATGTTATAAAATAAATCTTATCTGATTGAGTCTATCTCAAATATAGGATAGGCAAGGGGTTGTGAAAATATTTATAGGCACACCATTTTCATATATGATGAAAATGAGGAGCAAAATGGTGGCTATTTCTGCTGTAAATCTCATATGTGTGAGAAAATTAAGGTTTCTTATGATACTTCTAGCGATAAGGTTGTAAGTCTCTCTCTACCCTCACTTTTTGAAGATTTCCCATCATCTCCCAAGTCACCCTTGTCACCTAAACAACCATGACAAATGAGGGAAACTAAACTTAAGTGTATGTATAGATGTGATCTTTCTTATATGTTGTGAGTTGTAGATTACCCATGTTTCTCTATTCCTACTTATCTATAAGTATTATGAGTTGCGTAGAATATTGTTGAAATACAGGTTTCTAATGAAGAGGCCTAACCGAATGGCCAACCTTTGAAGACATATTGATTTAGATCATTTCGTAACTAATGACTAACATTTGGAGATATGCATATTCCGAAAACCATCACCATTTTTTTAAATGATAGTGAATTGAAGAAATGGAAGAACCTCTACAAAGAGGAGAGTACATATCCAACTTGGAATAAAATGATGCAACTGAAGCAAATATTACAAATGCTTCGTCATTGTATTTGTGTTATAACCAAAAAGTAAGTTAGAAGTTGTAGAGTTTAAAATAGAAGGGATTTGTAACGAAAAAAGAATATGTATATGTAGTGATACCAATGAATGATTTACTTTTTAAAGGAAAGTCTGAATTAAATTTTTTTTATTCAGCAACGAGTTATTATTTCATAAAGATTTACAATGAGATTAGTATGTAAAAATGATCAATTATATAAAAATGGCTAAGAGTGTGAACATGATTAAGTATGTGAAGTCTTTAAAGAGAGCTTGAAGAAATGGAATAAGAATGACCAAGTACATGTGAAAATATGTGTTTGGAAATTGACAAGTGTGTGAAAATGACTAAACAAGTGAAATGACTAACTGTGTGAACATGGTTAAAAGTATGAAAATGATCAAGCGCGTGAAAATGACTAAGTGTATCAAAACATTTCTGTGGAAAGGGCTACCTTGTGAAAATGACTAAGTACATGAAAATAGTTTAGTTCCATCGAAACACGTACATGAAAATGGAAAAGTAGAGAAAATTCCTAAGTGCATGAAAATATGGCTAAATGGAAAAACAAATACATAAAAATAACAAAAATTGAGAAAATTACTAAGTGAATGAAAATTGCAAAGCGTATGTGAAAACTTGTAAAAAGTGTATGTGAAAAATGTCTTAGTGCATGAAAATATGGATAAACGTGTAAAAATGACCAGGTGTAGCAAAACAATTACATGAAAATGACAAGTATATGAAAATGATCAAGTGTGTGAATATATAATTTATCAACTATGATAAAGTATGTGAAAATGTCTAAGTGTATGAAATGGCCAAATATTTGAAAATGACTAAGTGTGTGAAAATTACTAAGTGTATGCAAATGTTTAAGTGTGTGAAATTGGCTAAATTGAAAAAATTGCTAAGTGTGAAAATGACTAAGCACATGAAAATCACAATTTTCATACACTAAATGATTTTCACACACTTAGTGTGTTAAATGATTAAGTTGCAAAAAAGGCTAAGTGTTTGAAAATGACTAAATGTGTGAAAATAAGCAAATTTGTGAAAATGGCTAAGTTTTGAAATTGACTAAGCGTAAGAAAATTGTTGAGTGTGTAAAATGTTCAAGTGTGTAAATATAACTAAGTGTGTATGAAAATTGTTAAGAGTTCAAACACCGCAATGAGGACCTAAATTCCATCACTACATGACCAATCATCATTCAAGACTGGTGTTTAGGCCCCAAACGCCATCAGCAGGCCCCAAACGCCAGTTACAATGATATTTGACACATGTCCTAGTGACATGGGCCAAACGGCAGTGTGTCTGGCGTTAAGGGCCCAAACGCCACCAGTAGGTCCTAAACGCTAGTCATGACTGCGATTCTCCAACCATGACTGGCATTTTGGGCATGTTGGTGGCGTTTGGGCCCCAAACGCCAGATACACAGGCGTTTGGCGCAGACTAACTTCTGTAGGACATAACTTTTGACTCGGGTGGAACCATGTGACCCGTAAGATATCAAATCAAAGCTTATTAAGAGATCTACATGCATGTCAAGTTTTTGGTCCAAAAAATACTGCTTATTCACGTAAAAAGCCAATCATTCTTGGAGGGGTTCACTAAAATATTTCACGTACAAAATCAATCATTTTTGGAGGGGTTTACCAAAATATTTCACCAACAAAATCAATCATTCTTGGAGGGGTTCACCAAAATATATCACGTACACAATTAATAACTCTTGGAGGGGTTCACCTAAATATTTCACGTACAAAATTAACAATTCTTAGAGGTGTTCACCAAAAAGTTTCACGTACAATATCAATCATTCTTGGAGGGGTTCACTAAAATATTTCACATACAATATCAATTATTCTTAGAGGGGTTCACCAAAATATATCACGTACACAATTAATAATTTTTTGAGGGGTTCACCAAAATATTTCACATACAGAATTAACAATTCTTAGAGGGGTTCACCAAAATATTTCACGTACAAAATCAATTATTTGTGAAGGGGTTCACCAAAATATTTCACGTACAAAATCAATCATTCTTGGAGGGGTTCACCAAAATATTTCACGTACAAAATTAATCATTCTTGAAGGGGTTCACCAAAATATTTCACATATAAAATTAATCATTCTTAGAGGGGTTCACCAAAATATTTCACATACAAAATCAATCATTCTTCGAGGAGTTCACCAAAATATTTCACGTACAAAATTACTCATTCTTCGAGATGTTCTTCTAAAATATAGTGGGGAAATATTATTTTACTTGATACTTATTGTAAAATCTCCGAAACGCCAGATACATAGCCGTTTGGCGCAGGTCAACTCTTAGAGGACATAACTTTTGACTCAAGTGGAACTACGTGGTCTGTAAGATATTAAATTGAATCTTATTTAGAAATCTACAAGCTCAACCAGTTTCGTGTCCAAAAAATACTATTTTAAGTACTTTCAGAGTCCCAGAATCTCTTTAGGTCTTAATTTTGGGTTTTCTCATAATTCTCATCTCTTTTAATTTGTAGGGTTTTTATATGCTTATAAATTAAACGTAAATATGTTACTTTCCAAAAATGGGGTTATAATTTATAAAATTAAAGGTTAAAATTTCTAATTTTAATATTCAATTTCAAACTTTTAGCGGATATGTTCAATTTATGGATAGAATCTGACCTTGAGGGTTATACGTGTTCGCCAAACTGATAAATATGGTTTACCGACCATCATAACATCACGACCTATAATTATATATGGTGAAAACCCATCTCGCTCGATGCTTGTCACAAAAGTACATTATGTAATTGGTGAATCTCAGTACATAATTGGTTAATCCCACTACATAATTGGTGAACCCTTCTAAGAATTATTCTTTTGTATGTATTTGGTGAACCCCACTACATAATTGGTGAACCCCTCCAAGAATTATTCTTTTGTACGTATTTGGTGAACCCCACTACGTATTTGGTGTACCCCTCCAGGAATTATTCTTTTGTACGTATTTGGTGAATCTCATTACGTAATTGGTGAACCCCACTATGTATTTGGTAAACCCCATTATGTAATTGGTGAACCCCACTACTTATTTTGTGAACCCTAAAAAAACTAAAAAAAAAACTTGTTACCTGTTGGGCTTTGTGTGGCCCAGATTGTTCTAAATGTAATCTAAGAGTCATAAAAGCCCATCATTGATGCTGGGAATTTCTTCCTAGCATTATAAAATTTCCCTATGAGTTGAATGTGATTTCTTCTTTTCATTCAACTCAACTCATAATAAAATATTGTGAGAGAAAAAGAAAAAGAAAAACTCATTATATATAATATAGAAATGTGCTCTATTATTAAGTGAGAATGTCTAGTCAATTCTCATGTATTGTAACTTTTAGACATAACATTAAGCAATAAAAATTGTACTTACTATCACTACAACAAAAATCATTAAAGATGAAGTTTAGTTATAGCGGTTTATCTTAAAATGCCATGATCTGTCTATTTTAAGCGGTCTTTGAAATTTTTTATTGTTTGGAAAAGGGCTCGAAACTCAAATTTTTCTCTTTTTCTTGTACTCCATTTGCGTCTCATCTCCATATCTCTCACTCTCAGCAGTTCACCTCTTCTACTCTCTCTCCCTCTCTCCATAATTGGCTTCAACATCTCTCTACTTCTTTCTTATCTACACCCTATCTATGTTGTTTGCATCTCCCTCTGTCTCCATTGTTCGCCTCTAAACTCTCTCTCTCAGGTTTGCTTCTAGCTTCCATAAAGCTAAGCCATACGGCGTTACGGCACAAGGATGAGCTCGAAGCTGACTGGTGCCTCGTGTGATTTCTCTTAGTGACTCAGGTTTATTGAGTAGCTCACATATTCTTAAATCAACTTGTGGCTTGATATTTCATCACACTCCAGTTGTGTTTCATGGGCTAGGGCTTGGAGAGACCTCGATTTTTAAGCGAGTTACACCAGATTAGAGTTCTCTAACAGATTTGGGGATATGAGCGGGGAATAATAATTTTTTTACTATGATGTCAACTTTATGTACCTTTCTCTCGATGTCTATCTTTGTGTGGTCCTATCGATGGAAACTCTTCTCTTTTTCATTTCAGGTAACTCTTCTTCTACTATCTTAGCCTTCATTCTATTGTTTGAAAAGTTTCTTCTAAATATGTGCCTTAATGTTCATGATGTTGGGTGGGGTTTGGTTTTGCGATTTGATGCTTATTTTGTTGATGTCAGGTAAACACAACTTGAGTTTCCATTTGGTACAAACAAAAGTCTGAAGAAGTCTTTCAGTTTGTTTAAGTTAGGTAAACAGAAATTACAGCAGCTTTCATCATCTAAGATAATTAATTTTTCTCATCTTCTGGGTTTGAATCTCTTTCACATGGTGTTCTTCTATGTTATTTTGTTAATTTGATAATGAGGATTGAAGAAGCGTTGTTGCCTCTTATGAGAGTAAAGCTATATTTCCTCTAGGCCTCTGTTCTGCAGATTTAATAGAGGAAAACTCCGTGCTTCATTTTGCAATCATAGATGTTGAATAAGAATTCATCTCAAAATGGAGCCCATTGCTCAAAATGTCAGTTGTCTCTATTGAATTTGGAAAGCTAATTGGGAATATTCAAGTAGTTTTTGTTATATTTGGAAGGAAATTGAACTTGTTCAAAGTTCATAACTGCATAAGCAGTGGAATATTTTATCCTTCAAGTTATGAGACGCATTGGGGGGTGGGGGGGGTTCAATATGGTGTTCTAGTAACATAAATAATCCAGAAAGGGGCTTTACGCTAATGTGTCCTCTTTCTTTTACACCTGCTTTGTTTGGGAAATCTCTAGGAAATGTAATTGTTGATATTTGTGTGTCAAAAGCCTCTAAGCCATCAGAAAATTCAAAGGAAAGATCACGTTACCTTGTAGCTTTTAATATGTCTGTTTAATGGGAAATTCTCATTGAAAGCATTAGGGAGACGGGCTAAAAAAAGTTGAATGCAAAATGCTACCATTTAAGTCTATATCATGGTCCTTTATAGGTACTTGGAAAGATTAAGCATTTTTGTTGTTGGTGGAGATGTTTGCAGAAGTAATTGACTTTAAATGCTTCATTTTTCAAATGTGGTATGGTGTATTTTGCACTTAGGGATAGGGGTGTGCAATGGGAATTGTAGTAGTGAGTCTAAATACGACCGTGGTTGGCGTTGGCATGCACTTGGGAAAATTGCAGCAGGGGAGGCAGATAAAGAAGCGTTGTTTAGTCAGATGCGATGGTCAGAGGTGTTCCTATTCCACTGCTTGTGCAGTTGTGATTACAATAGCTTCTTCCTCCACATCTTTTGACTTGGTGGTCCAGGAGGTCAGAATGTGAACAAAGGTATGTATATGCTTCATCTTTTGTAATTAAGTTAGATACTAATTTCATAAACTAAAATATATAAAAGAATGAGTTTCTCTAGGAATTGGGTTGTTTGAAGAAATTAAGTGGGGGATTCATTCCTCTGTCTTTCATTGTTGTCTTAATTACATACACTAAATATTTTAAGTATAATTTGAACAAATGAGAAGAATAGAAGAATGGAGTTATGATGTTAAACATAAATTTTCAGCATATAAGTATTTGCAGCTAGCTAATGTATGCGTGGCAAATTGATTGGCTATTCTGTTTGAGAAGTTTGCTTGGAAGTCATACCATGAGTTGAAGATAATTTTAAGTCTTGCAAATTCGTAGATGGTTTGTCATGCTTCTGTTTTAATTCTTCTTATTTTTTAAATAAGAAACTCAATGGCATATTGGTCATGTTGTAGAAGGATCCAAAGTTGCTGCCTTCTAACTTGTGTTTCCTACTTAGGTAGAGACGGAGGGCTCATAAAAAAGGAAACATGGAAAAATAGATAGAAATTTCTAGACTTGTAATTTAAATTAGGGTAGTGTAATGATCTACTAAGTGCGAATAACTCTGTGCACTTTACGCAGAAACTTGTGTGCAAGCTCATCCATGAACAATTAGTATTGTGAGCACTAGAAATGTGGGTTGACATAATTTGTGGCATGATTTAAATGTTGGGGAGTGCTAGAAATGTGTATTGAAATGGGGGGGGGGGGGNGGGGGGGGGGGGGAGGTGCTAGAAATGATTGAAATGTTAGATTTGATTTTTGTTCTTGCATTTGTGTTAGATTTGCTTGTATTTATAAGTGGGTACTGAACTATAACAATTATTTTTTTAAAATAGGTTCACTGAAAACACAACAAACACATAGTAATTTAGGTGGTGCGTGGTTCTATATGGTGATGGGGAATATGATTCCAACAAGAAGACATGGAAGTTCTTTGATGAAAACTTTAACTTGTATTTGTGATATTTGATACAACTCAAAATATTTGTAATATGTGATATGAACACTTTGGAATTCTTTTTTGTAGGATTTTTTTGGACATTTGATATTGTATTTGATATGGATCTTTATTAGTAAATTTTTTTAATTAAATATTTTAAATTAGTGATTTAGTGGATGATCTTTATATTGTTTATTTGATATTTTAGCGTAAATTATTTACAGTATTTAAAACCCTATCAGAGAATATAATAACTTAAAGAAGCACAATAGGCAAATGCAGTTATAATATGGTTAGACATACAATAGTGTTTCTTGAAAGCTATAGAAAGCGTCTCATTGCACTTGGTAACACTTCTATTGCCTTTAAAAAATGCTATAGAAAAGTTACAATAGCATTTTTTAAACGCTATAGAAAGTCTCACATTGTTGCTACGCTTATAATAGCGTTTATAAAACGCTATCCTAGGGTTTTCATAGCATTTTTTGTAACACTATGTCAACTTTATTAAAACTCTGACCCTATGATACCTTTAAAAAACGTTATCGTAACCTTTCGATAGCATTTTATAAATACTGTAGAAAGTCACCAAGCACAATGGGACGCTTTCTATAGCGTTTAAAAAATGCTATTGAAAGGTTACAATAGCATTTTTTAAACGCTACTAAAAGTAGTTATGATATCATTTTTTAAACGCTATCATAGGGTCAAAGTTTTAATAACTTTGATAACCATAGCATTACAAAAACGCTATGAAAACCCTATGATAGAGTTTTTTGGCCGCTATCATAGGGTTTTTGTGTTGTAGTGTATGAGTTCTCAGGATTTAAGGGATGTGACCGTGACATTTATGTTAGTGCAGTTATAGGTGCGATTTAGTCTCAGCAAACAACAAGTATAGCTTGAGAACGTGGAGGTTCGGATCTGAAGGATGAAGAACGAGCACTTTGAGTTAGCCTGCAGAAGGTGACAAAATGCTCTTGGGAGGTGGAGTTCATAAAGAAGTCTCCAAGGCTAGTGAATGGGGAAATACAAAATGAATTAAAAAGTAGTGCAAAAAAGCCATTGACAATGAAAGGGAAGACCTCTTTTCATTCAAAGCTTCTAGGAGGGGTCCGCTCCAATTTATCCCTTGTTTAGTTGGCGATGGACCTTATATAATGACATATTATCAAGCTTGTTGAGATTGTAACATTTAGTCATCGATCATTGCAATCATAGTCGCGTGTGCTAAGGTATCTACAAGAAAGATTCTTATGTTGCTAGCTTTCACATTGTTCCACTTGTCACATGCAGTGACCTTGAATAAAAAAAGGAAGAACATGGAGAATGTGCCACATTGATGAGATATGCGGGATTCGTCCAAGAGCCCTTCCTAAGTGGTGTCCTAACAACTAGGTCTCATCTCAAAATGAGAAGATGGCAAATCCACGACCCTCAGAAATGTTAGTGAAGGGATGTCTTTACTAATACAATGTAACCTCGCCCAATCTTACCATCCTACAAACCTCAGAAATGTTTTCAGGCAAGGGACCCAATTAAGTCTTTGTCACTTAACTTAGTGATAGAAGGAGTAAATAATACAAGATTCATTTATGTAGTTCGGTCATTGACATGGATCAAGCAATCACGTTGAAAAGTTAAATATGACACTTGGTATAATTCATATAAGAGATCATGTGATACTGTGGTGAGTTAAAGTCATAGAAGTCAACCATGTGAATGGTAAGGGGTACACCCATGTACATTGGCCCCTTATGCAACTTTGATGAATAGCAATTGAACTTGTACATCTTCTCTACACGTGCTGGTGATCTTATTTGATGAAGCCCCCTTCAAATCTTGATAGTGTGATTATGTATGTTACTTCTTGAATTTTTTTTTTGCATTATTTGAGTGGGCACATTCTCATCATGTTGCAATCGTGAAACTGTAGGATCGTGTAATTACCCAATGGGTGAATTGTGGGCGTTCGTGTAAATTCATGTCAAGCAATTCTATTAAAAAAATATGATAGTGGCACAAGACTAAATATAAACGAATAAAGAACCACGTGAAAAAAGTAAGGAGATAATGGAAGAGAGAAAGAACATAGTACTTTTTATGTGGTTCTGCACTCCTTGCCTATGTCATTGCTCCAAGGCACCTTTTTGAAGTTTTCACTAGAATCGTGACCTTGATCAAGTCTCGTACAGCATTGAATTTCACAGCACTAATCAAGCCTAGTTAGAACCTCAATAATTCTCAAGAATAAAATGCAACAAATATTTCAGTTAGAGTAGATATGGAAATTTTCTCATAGAATCAACTACATCTCAAACACAAAGATGAAAAATTATATGGCTCATAGACAGTAAATATTTCTCATAATTTTCTCGAGAGAATCTTACTCAATTGTTGTGTCTTTAGACTCTAATAATATCTTCAATTTACAGGCTAAGAAGACCCTCTATTTATAGGCCAATCAATATAGTCGTTGGTGCAATCTACAAGGAGTGGACGTCCGCTTCCCACTGAGTTGTCATCCGGTCGACTGTTGCATTTTGAAGATTTTACCAAAAGTTCAATTTTTAGTTTATTCGCTTTCAAATCTCATATGCAAATATAGGAACAGACATCTGGTCTTGATAGAGACAGACAAATTTAGTGTAGTTAAAATATTTTACTGTGGTAAAAATCAATTTGACCAAAATCATGATTTAAGAAACAATTTTGAAACTTATTTTAGCTAATTTATAAGCCATATGATTTATCATCTTAATAATTTAAGCTCCTATTAAACCTTTATCTTCTAAGTCTTTATGATTCTTTATATATATTTTCACGTCTGTTGATATGTAATCTTCAATACAAGTGATACTGCATATGAGTGAAAAATTCTTGCACATAACATTTGGTATTTAACAATATTTTGTTATCATCAAATTAGATTGTTAACTCAAAGGAGTCAACGATCTCCCTCTTTTTTAAGATGATAAACCATTGTCAATAACAACAATAATAATGTCGAATTGAAAGTATAAAAGGACAATAATTACTCCTTAATCTAGCTCCCCCTTAATTTAGCTCCTCCTTAATTCAATATCTCTCCACCTTTGACATCATCAAAATAATAACAGTAAAAATGAAACTTGAAGCAGATAGCAATCCATTAGTGTACTACGAAGTTAAAAAAATAGTTTACAAACCAATTAGGGTACTTTCATAGACAAAGTTCATCAAGTTAATGTCCATAATAACGAACTACAATAAAAGTCAAAAACATAATCCATCAAAGTGACAAAATAAATCAAGTAGACTAGACATTTATACATCATGAGGAGGTTGAGGGAAGCAACGATGAAGATAGGTCATAACGGACTCATATTTAGCTTGTTGTCACTGAAGCAAGTTATTGTAATTGAGCTCATGTTGAAGTTGAAGTGCTTGGATAGATGAAAAAAGTGAAGCGATTAAAGCAATTGTAGTGTCTAACCATTAATACACACCTTGAATAGTGTATTCTTGAGCTTCAGACATTCTTTCATCAGGAGAGAATATTTTCATCATCAATCGTTCTCTCACCATGTACTACTTTTAGGAACATTTTTCCGTTGAGTCTTAGATAGTGCTTTACCCTATTTTTTTTCATTATCAGCTATAAGCATCATTTTTAGGGATACCTTTGAGTATGTGTCGTAGGAATCCATTTCAACAAAAGACTCATCCTCTAAGCTCATTTGAAAGTGTTGAAAGACTTTGGTTAGCCACATACCATATGGTAAGGAAGCTTCGGAGGAAGACAACATTTCTATCATAGGAAATATCATGATATAAGTCAAGTCAACGATCTCTCCTCTTAAAATCTTATAGACTAGAAACACATCCATAGAACTCATTTCATCTCTATATCCCCAGAAGGGAATAACATATATGAAATCATGTGATGGAGGATTTTGGCCAAAATTGTCAGTTGTTTGTTCTTGGGTCTTAGACAATGGTTCACTACTTCTTTTTCCACAAAGTATTCTATTGGCTTCTACGGGATCAAAATCATCTATTCTTACCCATGCCAAGGTTTTAAAATACATTGTTCCATCATATGGAATATCGAATATTCAATCCAATAAGGACCCATCTATGGTCATGGTAACCCCCTTCACATATGATTTTAATATCAATCGATACCTACTGAAAGAAAGATTGGAGTACAACAACCTAATAAGTTTAGGATACATCCTAAGATTTATTATCAAAACACTCTCCAAGTCCATTCTACATAGGAGAAGAACCACCTCCATTCCATAAAATTCTCTATATATTTTTCTTCCCATCACAATATTCTTATTCTCATACTTATGGAAATTTTCACTAGTTTCATCATCAAGAAAAAGATTCTCACCATACCTTGACTCTTCTTCAACGACATATGCCTCTCTAACTCTCCTTTGATACTCTAGAGGATCTTGAAAAACTTGCCTTAGGAGCCATAGAAGAATGGTATATTTGGAGTAGATGAAGAAATTTTGAGGGAATTAGAGAGGATTGGAAGTGATTTGACGGAGGAATTTTGAATTTGAGAGATGGATTTTTTTTCTTCTAAATATGAGGGTTAATTTAGAGTGGAAAGGAAAAGGGGGTAAATGAGAAGGGAATAGGAAAACCACATTTTTATGCAAGGTTAAATTTGGTTCTCCGATAGAGTGGAAGACCGCTGGTCATGGACTGGTCGTTCGCTCCAGGCAGAGAAGCCAAAATTTTTTCATGCTTCAGACTTCGACTGTTCCCATCTAAAATTGTTCGTTGTGTGTCTATTGCTCATTCGTGGCCTCATTCGTTGTTCATTCGTTGACTCTAGAGATGCACAATGAATATTTGCTAGACATGAAATTGACATGCATAATTTTGGAGCATTAAGAGTCAATATCATAGGCAAAAAATGACAAATGGATGCAGTTTTTTATTGAACATTGTTCCAGATGCCAAACACTAATCTAATTTTGAAAAATCTTTCTTCATTTAGTAGTTTTGTGAAATTATCAACAAGTTGATTTCCGGTCAAAAACTTTTGTAGTTATATCTCCTTTTTGAACATTATTTGCCTTGAGTGTAAAATATGATTTTTTGAAAGATTTATAGGTAGTGTTATCACATGTTTCATAGGAACATGATCAAAACATAGTCCAAATTCTCTTAAAGTTTGCTTCATCCATATAATTTGTGCACATCAACTACTAGCAATGATATATTCAGCCTCATCTCTGACAATGCTATGAACTTTTTATTTTTACTAAACCAATACACTAGAGATTTACCTAAGAATGGAAAAAACCCACTAGTACTTTTCCCATCCAGCATGCTTCCGGCATAATGCACATATGAGTAACTAACTAAAGTTATAGAATATTCTTTTGAATACCAAAGGCCTAAAGAAGAGGTGCCACATTAATATTTGAATATTATTTATAACACATTTAAGTGGGATTCCTTAGGTTCTTATTGAAAACGAGCTCAAAGACACACACTAAACATAATGTCAGGTCTACTAGCAGTTAACTAGAAAAGAGTGTCGATAATACCTCGATAAAGCTTATTGTCTACATCAATATCTCTTTTATCTTCGTCTAACTTCAAGATGATGGTCATGGAAGTACTTTTCACCTTTACATTTTTCATGCAAAATTTCTTTAGCTTCTTCTTGATCTGTTTTTTCTTGATTTATGAATATTCCCTCTTTTGTTTGTTTAATTTGAACTCTAAGGAAGAAGCTTAATTCTCCCATAAGACTCGTCTCAAAATCTTGTTGCATAATTCTTGAAAATTCCTCATACAAAGATTCATTAGTAGATCTAAAAAAGATATCATCAACATAATTTTTTACAACTAACATACCTTGCTCTTTAACTTTGATAAATAGAGCAGTGTCAACTTTTCCCATGCAAAAATTATCGTCAACTAAGAATTTACTTAGTCACTCATACCATGCTCTAGGAGCTTGTTTGAGATCATAAAGAGCCTTTCTAAGTTTATCACACATGATTAGGATTTTGAACACTATAACAACTGGTAGGTTGCTTGACATAAGCTTCCTACTTTATGTATCCATTTAAAAAGGCATTTTTATATCTATTTAATATAAAGTAAAATTCTTATAACATGCAAATGAAAGCAACATTCTAACTGACTCTAATCTAGCAATTGTGCAAAGTTTTCATCAAAATTAATTCCTTCTTCTTGATTATAACCTTGTGCAGTCAACCTAGCTTTGTTTCTAGTTACTACACTATTTCCATCCACCTTATTTCTAAGAACCCATTTGATGCCAATCACCGGATAATTTGAGGGCCTAGGGATAGGGACAAGATCCTAAACCTCATTTCTTCAAATTGATTTAATTCTTCTTGCATAGAAAATACCCAATATTCAACATCCTTGACTTCATTAAAATTTTCAGGTTCAAACATTATCACCTATAGAATCTTGTAGTGAAGATCGAGTTTGAATACCACTTTAAAGTTTCCCTGAAATGAGCTACTTTAGATGATCTTTGATGCTTTTCCATTCTTTTGGAAGAAGTTAATCAGTTTCTTCATTTTCTTCTACAGTTGGCTCCTTGTATAACAAGCTTGGTATTTCTTCTACATCACCACACACTAAAACAAATGTGAGATTCAACAGCTTTTAACTACTAGATCCATAGATTTTTTTCCAGTGAAATGAGTCAAACCATGACATTTCAAATGAACCCTATAAAAATTAAAGTTGTTGAAAAAAAAGCTGGGATAAAGTTTTTACTCGCGACTAACTATTTTGTACCGTCAAAATTCTTTGAACCTTAAATTTCTCTTTCTTTCTAGTTCGCTCAGCCCTTTCGTTTTGTCAGCAATGCTCTTGCCTCTTAAGAAGAGACCATTCATTACCCTAGCCTCGCCACCACAAACGATGTTCACCTCGCCCGTGACAAACAAAGCTAAACATAACCGCTCTATTTTCTCTCAATTGCACATTTTGCGAGCTCTTTGAATGTCTCTCTCAACATTTATTGCCCTAGCCTTGCACCGTGAATAAGTCGTTAGTCACCTCGTTGTTCACCTCACTATTCTCCTTATTTTCCATGAAGCTCGCCATCTCTCATGCTCTCTTTCTCTCTTAATAAGTCTGTATTGCCCTCTTTCTAATTCTCTCAATCGCTGTATTTGAGTACAAAGATTTCATCCTCAAGACAATGAAAATGAAAATTCTGGGCAACTATTTAGGAAGATGTATATGGTTTTAAAAGTGTTTTTTTGTATTCCACTTATTGGCTTCCTGAGTTTTTTAATTCGGTAGTATGTGCTTGTCTACGGGGAAGATTTAGGGTGATTTTCAATGTACCGTTTGTAGTTTTTTGTAGTTTCTTTTGATTCCCCCTTGTCTTCAGATTCTAATTTAATTTTCTTTGATTTTAGGTCAGTTTCTAGAAACGTCTTTAGTAGTATAACATTTGGATTCATCAAATACTACATGCATAGATTCTTCATTTACGAAAAAGTTCTTTTGTTTAGGACACATTATTCTTTACTAGAGGATGAATAATCAAGAAATATACCAATATAAGTTCGAGTCAAATTTATCTCTATTATCCTCGTTAATTCAAGATGAAGCACTTGCATCCAAATACTTTAAAATATCCTGTGTTTGGAGTTCTCTTGTTCCAAAGCTCATTGGGTGTTTTCTTTAAGATAAATCTATTTATAATGTAACAAGATGTATTTATAGCTTTGGCCCAAGAATATCAAGGTAAGCTATTTTCACTTAGCATGGATCTTGTCATTTCTTGTAGGGTAGATTCTTCCTCTTAACAACCCCATTTGTTGCGGAGTTCAAGGTGTTGAAAGATTATAATCAAAACCATTTTCATCGCAAAACTTTTTAGAAATTTCATTATCAAATTCACCACTGTGCTCACTTCAAAGTTTTGAAATAAGAAAATCATTTTCGTTTTCAACTCTCATAGCAAATTTTGAAAAGCTCTTCTTCATTTTTATATTTTAAAAAACATAACCCAAATAAATCTAGCATAGTCATCTACAATGACAAAAGCATAGTGGACTCCACTCATGCTTGCAACCCTAGAGAGTCCAAACAAATCTATATGAATTAATTATAAAGGTCTTGTGGTGGAAATAAAATGTTTTGACTTAAAATAACTTTTCACTTGTTTTCGATTCGACAACTTCCACACACTTTAACTTTTCAGAAGAAAGTTTGGGTAATCCTATAATGAGATCATTTTTTCAATGATTTGAAAGAAGGTTCATGCTCAACTAGTCTAGTCTCCTATGACATAGCCAACTATCATCTTATAGAGAAACAAAATAAATATCATCAAATTTTTAAAATTTCATTCAGAACGACAGTGTATACATTTCCGTTCCTTTTTTCAATAAATATAACTTTCCTAGATTATAAGAAAGCATCTTCATAAAAAAAATTATAAGATTTTTATCATAGAGTTGACTAATGCCAAGAGGATTATGTTTTAAACCATCAACACAAAGAACATTTTCTATACTAGGAGAGGAGTTAAAACTTATCGTGCCCATGCTAATAATTTTACCTTTCTTGTTGTCACCAAGTGTATAGGATCCAGTCTTTTCTTTTATAGAGGAGAAGAGGTTATAGCTACCATTCATGGCCTTGAGCATGGACTATCAAGAAAGATACATTCTTATAAAAAATTAAGTTCATGTAAATTAGAGAATCAAAGGAAACCCTAACCTTTGCTTAAAATCACTAAATCATAAATTTACCACAAAACTATAAACATAAAAACTTTAGATCATACATTTTATTCAAATTAATGATAGAATCAATGAAATGAAAGACTGTGAGACGATAAATAGAACACAAATCCATTGGATCTTTAAAGGAGACGATTAGTAAAAATGTTATTTGAGAATGTAGGAGAAGAAATGAGGAGAATAAGTGAGGCGCGGAGGATATGGGTTTGAATGAAAATGGTGTTTTCTTCAGTGTGGGTGACTTATTAAGCAGGTTGGGCAGAGAAATTATCTTAGAAAGTAATTAAACATTATATCACTACAAGAAATATGGAATTCTATAAGAGACGGATATCCCCATAAAAAGTAATCTACAAGGATCATATGCGGCGCCTGTGACAGCCCCTCATATTAAAAGTCTGTGTTTTTCGCGAGGCGTAACGCCTCCTATGAAGACCACTGTGGTATCTCACTTTTTACAAGTTGTTTCCACTCCTGTAAAACGTTATTCAATGAGGTTTATGACTCTTGTTCCTTTTATTTAATATGTGTTTTTAATTCTCGTGAATTAATATTCACAGGTATTTTTGTATCCTATTAAATCAGATACCATAAGCTTTTTTGAACCTCATTGAAATAGTTTTTTATATATTATACCTCTGATAAATAGTTTTTCCTGGCATTTTATAAATGCTATTTTTTTACAATCAATTTATACGCACCTGTTGACATACATATTTAAGCATTGAAAATTAAAACATTACTAGACTCCAAGGCATTCATCATCATTTCATTTTCACAAAATATCATCCAAAAGAATCATCTATAAATATCATAAAAAAGTATTAATCTACTAATACAATAGTATCATCATTGGTTTCAAAAAATAAAAAGTATCTAAAAGTTTCACAGACACTACAAAATAACTTCAATTTTCACTAACAGTTTCATATCTCAACTCCTCAAACTTTGATGCCATGTTATAAAGTCTCGAGTGATTGTAGGTCCTGCATTTTAAAGAGAATAATTCCAGTCTTGTAAATATCACCTTTTGAATCACACTACATAACAATGCCACGCATAATCATGAAAAATAATAATTAAGACTTGTCTAGAACTTGTCTAGCATATACTGGTCAAGAAACCCTTAGCACATATGCTGCAAAATTATGACCAAATTTCATTTTGATTACAAAAGCTGATAAATTTCTATAAGTGTTTAACATGGGCGTACTAACCACAACCAATCTAAAACTTTAATCAATGTACTAAAGAATGGTTAACAATGATCACCAAATTGAGAAAAGCAGATCTAGAAAGTCTAGCAACCAAAAAACATTCAACTGTAAAACAATTTCAGCTTTCTATAATAACAATCATCTTATTAATTGTTTCCATTTTAATTTCACTAATAACCAATCCATATCAAGAACATGGACCTATCTGTACTGGCGTGCACTAAAAACAATACATCTAAGATCAAGAAAACAAAAACTCCAATCAGAAATGGAAGTGAGGCAGAACAATAGTTTACATGTAGTTCTGAACACAGAATAATATGCACCAACGATCAAAAGCATCATATTAGCAAAGATATAAACCAAAACAACATGCATATATTTCATAAAGTACCTAGATAATTTAAAATCATCAAGAGAAATTCACTTTCAACAACTTTCTACAAAGGTCCACAAAGTTGACTTTTACAGCTCACAGATGAAAAATTGGATTGAAAGACTGAAAGAACCAACTGGATGATAGACAATAAATCTTTTCTTACATCTAATAGTATTTCCTTGTTATAAACAAATAATGGCTCTACATATGAATTCATATTACAAAGAATTATGTTTAATCCCAACTACCATTACTTCTCCCACATGCCTTTTTATCTGAAAGCGTTTTCTTGATTTCAAGTCGTCTCTGCTCCCATATAGCAGAGTTTTTTTTACATAGAAAACAAACTCATACAAAAATCGCATGTCATCTATAACTGCATAAATGAAAATTAAAGAGACAATCATGTGGCAAATGGAAGGGCCTTACATCTTTGTAATTAAAACCAAATCAACCGACTTGAAGAGAGCCAATACCAAACCTGAAACCTAAATTCCATATTTCATGTCAACAAACAGAAGCATAGACTACAAATATGATAAAAGGAAAACTTCAGCTCATCTGAACATACAACTAACTAAGTTATCGACAATGCCAATGTGAAATTTCTAGTTTAAAACCATAATTTCTTCATTATTGCTCAAAGAAGAATTGCCAAACAAGAATTTATTCCAAATTTACGTATAAATTTCATATTTAAGCAACAACCCATGAAAGAAGAAATAGAACAAAAAGCGGGAGGGAGGGAGGGAGGGAGAGAGAACCTGAAGTCGATAAAGCATATTGTTTCGTGAAAAAGACTAAAGGAAGAATTCTGATTCGAACGAAAAGATTTTGCTGCTCGTTTTCAAATGATTTGTTGGAAAAATAACTTTTAAACAAAGATTATGATTTTCTTTTAAGCTTCCGCTGGAAAATTATAGGTTGACTTGTTACAAGATTGTGTTACTGCTATTCTAAAATTATTAGCCACATCCAACACTATGAAAACCGAAGAAAAATGAGAAAAATCAACCTTAAAACCAAAAGCTACTAATGAAAATTCTAAGCCACATAACAAGTAAATGCAGACCACAATAATAAATCAAACAGATATAAAAGGGGAAAAGGTAATAGTGGACTCTACCAATAAGCTAAACCAGAGAGCTTGATTAGCAGAAACACTAATCAATTGGTCGGTCTTAGTACCACATTTTTTTTCTTAGTTTCCCCACTATTTCTTCCTCAAATTTTGACTGTTTTCCTAAAAGAATAAAGGTATACTACAAAATACTATAGTTTCCCATTATCCTCAACATTAGGTCCTAGAAAATTCAGAAACCCTAATTAAATGAATATGACATTATTTAAGTGTCACCAATCTATTATGGGATCATAAAAAGTCAAAAATATTGCCCACAACAAATCAACAGAAATTTACCAAGAGCTGGTTGAATTCAAATTTAAAAATACCAAGCTAACACCAACCTTTGCTCTTCTTACACTAGACATCCACTGTTTTTCCCTGCACAGCCATAACAGCCTCACGAGCCTGCTCAAGTGAAAAGAAATGTGTGAACAAGCTTCAACTACACTATTCAACGAATATTTCGAGGGAAGACAATAGGAAAGGAACTCTACTAAAGGAAACAAGAAGTCATTAATAAAACAGAAGTATAAAAGCAAAACAAGAACAAGTACATGAGGGTAAGAAATATGCCAAACCCAAACAATGATTCAAAAATCTAATGTTCCTTGCTCGCATTCAGTGGGGTAATATGTTACTTGCTCGCCAGTGCCGATATCCAAAGAATATTCCCCTTCCTAAGAAAGAGGAAACCGAAGGCCACCTCATTTAGCAAAGGCTCGAACAAGCCACAGTGAAATGAGAAAACATTTGAAATCAAGAGAGAGTTACCTAAAATACATACAAACATACATATATAGTTCTTATGCATTAAAATACATACTTCATCAGCTACCAATTAGTCCATACTGGTGCACATTCATGAAGTAAGATATAAATTAACATTTCTGAACTTCACATACATATAACAAAAGATGTGAAGCAGTTAAAAGAGCAAATTAACAAGATGGACAAAAAAACCCTCGAATAGGGGCACCTTAAATCACACAACAGATACAAAATTGCAGGCTTTCATCTAGCACAATGACAGAGAAAGATCATTGTATACCAATGAAAATTTAAAGGGCAATTATAGTATAAAATAAAGAGTAATTAAAGCTCAAGAAAGAAAAAAGCGCACCTGATTCTCTTTTGTTAGGTCAAACAAAACCCTAAAGTCATTTGGTTTCTTAAAAGATATCTCAAACCAAAATGGGAAAGGTGAAAGAATTTATGGGGGGAAATGGGGAAAAAGGCAAACGAATATGGTCCTGAGAAATCAAGCAGAATATGAAAAAAAAATTATTTCATGAAATAGGCAAGGAACATAAGGATACAAACTAACCTTCAACTCTCACTCATTTCTGTTATTCGTAATCTGTGGGAAGAAATCAAGGCAAATGTGAACAACGACTCAAAACGGAAACAACGCACATGAATTTTCATCACCGATTATACATTTTCCAGAAAAATATGACAAATCTTAAAAGTAAAAATGACAAAAACGCAAAATTAAAACCAAAAAATTTAGAATCAGGAAAAAAATCTGTACAATTCACCCTTCAAATCATATTTTAAACACAACATTCAACAAAAGCTTAATTAAAGTATGAAAGAGAAAAAGTGGTCCTCGCCTCCATCATTGGGAGTTATGAACCCATAACCCTTCTAGTCACTGAATCACTTCACCTTCCCACTCGCCCTCTCAGCCATCTTCAATCTCTCTCCGTGTCACCCCAAAAGACATATTCCCTCTATGGGTCTACACTTCACTGTCAAAAGAAATCATATTAAAGGAATGTAAAAAAGGAATAGGAAACACATAAAAACCCTAATGAGAAATTGCAAACTATTTGACGAAGAGCATAGCGCAAAGGAAAAAAAGCCATATCCCCAAATCAACTTCGAAATTGGAAACCATTCATTCGGCATCTTCTCGTCTTTAGCTCTGAAGAGGTCGAAGTTATGAAAACCTCAAGTTTGATCACTGAACTGCATAGAAAAAAAAAGAGAAGAGGCAGAGGGCTTACTTGAATATCAGCGAGAGGGGCCTGTTTTAAGAGAATAGAATAGAAGAGAGAGAGAGTAGAGTAGAGAGGCAGGAATTGAGCCTCTGAAAATTGAGAAGAATTGAGAGACTCGCTCGAGAAGGAAGAAGGAACTTAGCTTCTCAATCTCTAGAGAAGAGTGAAGAGGGTAGGGTTTGGGTTAAGCTTCATCCCGCTTAGTTTTATTTCCATGTCCCGTACGTCTCTAAAATTCCATCCCGCGTCTCTATTAATTTTCCATCCCACTTTTTTTTCATTTTTCACCGGAATAAATTTTACTTGATTTTAAAATCTCTTGTTGTTTTGAGTTTTTTACAAGAGTCAACTACGAACCTTGTAGTTTAATCATGTGGAATGTCATATTTTTTGTAGTGGATTAACTCAGCATTGATTTGTGACTCTAGAAAAGAATCAAAATTGTGGTGATCAGAAAGAGAAGACTACATGGCATAGGTAGAAAAATTATTTCGGTATTCTGTGTTATTACGTGTATTGAAATATAATATATATTTTTTATATGAGAAAGCATGTAGGATTTCCGAATTCGAAACACATTATTAAAACAATAATACTGAATCTTTACTATCAAAATACTAAGTGCACATTTACGTTTTAGATTTGGATTAGAAATCCTATGAGTTTGGAAACAAATTCAAATCTAATGTTTATTAAAAATGAATAAAAAATTGTGTGATACCCACCACATTATTTGATTTGAAATCTAAAATTTGATGAATTTATAATCCAACTAAAATGGAAGATTATAACCACGAGATATAGAGTAAATTGTCACTGTGGCTTGGGGGTTTGTTCCCCACAAGTCGCAAGTTCGAACTAGGAATTATGCTATCTCGTAGTCATCGGCATGTGGATTTATCACTTGACTTAACCGTGGTGCACTTATGAGAAACTTCTAACCGAGGGCCTGCGCACTCCTGAATTTAGTAGGAAAATTACACTCTGGGGATCCGGTGCTAATAAAAAATGGGAGACTATAAATTCAAATCCTAATGTTTGTTGGATTTAATGTCAAAGTAAAATACATCTTTTTAATCATAACCCAAATCAATAATTTATTAATTAAAGTACATTATACTAAATTTATCTAATCTAAGATAATCTAAATTATGTAACCCAACATACTTCAAATTTATATTAAACACAAGACTACAAAACTTAAAATCAAAATCTTCAACATAAATTCTAAATCTATATTTTTAATCCAAATTCTCAATTCAAAAATTTAGTAAACTGCTCTGAAATATTATCAGTTAAGAGAGATTTGCGAGTGGATTCCAACTTCCAGGTAATACATATCAGGCGACTTGTGGTGCCGAAGCGAACGCGTCCACTCTAGAGAAATGGGACAGAAGAACTAATAGAAGAGAGACGAAAGAAAATGTAATAATAATGTAGGACCATAAGAAGTCAAATTGCAAGACGACTGCGCTTGGGGAACTGAAGTCTTGGCCAAGAGAGGGATCTGTCGGCAGTTTAAACGTGTAAAGCTATTGATATTGCAATACAAGACACCAATACCTCAAGCTTATTGTATTAACCCCACGTCAATGACACGCGCTCTCTTCACACTTAGTCAACGTATACTCTGTTTCCTCCGCCTTTTGTATTGTTTGTACTTAAAATCAGAACTTCAAGAAAGGCAGAGTAACGTTATTAAGCCGAACTTGTCAAATATACTATGGCCAAAGTAGGATTGATTATGATTTTTAAATTATGAACATGCGTCAATTAAATTTTTTCACATAAACTTATAGTGTATGATTATTTTCTAACTTTTTAAATGTCATTAAATAGAGGAGAATATACATTTTACATCCTTATATTTTTTATTCATTATCAATTAAATTATAGTACGTGGTCAATATAAGTAAATTATGTGTATACATGGGTGTCAATTCGTGAATGAGTACTGAATTAAACCATTAATTAAAAAATTATAATAATATAAACTACGAGGTCAAAATTGTACTTTCAAATTAATAACTTATTTTGGAATTGATTCGTAATTTATAGTATTTTGTCCTCGTATGGTTTTCAAGAAGAGTTTTTTTGTCAAAGAGAATGGGTGAAAAACACCCTAATCAAAATAGCCCTTCATTAAAACAGGAGAATACATAAGTTCAAGGGGCATATTTCAGGTTAGATCCACCAAGACATCTCAGCTAGAATGACAACTCCTTAGCATCCACATCTTATAACCTAGACCAACCGAAGACAAGAAAAAAAGTCTAGAAGGAATACCACAAGCAAAGCCTCAACTGGGAAAGCAAAGAGAACAAAAAAAAGAAAAAAGACGAATCCCCTTGCTAACCTCATTAAAACCTTTCCTAGCAAAAACCCCAAAGGGAAAAAATCAAAAAAGGAAAAAGAGTACTAGTCCAAAACGAGGATTAAACCCCAAGGAAATAGAAGATTGACCTAAAACTATCCTCCGAAACCTTTAAAACAATCACTCGACAACTTAATACCCGTTGTAGCACAATCATGAGCAACACAATTAACAACCCTATAGCAATGGTCAAACGTGACCCTAGTGAACCCATTAGAGAAATGGATAATGTCAGAAACAATAGTACCAATGTCTCACGAAGTGAAATGACTGTTATTAACATCATCGATTAAGTACGACGAACTAGAGAAGATACTCATATTAACATTACCCATGAGCGTTGCAGATTGATCAATAGCCCAGCGAAGAGCCAAAGCTTTAGTAGTAAGAACATTAGGAACCAACTATTTTCTTCCCATATCAGCCACAAAAAGTTTAGCTTCTAGATCCCATAAAACCCAACCAAACCCGGTCAAGCAATTAGCATCATCCCACGCAACATCAGAGAATAACCGCTAAAAATGGGGAAACTCTCTTGCTGAGAAGGGCGAATAGACTGTATATCCACAATATCATCAGTCATGGCTGAATAGATGCTATGAAGATGTTTTTGAAGTCTTGCCAACACCTTCATAGGGTCAAAAACGTCCCCTTTAAAACACGTAATATTCCTGCATTTCCAAATATGCCACAAGCCGAACACAAACGAGTTCATAAGGTTGTCCTAATCACTCGAGTTTCTAATCTTGCCCCGAATCAAGTTCCAAAAAATCCATGAAAGGCTGTCCCAGGAGCTTGCTTGAATCCAAGTTAAGGGAGGAGATAAACAAAAACCTGGAAATAACTTGACACTTAAAAAAGATATGAGTTAGAGTTTCCTTATCCTCTCCACAAGTATTGCATTTACTATCTATATGTATGCCTCTCCTAATAAGATTAGCTTTGCAAGCAAGGAAGTTATTAAGGCATCTCCAAATAAAACCTTTAATTTTAGGGGGCATTCTGAGACACCAAACCTCCCTCCAAATATGCTTATTGACCAAGCTCGAACTAGATTCACTTTTCCTTTTCTTATTACTAACGTCGTTATTCTGGAGGAAGCAAGCTACACGATAGTCAGATTTGACCGTATATTTACTAGATCGAGAATGGTGCCATATAAGAACTTCATCATGACTGAAATTACTTATAAGAATTTGACGAATAGCCACACTAGCCTCAGGCCGAAAAATACTGTCAATCAAACTTATGTTCCAACTATACGTAGCTTGATCGATAAGCTCGTGAACTTTATTGAAACTTGGACATTTAGGGATAGACTTTAAACGTGTACGGCCTAGGGATCCAGCCATCTTCCTAAATGTTAATATTCCAACAATTCCCACACTCCATCTCAGACTATTTTTAATAATATTTTTACTTTCACAAAGATATCTCCATCCCCATGAAGGACGTCTACCCACCAGAGCCTTAATAAAATCTGAGTTCTAAAAATATTTACTTTTAAGGAACGAGGCAACCAAAGAATCAGAATTAGATAAAATTCACCATCCTTGCTTAGCTAATAAAGCCAGATTAAACGCATAAAGGTCTTTAAAGCCCAAGCCACCCTCCATTTTACTCTTAGTAATCTTGTGCCACGATCACTAGTGGATTTCAGATTTACAAGGAGAAGAATTCCACCAATAATTCGCAAGATACGCGCCTTACACATGGTAATCGGGAGTTTGAAACAAGACATAGTATAATTAGGAATAATCATCACCATAGATTTAATAAGAATTTCCCTTCCTACAGGAGAGAGAAGCTTCTTGGACCAACCATATATCTTCTGAGTAATCCTATCCACGATGCTCCTGAAGACTTGTGTTTTGGAGACACCGAAGTCCATTTCCACCCCCAGATGTTTTTTCAGTGAATTAGATCTCTCATACTTGCCAAATCAGCCAGCTCCTTCTGTCTAACCACAAAAACATTATTATTGAACACCACCAGGATTTTTTACTTATTCACCTTTGGACAAGACGCTTCCCTATATTTATTAAGAATATGAAGAAAGGTAACGATTTCAGCATCTGACGCCTTGCAAAATAACAAAAAATCATCTGCGAAGAAAAGATGATAAACCGCAGGACCACCTGAAACTACTCCAAAACTAGAAATTAAACCAAGATCAGCGGCTTGATTAATCATTTTGGAGAGATCCTCAGCAAATATAATAAACAGAAAGGGAGAAAGCGGATACTTTTGTCGCAGCCCACAATTAGGTTCGAAGCTACTGCTAAGCATACCATTAAGAGAAATATTGTACGAGACCGTATAATTGCAAGCCGAAATCCAATTTCTCTAGGTATCAGAATATCCTAACTTCTACATGATGGCCAATAAGAATTTACACCCAACTTTGTCGTACGCCTTGGACATATCAATCTTGATAGTCATATATCCTTTCTTACCTTTCTTCCAGATCCGGATCGAATGTAGAATCTTATTAGCAATGATCACGTTATCAATAATCTGACGATCAGGAATAAAATCACTTTGCCCCACACCTATAATCTTACTAATGACTTTTCTAAGATGATTAGTCAAAATCTTAGAAATAATCTTATAAGAAATATTACAAAGACTGATAGGCCACAATTGGGACATAGATCTAGGACAATTAACTTTTAGAATAAGAACAATATGCGTATGATTGATATTAGGAGGAAAATAACAAGAATACAAAAACTTGAACCATAGAAATAATGTCAGGACTAGAGGTGGCAATAGGGCCGGCCCGGCAATGCTAAGCCTGGGGGTCACGGGCCGATCTCAGGCCTTTTCAACCGGTTCACGGGTCAGTTTTGGGCCGGGCCGCTAGAATTGTAGGGTGGCCCGGAATGAACCGCTGAGCCAGCCCGTGTACTCATGGGTCGGGCCTCTGACGGTCCGGGCCAGGCCGGTTCACAGGCCGGTCCTGATTAAATAACCGGATCGGCCCGTTTTCCCTCCCTTTAATGTGATTTAATCTCAAAAATATAGATTGGGAGAGTTGAACCTTGGTGAGAATAGATGAAGTGTAGGGATTACCACTAAGCTATATGGAAGTCATATTACTTTCTTATAATTATTTTATTTTATTACTTTAAAATCTCAATATAAAAACTTGTGATAATAATTATTTATTCATAAACTAATAATGTTTATATTCACGTAAACTCTAAGAATATAATAAATAATTAGTAACTCATGTTCTTTAACACAACAAAAATATTAGGAATATTAAACTACGATTTTTTAAAGTTTTCGTGAATCCTATTTTTCATTGAATAAATATTCATTTAAATGAAAAATATTATTTTTTATTTAATTAAATACGTTTATCTCAAAAGCATATTATATGAAGTTTCGATAAAATGTGTTAAAAGACTAAGAATATATTTTAAACAATATATTTAACAAGGGTTGTCTTGGTTTATTGATAAATAGTGTGATTTATAAGGGAGATGTTAATGGTTCAAACTTCACACATATACATAATTGTTAAATAGTACAAACTAGCTTGGATTTTGGGGGTAACCTCGGAGCCCTTTCCTCCAATCGAGTTGCAGTTGGCCTTGTTTCAGTCAAAATAAGTCTCTGGGACTCTATCTTTATAGTAGGTTCTTTAGTCTTCACTCTCAAGAACTAGTACGCCTTGTTCTCGAAAGCCGAAGAGCAGCTAAACTAAGCAACTTGTTGGTTGATTAGGTGGCAGTTGAAAGAGCTGCTCGAAAAGGGTCATGGTTGGCCCAGTACATCCTCTTGTGCCTTGCCTCGATCTCTAAAGGGTCTTGGTGTAAGGATCTAATTACACCACTTCGCCCCTATGTTGGCAGGCTAGCAGCAATTCCTAGACAGAGATTTGCGCTTGAGTTCTCAGTTGGCGACTTCGTATTCGAGGATTATAGACAGTTGAGTAGCGGGAAACGAAGACTTGGGGCAATAGGCAATCTAATCGGGAATGGTTCCTTCCAAGGTGGGGTATTTACATCTGGAAAGTCCATTATCTTTCATTTTACTTAAAGACAATCAATGAATGCTGTGAATCAAAGACTCCCTTCGCGAAATGGGAGGGTGAGATAGAAGTCCTGACTATCGATTTTGGTGCGAGTGGGTCATCGGGTAAAACGTCTCTGGGATAGTACTGTTCAGGGAGTCGATAAGTTCATTCCTGTGGATGTCTATTTGCCGGGTGGCAGTTTGTCTTAGTCTTTCGTATTTCATTCTGTTTCGTCAGGGGCTGCTGTGTATGTTGTTCTTGTCTCGTGAAAGTGGGTTCTTCCTATGCTCGACTAGGAAGACGAGCTCCACTTTGGAATAGACTTTGCTATGCTTGCTAACTCCTAACCTAGTTTATATGTTTTCAATAAAAATATTAATTGATAGGGCCATGATACATTCCAGAATATTGTCAAGAAATAGACTATTTTTGTCCCCTTTCTGATGCCTGCCTAAAGACTTATGTGTATGTTTTATTTTGGAATAGGGATGTTCACCTTTTGTAAGAAGTAGACCCACGATACGGACTAATAGGTGTTCCTACTCTTACTCGAAAGTTAGATATCTATTCATAGTTGGCCAATCCCCCACGGCACGGCTTCTCACTTTTCATGAATGTGTCTCCCCCCTGCTTATGTGAGTTTGACCCGCCTTTGACTCTACTTGCTTCTAACTCCCTATGAGCCATTTTACGACCTTACTTGACTTTTTCGAAGGTTTGGCGGGACATGGGAGTCTCAGCTCATGCATTGGTTTACTGACCATAAACACGTGCAATCCCCTCTCTAACTGAGACCACTCGACCGATCTCATCCACTTGAAAATTTGTGAAAAAGTTGGTAATTCTACTTTCTAAAAATTCATCAGTTCCGCAGCTCTGAGAGAGAATTCCATGATTCAAAAATGTGAGAGAGTCAAGGGAGAATGTCGCTGCTGATAAATCCCGCCCAGATCAAGAGCTGGCTTTTTAGAAACAAGATAGTGAAAGTAGGAGCTATTGCGGCCCTCGTTCTCAAGACTGTTCAGGATAGCATTGAGCCTGCTTAATGAGAAGTCCTTGCCACGAGCAAGGGGTGCAAATAGCCAGGCTAAGTTGATAAATCTCATATCAAAGGTTACATTTATCCATGGCCGGACTTCTCTTCTCCGACATAGAAGCATAAGTTTGATCATCTAGTTTTTTTTACAAAATAGTGGATTAATGGGCTGGGCCGATTCAGCCAACTTTACAGGCTGAATCGACCCACTTGCCTCCTCTAGTCAGGACCAATCATAGACCAATTTTGATGATAGAAAGCCACTCCAAAACTATTTGGACATGGAGATTTTGATGGATGGATATTCTGAACTGTAGTCACAATCTCCTCCTCAGAGACATCCTCATCAAGAAGAGTTCCGTCCTCATCATTAAAGCAGCAACCAATATTTTCAGATACTTGAGAGATCAAGTCGTCACTCGGGTTGGAAAAATGGAAAAGATCTTGAAAATAAGAAAGAGCTATACACTCAATAGAATTCGAGTCAGTGCGCTAAATTCCATCACTTTCCACAAGACCAAAGATACGATTTTTCCTCCTCCTAGTTTTGACACAAGCATGACAGAGGGAAGTGTTGCAATCCCTATTTTGAAGCCACTGAATGTGGGCCCGATCCTTCCAGTATTTGTCTTCCCTAATAACAACCTCCTGATACTGGGCTTCAAGTCTTCTAACCTCCGAAAACTTATTATGCTGAATAGAATACGCGTCACGTAATTTCATGCTAATATCTTTCAGGAGATGACTGGAATTGGCTGAAGAGTTATTTCTCCTCCATTTGACCAACTTATCTCTAGTATTATTAACATCTCGCCACTGGCCCTAACACGAGATTTACGAGAATCAATCTGCTCGCTACGAATCTCAACGATATGACTCAGATACACAATAAATAGATGCAACTCCTTTGATTTCACGATATCAGAAGTACAAACTTCAATGAAAAAATTATCGTACATCACAACTGAACCGAATCGTCATTCATCCAAAAAATCCCCTAGTATCTATTGGGTCCACTATAAGAGAATCCGACTCATGAATAACATTTTTAATTTTTTCCACCACTCTCAACTTATTTTTAGTCTCTAGCAAACAAATAAAATCTGGGGAATAAGTTCTCACTAGCCCTCGTAATGTGGGAACTATCAGAGGGTTCCTCACACCCTGAAAATTCTACCCTAGAACTCTCATTGATTATTATGGGGCCTGTTGGGGCTAGCTTCCTCCACCCTTTCGCTATTATGAATTACCGTAACGTCGCCTCTTAACTTTTTAACACCAAAAATAACATCTGAAACCTCCGCATATACTTCCTCTGCACTCTCAATTTTACGCTTAGATCTTTGCATGGTATTAGCATTCCCATGTAACGTGTTATATGGTCGAGGACTAGCACTACCATTATTACCCGCATTATCATCGATTTTTATACTAGAATCAGTATGTTTCGTTTTCCCTTTCCTGGACCATTTTTTTACCACGTTCAATAACCAGATCCAGATTAAACGAATCCCTTTATCCAAATTCCATGCTTTCAACAACGCTTCACGAAAACTAATTCTGTTAACCTTATTCAGAGTAATAATCTTCGCCATGACACTCATACGACAAACATCCACTTCTTTAAAAGCAGTCCCCTCACCAATTTTAATTTCCACTTCTTCCACCTTCGTGGAGGGCTAATATCTTAGTTATCTCTTCCACGGTCTCATCCATATTACTAAGTGAAAAATTTCACATTCTCTCATAAGAAAGACGGCAAAGTAGTAAAAAAGAAAGATCGACTTAAAAAATAAAAGAATAAAATAAAGAAAAAGAAAATTTACTCTCCGTCAATAGAAAAATTCTAGGGAGAAAAAGCGACCTCAAAGGAGAGGAAAACTTTAAAATACGATTTTGAGTGGATTCAAGAAGAATTAAAAAGAACATAATTCGTTTCTAAAAGGTTACTATTTAATTTATTTTAATTTTAGTATCCTGAAACAAGATTCCCTCTTTCTGGGAAGTAATAATGGAGATTTCCTTATGTTAAGCTGAATCTTTGGTCATCAATAATATTTTGAGAGTAAAAAATAACGAAGATTCTTTTTCTTTTCAGATGCGAATTACGTCACTAACAAGACTACGTGGTGGATTGCTCATAAAACAAAAATGATGAATTATCATAATTACTTTATCAAAAACCTCATCTCACAATCTTATAGTACGTGTAACTGAAGCACCATCTAATTTGAAAAATAAGTTAAACATCATTTTATATTAGTTTCAGTGATAGAAAGTCTATAATGGTTAAATTTTAAATTAATGTAGCTTAAATACCATTTATATAAAACTACCTTCACTTTTTCAATTCCAAAATCAATTTTTAATATTTAAAACGGAAACTCAGCTATGCAAACCCAAAATCCTGTTTTCCGATACAATTTATGTTTCGAGCTAAAAAAATAGTTGCTTCAGATGAGGAATAATCTTATCTTTTCACTAGATAAACTTATATTTTTATCATAAAATTTATGTGTGATTTATAAATCAGAGGTGATGAACTGTTTCCTCAAGCAAGCTACAGGGGAAGTTTTCCTTAGATTAAGACTCATATACTTAGTCTTAAAAAAACACTCATATACTTTAATTAAAACCTACGCACGACATCTTTTTAATTTAAGTTTTTTAGATGGACATAATTTAGTTTAATTTGAAGACAATCCCTACAAATTTTATTTCCAAAATTCAGTAAGAGCTTGCATTTAAAAAATAATATATAGATCATTATTATTTGCAGTGGTGGAGCCAAAATTTAGTATAGTACGGTCACATTGTTTTGTATTACTAGTCAACACGAATGTGTATTGTGCATGTAATTGAATCTACTATATTTATAGTTATGATTAACTTTTAATTTATATGTTTATTTATCTATATGAAAAATGCATTTACCATCATATTTTTCGTTTTCAATTTATATGAGTAAAATTAAAATAGTGTTAGATTGCTATTATTATTATTTGCTTAAACATTATTATTCAATAAAGTTGTAGAGTATCATGTTTAAAGAAAAAATATTTAATAGTATACAAAAGAGATTTGCTCTAAAAAGTTAAAGAAAAAGTGACATCATTAAAATTAAATTATCTATTTAATGTTTTCATTTTAGCTCGATATTCTGCTTTTTGTTTATATTACAGATTTAGTGTTTTGTTTGTAAAGTTTGTGTAATTGTGTTTATCTAACATTCAATTAATACTAACATGTAAAATAAAGCAAAACTAAGGTTCCTAATCGTGTGTTATAATTGAATAATAATTTTAATTCTATTATTTTAAGTTTCATACAAATAATTCACTTTTTCTCTATATTAAAATAAGTTAGTAGAAAGTTATGCTTTTCTCAATAACTTGTCAATTAACTTAATACAATTCATTCCAAGTTATCAAATTAAAATTAACATCAATATTATAGATTAATTTTTTCTTTTTTTTATATTCATTAAATATGAGGAATGAATTTAAGAATAGCACCAACTTTGGTTAATTTATCATAGTTTTAAAAGTAACCACTTATTAAATCCAACATGAAAATTAGAAGTTTATTTGGGTAATTTATTAATATCTCATGGTCAAAATTATCCAAATACCCTACAAACTTTTAATACATTATAGATGATAGACTATAGATTATATATATTATAATTTTCAAGGTATAATTTTAAAATAGTTCAAGGTATGTTATTTTTTATAAAATTACTTATTTTACGGTATATTTTTTAGATTGAGATTAACATGTACAGTTTTTATACAACTAGAAGAATGTTATGAAATCTTTAATACCATTGCTTTTTTAAGTTTTTTTTTTCTATTTTGTACATATAATTGGTTAAAATACGTTAACAAACAATTAATCTATCACATATACTATCGTACAATAATCAGATTATTCAAATCAAATTTATATCAGTAATTCAATCAAAGTCACATTTACGGTATCTGGGAAGACAGAGAGATTTGTAGTATTGTGGAAATAAGAAGTGGGGTATCAATTAATAAAATAAGTTGATTAAAAATGCAAAGACTCACCTTTTTGGAGGTGAAAATTAGGGTTAATGGTTAAGGATATAAAAACATATTTAATACACAAATTTAAAGAAGGTAATTTATGCTTAATATATTGCAAAATATGAAAACTATATCTGGACTTAAATTTATACCATTGCATCTATTAATGAGAGATTTAATTTTTACCATGAGTAGAAAATTATGCAAAACAATATATAATACTTCAAATGTAGGAAGGTGATAATGCTTAATATATTATCAAACATGAAGAATGTATCTAGACATAATCTTTTATCATTGCATCTACTAATGAGTGAGATTTTATTTTTTTATCATGAAGAGAAAAATATTCATATTTCTTTTTTCTCTTTTTTTTCAATTTTTTTATTAAATTTTGATTTTTTATAGTTTTATGTATTCATTTTTTAAATTTTTGTGGGCTCTAGCACTGGGAAAAAAGGGTTAGAAAATATTGGACCGAACAAAATACAGTATCCACACATGCCTCCTTCTGTTCACTCTCTTAAATTTATAAGGTATACAAATGTGTAGATAAGTATTATGATCGACATGAAAAATGACTTGCGGGTAAGTAAAATAAGGACCTCAACTGATTCAAGTTCTATGAAAGGACACAAAATCTAAAACAGACCTAGATAGACACATGCTTCGACATGGACAAAGGTCAAGTTCGATTTAACTGAGGATATGGAATGAAATAGACCTAGATAGAAACAAGTTCAACCTCAACGTAGGTCAGGTTTGATTTAACCAAGGAGATGGAATGAAATACACCTAGATAGACACAAGTTCAACCTTGACTGAGCTGGGTTTGATTTAACTGAAGAAATTAAACATGATAACGGACCTGGATAGACATAGGCTTCGACCTTGATTGAGTAAGATTAGGCTTAACCAAAAAAATTAAAAATGACAACGAACCTAGATAGACACAAGCTTCGACCATGACTAAGTCAGGTTCAATTTAACTAAAGAAATTAAAAATGATAATGACCCTGGATAGACACAGGCTTCGACCTTGACTCAGTCAGGTTTGATTTAGCCGAAAACGTTTAAAATGAAAATAGACCTGGATAAACACAGGCTTCGACTGTGACTGATTTGGGTTCCATTTAATCATATTGATTGAAATGGACTAGGCGCTGATACTGAGCTTCGACTATGACTAAATCAGGTTCAATTTAACTAAAAAATGAAAAAAACAACAACCTGGCACTAACACAAGGATTAGATCGCGACCGAGTCAGGTTTGATTTAACCATATTGATTAAAACGGATTAGACACTGAGACTGAGTTTCGACCACGACCAAGTTGTGTTTGATTTATAAAAAAAAATAGACCTGGCACTGACACCAGGCTTCGACCGCGACTGAGTAAGAATAAATTTAACCATATTGATAAAAATTTGCCAAGCATTGACACCAGGCTTTGACCCCGTCCAAGTCGAATTTATTTAGCCAAAAATGAAAAAATGGACCTAACACTGACATCAAGCTTCAAACTCGACTGAATCAGGTTTGATTTAATAAAATATGTTTGAAATGAAAATGACCTGAATAGACACAGCCTTTGACCATGACTGAGTCAGGTTCGATTTAACCGAAGAAATTAAATTAAAAATTTTAAAGGATCTGGATAGACACAGGTTTCTAACTCGATTGAGTCAAGTTCGATTTAACTGAAAATATTTAAAATGAAACGGACCAAGATAAATATAGGCTTTGACTGTGACTGAGTCAGATTTGATTTAACTAAAGAAATTAAAAATGACAACGGATCTAGATAGACACATGCTTCTACTTGGACTGAGTCAGGTTTGATTTAAACGAAGAAATAAAGAATGACAACAGGCGTGGATAAATAGAGGCTTTGACCAACTAAATCAGGTTGAATTTAGCTGAAGAAATGAAAAATGATAACAACCTGGATAGACACAGGCTTCGATTTTGATTGAGTCGGGTTCGATTTAACAAAAAAGTTAAAAATGACAACGAACCTAGATAGACACAGGCTTTGACCTCGACCGAGTCGTGTTCTATTTAACTAAAAATGTTTGAAATGAAAAAAGTATTATACAGTCACAGGCTTTGACCTTAACTGAGTCTCGTTCAAATTAAACAAAATTAAAAATGAAAACGGACAAGGAATTGACACTAAACTTCGACCACGACAGATTTGGGTTCAATTTAACCGAAAAGAAAAAAAATAGACCTGACGCTGACACAAGGCTTCGACCATGACTGAGTCAGTTTGATTTAATCATATTGATTGAAATAGACCTGGCGCTGCCACCGGGCTTGGACCGCGACTATGTTGGGCTCGATTTATCCAAAAATAAAAAAAGGACCTGGCACAGACACCAGGCTTCAACCGCGATCGAGACAGGTTCGATTTTAACATATTGATTGAAATGGACTAGTGATGCGGACGGTGTAGCATTGGAGTTTTTGGAGCGAATGGATCATCACACGCGCAGTCCACCTTCCGAAGGTCATAACTTTTGACTCGGGTTGACTCATGAGGCCCGTAAGATATCAAATTGAAGCTCATTCAGAGACTACATGTATACCATGGATTTTTTTTTTACGACCCTGTTTAGTCATAAAACAGGTCATTCCAAGCACTTTTGGAAGCTTGAAAGCTATTTTTTATAAGGTTTGGATAATTTTGTAACTTTTCCTTTCTTTTATGTTTAGGGATTTCTGAGATAGTTTTAATACATTTTGTTTAGGGGTTTTGGGATGTTTTTTGGATGATATTATTGGAGACATTTTCTCTATAATTCCAATTTTTGGTATTTTGTTATTTATCAAAATGTTGCCTAAATTCTGGTAATCTCAGAATTTAACAAGTATTAAAAGATCAAATTACTGAAAATATTACGCGATTCAATAGTATTAGATATTGTTAAGTTTTCTTTGAGGTTTCTGCTACATCAGTGGGTATCAGAGCCTAAACCGATCCGTAGTTTTTATGGAGCCATGACGGAACCACCAGTGACAGCAACGAGTTGAGGAGGTTTATGAGCACGATGATGGCGTCCAACTAGATTATGCAGCAATGTATGGAATGAATGTTGGAACAGATAACCGAAATGATGGTTAATATGATGGGGAATCAGAATGGGAGGAATATATATGAGCCACGAAATCTGATAAGGTCGGGTGATTGGGTGGGCGAATTAGAAGGAGAAGATGAAGGAGAATACTATGAGGACATTCCACAGGTCCATCGTAGGCGGCAGAGGGTCCAAGCGGATGACGATAATAGACGGTGGGAGGCTGGTACGCGGACTGAAATACTAGAATTTCATGGCAGTCTTCAGGCTAAAGAGTTCCTTGATTGGTTAGTGACTTTGGAGGATATTTTAGAGTTGAAAGGAGTGTCAGAGAACAAATGAGTACGTTTGGTGGTGACTAGGATGCGTAGTAGGGCTACGACGTGGTGGCAGCACTTGAAGCTATCTAGTACCAGGTTGGGTAAGTAAAAATTTTCATCTTGGGAAAAGATGAAGAAACATATTTGAACTATGTTGTTGCCTTATAATTATCAGCGAATTTTGTATCAAAAGTTGTAGAATCTAAAACAGGGTTCAAGATTAGTGATGATTATACTACGAAATTTTACCGTATAATGGCCAGAAATGAGATCCTAGAAATGGAGGAATAGTTGGTGGCGAGATACATTGGAGGGTTAAGGGAGCAGATTCAGGATACTCTTAATATGTTCGATCTTGTGTCTGTATTAGAAGCACATCAGAGAACCTTGATGGTGGAGAAGGAGTCACGTCGTGTTACTGGTGGGAGTGGATTGAGTGACACCAATAACACTAATACATGAGGCATGGGTAGTAACGTCGTGGGAAGTCTGTTTGACAAAGGTGTGAGTAGTAGTACCATGAAGTGTTTTTCTTGTGGTGAACCAGGACATAGGCAATTTGATGTAAAAGAGCTGGTAAGAGGGCGTTGTTTGGTGAAACTGACGAATGTGGCGATGAGGACGTTGAAATTGCTGAACATCCAACTTTTGACGATGAGCAGCCAGATGATGGGGAGGTTATTACAGAAGATGTGGGAATTGCTTTGGTTTTCAGGAGATCGTATTTGACGCCTAAAGCAGTAGCTGAGGATGATTGGTTGAGGAGTAATATTTTCCAGTCCACTTGGACCATCCTGGGCAAGGTATGTTGTTTAGTGATTGACCCTGAAAATTGTGAAAATATCATTTCAGAAGAGCAGTGTAGAAGCTGACTATTAAGATGAAGAAACATCCCAAACCTTACAAACTAGTTTGGCTTAAGAAAGGTTATGAGGTAGCAGTTTCTAAACGTGCTCTTGTTACATTTTCTGTTGGATCAAAGTATAGAAATGATGTTTGCTGCGATGTGGTAGCCACGAACGCTTGTGACTTTGTTATTGGGTCAACCTTGAGAGTATGATCGAGCGGCAATCCATGACGAGTGAACTAACACTTACAATTTTCTGTTTGGTGGGACTAAAATTATGTTGGTGCCTAATAAACCAGTAGATAAACCATTAGCTATGGGGACTAGTACCAATTTATTGTCTTTGGCTCAATTTGATGAGGAGTTGCAAGATTCAGAGATAGTATTCATGTTGATTGGGAATGAGGCAGCGAAGACTGTAGCAATTCCAGATATGGTGGTTCCTTTATTAGCAGAATTTTCCAGTGTATTTTCAGATGAATTACCAAATGGACTGCCACCATTATATGATATGCAACACCACATAGATCTAGTCCCTAGAGCATTTTTACTGAACATACTTCACTATAGGATAAGTCCCAGCGAGCATAAGGAGCTGCGCAGACAGGTCGAGGAATTGTTGGCCAAGGAACATATTAGAGAGAGTATGAGTCCAAGTGCAGGGGCAGCCTTATTGACACCAAAGAAAGATGGTTCTTGGCGGATGTGTGTGGATAGCAGGGCTACCAATGAAATTATTGTCAGGTATCGGTTCCATATTCCCTGCTTAGATCAGATTAGTGGAGCTACTGTGTTTACTAAGCTTGATTTAAAGGGTGGCTACTACCGGATTTGGGTTAGGCCTGGGAATGAATGGAAAATAGCTTTTAAGACTCGTGAGGGGTTGTATGAGTGGTTTGTGATGCCATTTTGGTTGTCTAACTCTCCTAGTACTTTTATTCGTGTGAGGAATCAACCGTTGAAACCTTTTATTGACAAATTTGTTGTTGTATATTTTGATTTATAGAACTAACTCAGAGGAACATTTGCAGCATGTGAGGGAGGTTTTAGTCTGTAGGGATCAAATTTAAGCAGCAAAGAAGAAGTGCGTGTTTATGACTCCAATGGTGTTGTTTTTGGGGTATATGGTTTCTAGAGACGGATTATAGGTAGATGAGGTTAAAGTTGAGGCAGTGAAACAATGGCCTAGACAAAAAATGATTACTGAGGTTAGGAGTTTTCATGGTCTTGTGTATTTTTATAGGTCTTTTATCCTGCATTTCAGTAGTATTATGGAGTTGATTACTAATTGTATGAAAATGAGTATGTTTTCATGGATCGATAAGGCATATTTAGCGTTTCGATCGATTAAGGAATGCCTAACCATTCCGCCAATTTTAGTGTTTCCAGATTTAACAGAGCCATTTGAGTTACACACCAACACTTCTAAGGTTGGGATTGGGGCAGTTTTGAGTTAGAGTAGTAGACTAGTGACCTATTTCAGCGAGAAGTTGTCTGTCGTGAAAAGTAGATACAGTACTTATGACGTTGAGTTTTATGCAATAGTACAGGCTGTGAAGCATTGGCGTTATTACCTATTTCACAGGGAATTCATATTGTATACTGACCATGACTCTTTGAGGCATTTTCACAGACAAGATAAAGTGTCTCCTAGATATGCGATTTATCGTGATTCATCAAAATTCTTGCCCAAATCCTGGTAATCTCAGAATTCAACAGGGTTTAGAAAATTGAATTACTGGTAATCGTGCAGGATTCAACAATATTTAATATTATTCGGTTTTCTTGAGGCTTCGGCTACATCAACTAGGAACTGACACCAGGCTTCGACTGCGAATAATTCAGGTTCATTTTAACCAAAAAATGAATAAAAGGACCTGATGCTAAAACTAGGGTTCGACCGAGACCAAGTCGGTTTTTTTATTTAACCATATTGATTGAAATGGACCAAACGATGACACCAGACTTCTACCATGACTAAGACGAGTTTTATTTAACCAAAATTCTAGAAAAGGACGTGGCTCTAACACCAAGCGTCGACTGCGACAGAGTGGGGTTCGATTTAACTATATTGATTGAAATGGACCACGTGCTGACACTGGGCTTCGATCGCAACTAAGGTGAATTCGATTGAAAAAAATTTGGACCTGAAGTGGACACCATGCTTCGACTGTGACCGATTCAAGTTTTATTTAACCATATTGATTGAAATGGACCAAATGATGACACCAGACTTCTACCATGACTAAGTCGAGTTTTATTTAACCAAAATTCTAGAAAAGGACGTGGCTCTAACACCAAGCGTCGACTGTGACAGAGTGGGGTTCGATTTAACTATATTGATTGAAATGGACCACGTGCTGACACTGGGCTTCGATCGCAACTAAGGCGAATTCGATTTAAAAAATTTTGGACCTGAAGCGGACACCAGGCTTCGACTGTGACCGATTCAAGTTTAATATAATCATATTGATTGAAACAAATCTGGTTTCGACACCAGGCTTTGACCATGACTGATTCGGGTTTGATTTAACAAAAAAATGAAAAAAGACAGACCTAGCGCTGACACTAGGCTTCAACTGTGACTGAGTGGGGTTCGATTTAAACATATCGATTGAAAATGATATTGAAGTTGACTTATACAAGTCTTATATGATAACAAGTGCTAGATCAATATATGCTTTAAATGTTGTAGTGTCCGTTGATTTCAAATGGATGTTTTTGATGATTTGAAATAGATAAAAACAGCTAGTATGATGCATTTCTATGTAATGAAATTCTTGACTTTTAGTGCAAGTGAGATGATCTTGACAGTTCAAATGTTATGCATGATTATGAATATCTTTAGAAAATCCTATGATGGTTTGGTTTCAAAATGGGTCATTGTGGTTATCTCCACCATCCTTCAAAATAGTTGCTTTGATTAGGATCATGGGTTGAGGAGATATCAAGCATACTTTCGGGAGAATCATGCATTCTTTTACACTGGAGCATGCCCCAATTTTCATCGTTTTGCTAATGGTAAAGACAAACAAATAAGTTTCCTTATTTTGCTTCTTTTCTTCATTTTTAAATATGTAAAGCGCCTAATAGTGTTCTTTTGAGCTTTCACTATAAGTATATTACCTTGTAGTACAGTACTACCCTCTTGTCTATGGTGTGTTTTTTAGATTTTTACTATAACTGCAACTCTTCTTCTTTTCGCCGCATCAAGCTTCAAGATTCAACTTTATTTTTTACCATGAAGAGAAAATTATTCATATTTTTTTCTTTTTTTTTCAATTTTTGGTTTTTTGTCATTTTTTTAATTTCAAAAATTTTATATTTTTTTAATCATTTTCTGGATTTTTGTGGACTCTAGCATTGTGCCAAAAAATAAAATTGAGTCTGAACATATTGGATCAGGTAAAATACGGTATTTACAATAGTATTAACTGTAAGAAAGACTTTGTAAAACATAAGGGCAGTAAGGCTAAACCAATGATTAGTTACTTTCCATTCCCAACTGCTAGTCTTTCACTATCTCCATACTTTTGTGCAAGATTCAGATTACTGAGTTTAGAAGTGACATGATTGGTAGTAGTACTACATTTCATACCAAGACATATCATTTACTATATCTGGAGAGGCCATATATGTTGCTGGTGAAACCATATATATTGTTGGTCCTGAATTTGGGAAAGAATCTTACTGATGCAGCATGTCCAAGTTTAGCACTGAACTGACAAATTACTCTCTATTATTGCTGCTTCTACCTCCTTTTCCATTGAAACTTCCTCTTCTACCATTAAAACCACCATTTGTAACCTTTTGTGTATGTGTTCTTGAAGCCATTCTAATAGAAGTTATGCTGATGATTATTTCTATAGTTTGTACAGTGTTTGCACACATTTTGATATTTGCTTCTATTTCTAGGTGTAGTCTTTGTAACCTGTCCCTATGGCACATGACAATGCTTGTACTTCCTCCACTAAATCATACACTAGATCAAGTCCTTGAAGAACATAATGAACCAAATCTTGATTGCTAACAGGCTGTCCTGTTGCTGCAAGCATATCTGAGGTCCTTCTCAATCTATCACAGTAGTTAGTGATTGTATCATTATCTTTTTCCCTTATTGTGATGTACCCCTAAGTTGCATCAATCTAGCCTTAGATTGATTTGCAAAATTTCTTTCCAAGGATCCCCATACTTTTGCAGAACTGTTATACTCAGTAACAGTTCCAAGAACACTTCCACTCATAGAAGCTCTTAACCATCTAAGCAAGATTTGTTCTTTCCTAACCCAAGAATTATATTCAGGATTTACTTCCCCATTTGTAAACCTTCTCTATGGTTTTTCAGATTAGCCATACACTATATCATTTAACCTGTGGCCATTAGAACAAGAACTATTTGTGATCTCCATAGCAGATAGTTAACTATTTGTGTTCTCCATAGCACATAGTTTCCTTTCTCAACTCTCACTGAAATGGCGTTATTGAATGTATTTTGAAAAATACTCATATTTACAATAGCGTTGATGGTTTGTGTATTTTAAGAACCATTTCAAGTTGTTGAATTAGTAGCCATTGAAGTGAGTCTTTGATGACTTTGATACCATGTGAAGAAGTAAAAAAAACATTGCATGGTAAGGTACCAAGAAAACAAGCATATTCAAGAAGCAGTACGCACATTTGATATTGTGAGACTGCCAAAGAAAGGCTTTATTTATACTTAATAGTATGATCTACAAGGATTACAAGGAGCTCAAGATAGCTCAAGATATCTCAAAATTACTTACTAATAGAGCTTACAAACTGATAGGAAACTGTTAGACAATAAATTGTTAAAACAATTGATTAGTTGGCAGTGAATGAATCTCATACCAACTAAAATCAACCAGCCATTAGTTTGATGATGCTCCTTAGCAGAAAAAGAAGGATCACAACCACTAAACAAATAATGTTAAGCTCTAAGAAATCCTCTTACGAAGGAGGAAAAAATCATCCAACACAAACTCAACTTAAAAAGAAGTGCCAATTTAGCCAAAAAGTAAGCAACCCAATTACAAATACCTGGGCAAAAATAAACTCTTTAATTAGTAACTAAGAGATTAGACACCTCCTATATCATTAGAAATACCACCACTATTAGATAGGGAAGATCTCTTGCGAATCAAATTAATGACACTGAAACCATCAGAGACCCCACAGAAAGATTAGTGTAGAGAAATTAATCTAGTTAGCTAGGAATAACCCTTCTGAGATAGTAACTACCTATCTCGGTGGTTTATTGTGGCGGTTATAGCAACATCCTTTAAAAGGGGTTCATGAAACGTCAGTTGTGACGGTTAGTTCAACCATCAGAATATCATATATTATTGCAATGATTACGCAGACCCGTCATAATTGCATAAATTATTATGAAGCTTACACAGACTCACCACAATAGGTCCAATAATTTTCTGACAGTTTGTTAGCCAAGTTGTAATAAGTAGGCATATTGTGAAGCATGTGAATAACTTTCGCACTATGGGGATGTTGGAAATAATTGAGGTTGAGCGCATTTATAATATTGTGGTGGTCATAGGCAACCGTTGTGGAAAATATTCCTATTGAGATGATTTTTAAAAACCGTCTCAATATATGGGTCATATTACGACAGTTACTTAAAACCAATACGTTGGTCATAATGTGACTGTTTTTAAAAAAAAGTTGGATGCTATCAAAAAGTTGTAGCACCATAAACAAAGTTAACTAGGAATAATAATGATGAGGGGAATTAACTACAAGCTTAATTAAGTTATTCTTAAGCCTAATTCAGATTAGAGTTATCCTTTGTTAGTTCAACCCGATTGGTTTATAAGGTGAGCATATATGCCTATACTACTCACTAAACACTTAGATCTACAGGATTTAAGTATCCAAGTAACATTCAAGCTATAACCATTAGATAAAATTGTTCTAGTATTTAATTCAACTTGCATCTTATTAAAGATGGTCAATCGATAATAAAATATGAGCATTAAATAAACTTGGATGAAATGCTAACATGAAATGAATAACAAAAATCATTAGCTAGAAATAACAACTTCAAGGTTCATTACACATACAAGCTTAAACGATTTAGCTTAAAATGACTCTAAGAGCAAATTCAAATACATCCATTTCCATATTTATCTTGTTGAAAATAAGCTAAGAATAGACAATATAGTAAAGAAAATAAGGTTAAGAAAGAAGAAAGAGAGAAAAGAATAAACGATATCCTCTTCCTCGCATCCTTGTTGCCTTTTTCTGTCATTTTTCTCTTTTTTCTTCTCTAAAAGATGTTTCCTTATTCTCGGCAAGAGTGCCGGCTTCTTTCCTCAAAAGGATGTATGTGCTATATATGGAGCCTTGTAATTAGGGCTTCACTTCTTGCAGGGACTCGTGTCAAGCAGAACTACAATGGGGATCACTAGAAAGCGTTGATGCCATCTGTATAACTAACTTCTGAGTGCAAGAGCTTTTCCTCTCTGTTTGGCGCCAGCAAGACTATACGACAAAGTCTCATGCCAACTGCGCATGAACACTGCTATAGAAACAAAAGAATCCACGAAGCAAGACTTTCTCCAGCCATTAAACTCCCAAGGCTTCCTACACAGAAGCACATTATGCGCAAAAATTGCTAAAAAATTACTAGGAATGCTAGTAAAGCAGCTAAACTTAATAGAAAGCTAAATTGAAAGATAACTCTAAATTCTTAGAGTTTAAATGACATAATTTAAACAATAAAATGCTAAATCACCCTAAGATTAGCAATAACTTAGACTTTGAAATGCAAAGAAAACTCTAAATTCTTAGAGTTATCACACCCCAAACTTCCTAACTAAGTAACAATGGACACTACCACTCCCAAACTTATCAGGTTTTGCTTTTAAAATGCAAGCCTGGAATCTAAGCCTCACGACAAACCTGCTTAACAACATAATATAAAAGTGAACAAAGAAGTTTAAATAGCATTCTCAAACATAAGAACTGAGGTGCTATCCTAATTCCCTTCAGTGTGTGTATGTTAGAAATGAAAGCTTCTCTTCCATGTTACTTAGGCTACTTTGAACAAAGATCATAAGCTTAACTTGTGCACTGTATCTAGGCATCCTATCTCAATAGAAAATAGTAAGTAGCATGAGGTTTAAAAATCAAAAGAGGGAAGCAATTACATACATGAAGATCACAAGGGAATTTTAAAAACTAAGCAACAATCTTTTTATTCTATTGGCTTCTTTTTCTATTTTTTTAAAACTAGATTAGAATACCACTTATGTTATACTTCTTTTTAAGCAAATAATCAACACTTGTGGTGAAGATAACCGGTTACTCGGTAATACAACAAGCAAGGCTGCTATCTTTCTTTAAATTGTCATTGCTTTTGCTATGGCTATAGCAAGATCATATTTATGACTGCCTTTTTATGCAAATAATCAACACTTGTGGTGAAGATACTCAATTACTCAGCAACCTAAAATAAATGAGCTATTCTAACCTCTCTTTTATTCATGAAAATATTATTTAAAGCCAAAAGAGTAGTAATGCTACAAACAAACATTATAAAGAAATCTCCCCGCCCCCCAACTTGAATATTTGTCATGATAAATAGCTACAACACTGCCTTCTAGAAGTTCTAGGCAACAGAAAGAGAATTATGTCTTACTCAGGTATAAAATGTCCTAAACCTCTAAGAAACAACTAACTCAAATTCTAAGTACTATTATTCGAGAACAACTAACATATTTTATCAACCTTCATTTCATTTTCTTTTCTTTCTTTTCTTTTTAGATGCTTTTAATTTTATTGGCTAAGCCAATTATAAGAAGGATGAAATTAAAAACTTAAAATACAAAAATAAAGCTAGCAACCTAAAGTTAACAAAGTAAAATAACTTAATAACAACAGAGAAAAAGGGCATAGGCCTTCTCCCCCAAACTTCTCCCCCAAACTTGACACTTACAGTGTGCTCATTGCAACTAAGAAATGAAAAAAATAATAAAACCAAAAACATAAATCCAGAATGTTCAATTACTCTAACAAAAACCATAATCAGAGACTTCACCAGTAACCAAAATTAAAATATAAGCAGCAAGAAAATAAAAAGAAAAGGGCCAGAGTGGTACTCCCTAATACTACTGTAGGATGTTATAGCAGTCCAACACTTTTATTGCTTGGAAGAACTCCTAAGCCCTCCCCTCCCTTTAGAGGCAACTGTAAGTTTTGATAGTCTTTTCTGCACCAATTGCAATTCCTCACGAATTTTGTCCTCTAAAGATTGCTGCTTCTCAACTGTTTTGAGTTTCTTCTTTGCACTAACACTAGATCCAGTTTCTTTTCAGTTGATTTCCCTTTAGACTTGACAGTCTAAGGGGATTCTTCTTCCTTCTCAGAATGTTGTTTCTCTGGGCTAGAGGTTAACAACTTCCTCTTACCTTTATCTTTAATTTTTCTTGTTTGATGATTTGGGTGGTGGTAAGGTAGTATTTCATCCTCACTCCCCTTAGCTTCTTCTTCTTACTACTCCTCTTCCTTCTCTTCACTATCTTATATTTCCTCATCCTTATCCTGTCCATAAATTTCCTTCTTCCTCTTCAAGCTCTACATCATCCTCTTTAACTACGGCTTCCTCATCTTCTACTACGTTTTCATTCTCGGGGGCCACATCATCCTGGGTAAATTACTCCTCCTCATGTTGCTCATCCTATACTTTATCCTCCTCCTCGACCTTCCACGGATGAAGAATGACCTCTAGAAAATGAGGCAAAGGCCAAATGGGCTTTGAAAAGTTCTTCTGTAAGCTTTTCTATAGAGTTATGTCTCAGGCTTGTGCATATTCCCAATATGCTCCCCCTGCAACAGCAATTTCAGGCTTTCTTCCACAGGTTTTCCTGATGGGAAATCTTATCATGAAACTACTCCAACATTTGATCAAGATTAGTTGTATCCACTACTTTCTTCTTACCAGCTTCTTTGGAGGATGATTGCTCCCTTGGTGCCCCTAGATCCCTATCATTTTCTGCAACAAACCTTGTTATAGCAGTTAAAGTAAATTCCCCATGGTTTATCAACGTTTCTTCAATACTAATAAAAGGAACATGATTAACGAAACATAGCTTAATTATTAAATAAGAGAAAAATAGACAACTTATCTTCTTACTAGCATAGACTCATATTTCTCTAGAAATAATACGACTAGCATTAATGGATTTTCTATTCAACAATGCATGCAATAAAATCGATCGTTCAGGTGTGACTGTTTGTATGTGTGTTGTGGGCATGATAGCAATGAGAATAAAATGGTACCGAACTTTGGCCCTAGGCTTAAGTGCTGACCTAAAACAATTCCAAACCCCCTATGTTGACACACTATGTCATTTTGTACCAGGGACAGTCAATTCTTTTAGAATAACATACAGTCTTAGCTCAGATATTTATTTTTCTAAAACAGAGTATTCATCATCTACATACTCCATATAAAAAAAAAGAATTTATGACTTCAGCAGTGAAAGAAACAAATGTACCTCTTTCTGAAATATCAGTCCGCTCACGATTTAATAAATTATAGCAAAATTCTCTTACTAAAGAAACCACGATACCATCTGAATGTGCATAAAACCATTCCCATCCTCTTTGCCTAGTGATTGCTAGAATGTCCTTAGGGAGACCGAGAGAGGGAAGGAGCATTGTTTTAGCCAAAAACTTGCCACAGTAATTATCCTACAATCTCCCCTAGGGATTCTCTCTAAATGACAGTTTTGGACGAAGATTGTAACAATGATCTTTATGATCTCTTCCCTCCAAATGGGGGTCCTTGTGTCTTTAAAGTCTGTAAAAAATCAAGCAAATAACTCCAAGACAAAGAGAACCTGAGGGGGGGTCCTCATCGAGGAGCCTTCGATACTTAAGTTAGTCGAGGTTTGATCCCTTCGAGTAACGTTTATGGGGGAGAATAGGCATACCTCTTCTGTTGGTAGATAAGTGTATATATACCCCAGTCCTCAGGCGGAAGAAAGTGTGTCGAGGAAGCCCATTGGAGGCGTGTTTGAGAAGCTTCACGAGACATGAACCCTGTCATTGTTTGTGGCTGATTAGATGGAAGGGAGGCGATTTGACATAAATTGATAGGATTTTAATGTTAAAATGACTGTGCGGAGGAAATCCTGACACTTTTCCATGGTGATTGGACCAGCGGGATGCTACTTTTGGCGATAAATGACGACTTCTTGCTCGGAGTCGCTCGAGCTCCTCTTGGTAATCACTGTTTCTTAAGCTCAGGTCTATGTAACTTGAGCTCCAAGTTATCAAACTAGATAGGGTCGGTTCTTTTCCTTTTGAAGTTCCCATGTCACACGTTTCTCAACGTGGTGTGATACGTGCACTATATTACTGATGGTTAGAAAAACACCCATGACAACTTCCCCTAGTCGAGGGATTGTGTGCCTTTACCTACTTGGGTCTGAAGAATTCATTGTCCAAACTCTGACTTTGAGCTACTTTGATGTTGTGATATCATTCATTACCCTCCCAGGGCATCTCATGCTTGTGCTCTTATTAATCTAAGAAGGTCGTGTTTAATGGAATTACTTACCAGACCTTTTTCATCATGACCTATCCATCGCACATGCATCATTTCATCTTTTCTAAGATTTGAGGCCATTGATTCCTTGAGAATGGGCATATTAATCTGTGTGGAGGAGAATGATTGTTTGCAACCCTCAAAACGTCACTTTATTGTCTCGTTTGTCCTTTAAAAATTTTCTTTTTGGTCCACGTAATAGCCATTCATTAGTTGGGGTAGTTTCATTAGTCTCCATTATGGCCCCCTTTAATGCCCATTAAAAGAGTAGTTTTTCCTTTAGGCCTATAAATAGACACCATTTCTTCTTATTTCCTTCATCCCTGATCCTAGATGGAGTTGAAACCCTATATTGTTGATCTTCGTCCATGCCTCAGGTTCCTCCTCTTGGAAGAAGAGTAACCCTTCCCCTCTAGGGCGTCTTCTGTCCTTTAGGTTTCCATCCAAGATCCTCTTTCCTTTTCATGGCCATTGTTTTCCTCACTATCGTCCCTTAAATGTCATACCTCGAAGTCGTCGACTTTCCGTCCATGATGATTTTTCTATCACCGATAAGCCTGTTTGGGGAGCCTTTTTTGTGTTGACCACCTGCCCCGGGTTGTAAAGACATTACCCTTAATGAGGGCTTATAATGTGGCCAGTAGTCCTACCCTTGGCTTCATAAACGATGTTTGGTGCTCCCTTCCATCTTTTCTGCTTGCCTTGGCAGTTCCACTAGTTATGGCCTTAATTCTTTGCCAGGTAGTCCTTATGGCAACAGACGATTCTTCTTCCATCAAGGGGAAGGAAAAGTCCTTTCTTTCTCTCTGGGCTTCGTCGATGTGGGATACAATACCCATTCTCTCATTGCAGAAGAAAAATGGGTCTAAATGCTAAGAACAGGGACGACCTTGTAGTCATTCCCATAGACGGTGCCAACTGTTTCAGCCTAAAAACGGCCACAGTAATTTTCCATTAAAATAAAAAACCTTGGTAATTTGTTTTTAAAATATTTATTTGTTTACAAAATATAAGAAGGGAACAAAGAAGTTTAATTAGGATTCTTAAACAAATAGAACTGAGGTGCTATCCTAATTCCCTTCAATGTGTGCGCGCAAGAAATTAGAGTTGCTCTTCCAGGTTACTTAGGCTACTTTAAACAAAGATCATAGGCTTAACTTCTGCACTGTATCTAGGCATCCTACCTCAATAGAAAATAGTAAGTAGCATGAGGTTTACAAATCAAAAGGGGAAAACAACTACATTCATGAAGATCATAAGGGAATTTCAAAAACTAAGCAGCAATCTTTTTATTCTATTGGCTTCTTTTTCTCTTTTTTTTAAACTAGATTAGAATACATCTTATGTTATACTGCATCTTTACACGAATAATCATATACTTGTGGTGAAGATACTCGGTTACTCAGTAATACAACAAGCAAGGCTACTATCTTTCTTTAAATTGCTATTCCTATAGCGAGCTCATATCTCTGAGTGTCTTTTTACGCGAATAATCAACACTTGTGGTGAAGATACTCAGTTACTCAGTGGCCTAAAATAGAGGAGCTATTCTAACCTCTCTTTTATTCATGAAAATGCTCTTTAAAGCCAAAAGAATAGTAATGCTACACCCAAACATTATAAAGAAATCCCTCCTAACCTTGAATATTTGCCATGATAAATAGCTACAACACTGCCTTCTAGAAGTTCTAGGTGCCAGAATGAGCATTAAACCTTACTTAGCTTTTGATTTTTATTGGTTGAGTAGATTATAAGAAGGCCGAAATTAAAAACTTATAAATCAAAAACAGAGCTAGCAACCTAAAATTAACATAGCAAAATAACGTAATAGCATTAGAGAACCAAAAACATAAATTCAGAATGTTCAATTACTCCAACAAAAACCATAATCAGAGACTTCACCAACAACCATAATGAAAATAGAAGAAGCAATCAAATAAAAAGAAAGCGATCAGAGTGGCATTCCTCTGATACTACCGTATGATGCTACAGCAGTCCAACAACTTTCACTGTTCGAAAGAGCTCATAAGCCCTCCTCTCCCTTTAGAGGCAACCTTAAGTTCTGATAGTCTTTTCTTCACTGATTTCAATTCATCCTCAATTTTGTCCTCTAAATATTGCTCTTTCTCAACGGTTTTGAGTTTCTTCTTGGCACTAACACTAGATCCAACTTTTCTTACTTCCTTCTTCTTTTCAGTTGATTTCCCTTTAGACTTGATAGTCTTAAGGGATGCTTCTTCCTTCTCAGAATTTTGTTTCTCTAAGCTAGGGGTTAATAACTTCCTCTTACCTTTATCTTTTTTTCTTGGCTGATGATTTGGGTGATGGTAATGGTAGTACTTCATCATCACTCTCCTCAGCTTCTTCTTCTTACTGCTCCTCTTCCACCTCTTCACTATCTTTTCTTTCCTCCTCACCCTCATCTTGTTCATCCTCACTTTCAACATTTCCTTCTTCCTCTTCAAGCACTGCCTCATCTTCTTTAACTACAACTTTCCCATCTTCTATTTCTTCTTCATTCTCGAGGGCCACATGATCTAGGGTAAATTTCCTGACCTTGTTCATCCTTCACCTTCTCCCCCTCCTTAGCCTTCCACGGGTGAAGAATGACCTCTGTAAAAGGATGAAAAGGCCAAGTAAGATTTGTAAAGTTCTTATGTAAGCTTTTCTGTAGAGCTATGCTCGGGCTTGTGCATATTCCTAATATGTTGTGGCTGCAGTAGCGATTTTGAGACTTTCTTCTATAGGGCTTCCGATTGGGAAATCTTATCATGCACCTACTCCAAAAATTGATCAAGATCAGTGGTATCCACTTCCCTCTACTTACCAGCTTCTTTGGAGGATGATTGCTCCCCTGGTGCCTCTGGATCCCTACACTTTTCTGCAGCAAACCTTTCTATAGTGGTCAAATTAATTGTACCATGGCTTATCAACTTTTCCTTAGCACTCATAAAAGGAGCAAGATTAACAAAACACAGCTTAGGTATTAAACTAGGGAAAAACAAACACCCTATCTTCTTACCTGCATAGACATCTATTTCTTTAGAAATAATATGACCAATATTAATGGATTTGCCAGTCAATAGATCATGCAAGAAAACCAACCGTTCCTGTATGAAAATTTGTATGTGTGTTGTGGGTATGATAGTAGTGCGAATAAAATGGTACCAGACTTTGGCTCTAGGCTTAAGTGTGACCTAAGACAAGCCCAAACCCCCTCTGCAGACACTCTATGGCATTTTTTACCAGGGACAGTCAATTCTTTCAGAATAACATTCAATCTTACCTCAAATGTTTCTTGTGCTAAAACAGAGTATTCAACATCTACATCCTCTAAATCAAAAACAAAATTTATGGCTTCAGTAGTGAAAAAAACTAAGGTACCTCTTACTGAAATATCAGTCCGCTCAAAATTTAATAAATTAGCATAAAATTCTCTTACTAGAGGAACCACGATATTATCCGAATGTGCACAAAACATTTACCAGCCTCATTGCCTAATGATTGCTACATTATCCTTAGGGAGACCGAGAGAGGGAATGTGCTGTGTTTCAGCCCGAAAACAGCCATAGTAATTTTTTAGTAATCTCCCCTTGTGATGATGCTTCTCTCCACGTTTTTTGATGAAGACTATAACTGTGATCTTCATGAGCTCTTCCCTAAATATGGGGGTCCTTGTGTCCTTCAAGTCTGAAAAAACACAAACAAATAACTCCAAGACGAGGAGAACCAGGGGGGTTCCTCAATGAGGAGCCTTCGGTGCTAAGTTAATCGACCGTCGATCCCTTGGAGTAACTTTTATGGGGGGGATAGGCGTACTTCTTCTATTTGTAGATAAGTGTATGTATACCTCAGTCCTTAGGTAGAAGGAAGTGTATCGAGGAAGCCACTTAGAGGCGTGTTGGAGAAGCTTCACGAGACACGTAGCCTGTCATTCCTGGTCATCGATTAGACGAAAGGGAGGTGATTTGACATAAAGTGATAGGAATTTAATGTAGAAATGACTTTGCGGAGCTATCCTGACAAATGGCTTCTTACTCATAGTCTCCTAAGCTCCTCTCGGTAATCATTGTTTCTTGAGCTCAGGTATGTGTAACCCGAGCTCGAAGTTGTACGACCAGATGGAGTCAGTTCTTTTCCTTTGAAAGTTCCTATGTCGATGACAAGTTCCTATGGAGTCAGAAGTTTCTCAATGTTGTGTGACACGTGGCGTCCTACTGGTGGTTATGAAAACACCCATAACAATTACCCCTAGTCGATGGCTTGAGTGTCTTTACCTACCCGGTTCTTACTAGCCTAGAGGGGGTATCTAGTCAAGATTTTCCTGCTTTTGCTAGATTCTCGAACCTGTCTGGCGAGCTGGGGTGTTCGACTATACTTCTATCTTTGCTTCACCCATCTAGCAAGCAGGGGTGCTCAGCCATACATATCTTTTTGTTTGATCCTGACTACCGAGCTGGAGTGCCTTATCATCCATCACTTGTCGAATTCCGACTGGCGGGCTCAAAGACCTCACCAGTCATCACTTGTCAAATCTCAATTGGTAGGCTCAGAGACCTCGCTAGTCATAACTTGTCCAATCCTGTGTGGCGGATTCGGGGACCTCGCCGGTCATCACTTGTTGAATCCTGACTGGCAAGCTCGGGGGCCTCTCGAGTCATCACTTATCAAAACCCGACTGGCTAGCTCGAGGATCTCACCAATCAACACTTGTCGAATCCAGACTGGCGGGCTCGGGGACCTTGCCAGTCACCACTTGTCGAATCTTGACTGGTGGGCTCCGAGACCTTGCCAGTGTTGGAAAATGGCGCAGGCGCGGCAGAGGCGTAGTGTCTTTTAAAAATTTATTAAAAATTAATCGTATGTTTTTTTGATAAAATGAAAACATGCACGACGTAACGGTTTCTAAAATTAAAATTTTTATTGAAAACTCTTTTCAATATGGATTAATATATATTTATATATTAAATCTAAGACATACATGGATAGGAATCATATGCCTCTTGTAGTCTTATCAAGCGTCCACGTAAACCAATGATCCAGCGTTCCCACGAACAATGGACTTCGATATCCACACTAAAAGCCAATCTTTAAATGCACTAGGACGTGTACGGACATGTAGAATAATAAAAGACACATTTGTTGTCTCTAGATATACTCAAAACATGTGATCTAGATATTTACATGAGACAATTCTCTGAGAGAATACGATGATAATTCTTTCTAAGCTTTTGTATAACTTTTTAATCACAGAGAAAATTCACCCTGATAGCAATTGTGTTTTCAGCTCACTGCAAACACTGAGGCCAATAAAATAATATCTATATATATTTTAGATAATGACATATCATATTTTTAGAGATAAACTGAAAATAATATTTAATTTCAAAATTACCGTTGCAGTGGGATCTACTATAATTTGTGCACAACTACAGTGCTACACGACACGCAGTTGTCGTAAGCTATTACGGTGCCACATGGCATTGTGTGCCACGGCACCACTATAGTGCCGTGTGGCACTACACTATTACACCCCACTACAGCAATGCCACGTGGCACTACAATAGTTCATGTATATCTCTGATTCTCAATCAGTGATTGACATGTGACAATTACTGTGAATTATATATTTATTTTAATTCAGTTAATTCAAAAATAACATATTTGATTATCCCTATCAAATAACTTATCTGTTAGTTTACAAATAATAGATTTAGTAGATTCAAATTATTATCTAATAATTATCTAATATCACAAATTAGATATTTAATCTCACTCATCGATAATTTAAAAATTAATTGATATAATTATATATATATATATATATATATATATATATATATACATATCCAGTTCTTAATTAATTAATCATACATAATTATCTTATAATTACGTACTTACCTCAGAATAAAAGCTTCTTTGGCAAGTCAGTCCTTTTCTCATGTCCTGAAATATTCACACCCTAGACTGCGTAGTACAAAGGTGACTTGAGGATCATGGACATATAATCTTAAGCTTCAATAAATCAGATTATTAATTAAACTCTTTAATTAAATAATCGTATTTATTAACTCTATTATTACTCCACTATGATATGGAATGACACTCTTAGGGATTATGGAATGTATTTATAGAGTATTCTCGTGTAGTCCATTGATATAATCATTTCATGTAATTCTATCCTCCAATTATGGTTCGTAAATTAGAACTGGTCAAATTATCATTTTACCCTTCTAATCACCTCTTGATCCTTAATCACCATTAATTCATTAATGGCTAATTTATAATTGTATTATAAATTTGAGCTCAATAACCATTCAGTTCCAAAATTAACAGTTAGGAGAACCAATATACGATCCGTTAGGAAAGCTTGGATTCTAAATCTTGTAAGATCATGTTCTCAACCATCCATATCACTGAATCTCTAAAACAAAAGTCACTAGCTTGTTTTACAAACAAATCTTAACGAGTGAATCAAAAGATCCAATAGACATGTATAGGAGTTCATGACTACTCAGGATTCAGACTAATTTACATATGGTCATCAGATTGATGTGTATTAAATTTTTATGATAAACGGTACGTTATAAAGATATTAATTTACACTGGGCATGTAATATATAATCTTATTATATAAAGTACGTTCACTAAGATATCTATCCACATCAATGATCTGAATCTAGATCACATGTATTCATTATGCTTAGTGTACCGTACAAGCAACCATTCTTTAAAGATTCTATACTTTAATATGTTGCTGACATTTTTATTCATTATCGATGATCTTAATTATCTCGTACTAATACAAGATCATGGTCTCATTACTTAATATAGAGTTTTAAAATATTTATATAAATTATTCAATAATAATTTGAGGGCATAACCCCCAACAATCTCTCACTTGTCCTAAAGCAATCTATCTCAACCCCATGTTATGCACATGACCCTCAAATGACTTCGCAGGAATTTTCTTGGTAAAAGGATCAGCCAAAATCTAATATGACGCTATCTTCATGATAGTCACATCCTCAATATGTACGATCTCTCTTACAATAAGATATTTTATCTCTATGTGCTTGCCCCTCTTGTGAATCATTGGTTCTTTGAAATTAGCTACCGCCCCACTGTTGTCACAATATATTATCAGTGGCTTGTCCATATTTGGATCTACTTTTATATGAGTATAGAACTTTCTAATCCATACGGCTTCTTTCGTAGCTTTACAAGCGGCTATATATTCAGCTTCCATAGTGAAATTTGTAATGTTTGATTGTTTGATACTTTTCTAGACTACAACTCCTCCACCTAGGGTAAATACTGATCCAGACGTCAACTTTCGACAATCTCTGTCTGAATGAAAATAAAAATAAACAAGCATATAGTTTCATGTTCTCCTAAGATACTTGAGAATGTGCTTTACAACAATCCAATGTTCTAAACCTAGATTTGATTGATAACAGCTGACAATTCCCACTGCATAACAAATGTTTGATTTTATACACAACATGACATACATGAGGCTACCAACAACTGAAGCTTAAGGAACCTTTCTCATATCCTCTTACCCCTGAGGTATCTTAGGACATTGCTCCTTAGAGATGACAACTCCATGTCTAGTCAGTAGTTGACCCTTCTTAGAATTCTCCATAGAGAATCTCTCTAGAACCTTATCGTTATAAGATGCCTGAGAAAGTGTCAAGAGTTTGTTATTTCTATCCCTTAGGATTTGGATGACTAGAACATAGCTCGTCCTTCCCCAAATCTTTCATTTGGAATTTCTCTACTAACGACTTCATTACATTTGAAAAAGTTTCTACAACATTCTCAATGAGTAGAATATCATCAACATAAATAACTAAGAAAACCATTATCTTATCTTTGATGTATTATAAATACAAGCTTCGTCAATTTTCGCTCAAAGCCATATGATTTACTAATCTCATTAAAGGTAAGATTTAAAGATCTAGATGTTTGCATTAATCAATAAATAGATTTAAGCAACTTGCATACTTCCTGATCTTGCCCCCTTTTCACTAACCCTTCTGGTTGCATTATATAGATGATTTCTTCAAGAGAGTCATTCAGAAAATAAAACTGGGTTGGGAGCCATTCCATAACTCTAAATGTATCTTTCTTACAGACATAGAAGGCACTATGTTCAAAATGTATGTTGCTGTGTAGTGCATATTCCTAAAATGTAAGTGGTAGTGATGCGTAGCTTAACGTCGACCTAACCATATCGAATAAGGTTCAGTTTCTCCTTTCTGAAACACCATTTTGCTATGGTGTTCAAGATGCTGTGAGATGGGATATGATTCCATACTCCAGCAGGTAATCCTTAAATTTTAAATCCAAGTATTCACCACCTCGATCTGATCAAAGGTTTTTTTTTAATGATTTGCCTAATTTCTTTTTAGCTTAAGCTTTAAAGTCTTTAAACTTTCCAAAAGTTTCAGGATTTCAATGCTTTCGATAAGTATAATCATATTTTGAGTAATCGTCAATAAAAGTGACTATATACTCATACATACCTCTAGCTTGTACATTGATCGGTCCACAGACATCATTATGCACTAGTTCAAGTGGTTCATTGGCTCTTTGGCCCTTTCGAGTGAAAAGTCTCTTGGTCATTTTACCTTTTAGACAAGATTTACAAACAGGAAGAGTTCCAAGTTTTAATTTTCTCAAAGCACCATGCTTTGTTAAGCTGTTTAACCTATCTAGATTAATGTCCCAACCTAAGATGCCAAAGATATGTGTTATAATCATCATGAGAAACTCTTTGTCGTTTGTTACTTTTAGATTTTTCTATTTTAAAAAATTTAGGATTATTTAACGCTTTTTCAGTCAATTTAAGCATATACAGTCCGTTCGATACTTTTGCATGACAAATATTGAACCCATTCTTAAAAATTGTTCATGCAGTAATCAAATTTCTCGAAAGAGAAATCAAATTTCTCGAAAATCCAGGAATATAATAAACATCATTCATAACTAAATAATTATTTACAAAATTAAGGCGGACTGTCCTCAATGCTTTTGTTGACATAAGCACACCACTGTCAACTCTCATAATGACCTCGCCATCAGCTAGCTCCCTTGACGAATCATGCATTTGTGAAGAAGAACATACATGATTAGTAACTCCTAAATCTAGTATCTAGGATAACAAATCATATTCCACTAAACAAGCTTCAAGTACAAGTAAATCATATCTACATTTCTTGTTCATCTTGGAGAGATACTTATTACAGTTTCTCTTCTAATGACCTTCAACCCTACAATGGAAACATTTTCCCTTGGGCTTGTCGTTGTTCTTGTTCTTCTTTGCTTTCTTCCCTTCTTGTTCATACCTTTGCCCTTACCATTGATCTTCTTCCTCATGTTACTTTTAACAACAGTGGAAGAAGGATTTTGCTCGGCAACATTTGTCTCGCTCTCTTTGGTCATACTCTTATTGAGTGACTCAAAAGTCTGCAGTTCATTCAACAATCGGGTCATGTTGAATCGCAACTTGTTCATAACATAGTGGTGGTGAATGCAAAAAAAACAGGTGTGAGCGATTCAAGTATAATGCTGACTTAAGTTCGTTCCTTAATGATCGCCCCATGTATTTATGCCTCATGCATTATGTTTATCATATTCAAAACATGTTCACGCACAAAAATACCTTTCTTCATCTTGGTCGTCATGTCGCTCCTAGTAGCCTCATGATGACTTTGATCAGACTGCTGCCCAAACATCACCTATATAGATTTCATAATCTTATAGGCAGTCTTCATGCTCTCATGCTCACAAACATGTAGCACTTTGCTTTGTTGTTGGATTGAATTCAAGAATCAAACTTGTCCTCAACATTCTTAGGGGCATTGGCAGCGGGCTCCTCAAGACATTTCTCAGTAAGAACAAATTTATGGTTCTCACAATTTAGCATAAAGTTTAAAGAAGTAATAGGGTTGCCATGGTAGAGATAATAATAAATGAAAAATAAAACATACATAATTCAATATAATTGAAATAAATATCCAGAATTCACAAAATAAATGTGATGCATGAATTCAACATTTTCAACACATAAATATATCATTTACTAATCCACGATAAAACAACCTAACAATTAATGTGGCACCTTAGGGTTGGTCAGATTAAACTTAGACTATCTATGAGACATTCTCATCCTTATTAATTAAAACTTAAAATATATTATATTTTCACTTTTAACGATAAGGTATCGCTTATTCGGTCAAGTCACAATTATCCACATGAAAGCTTAATTGTGACTTTGTGAGTGTAACCCATTATTTTAGATTCCATGACTTGATTTAGAATATGCCGCCATATGGTCAGTCAAAACTAAAGTACATCACTTAGTCCTTTCTTTTTAAAAAGTCCAACCTTGGTATTGATACAGTTCGAAACCTTCCTTAGGGGGGATGAAAACAAAGTCATCTCAAGGCCCTCATTGTACCTCACGATTTTGTACTAATAATGGAGACCATAGGTTACATTGACACGTCAACCTTCTCTCAATCAGTATTTTAAGATAATGTGTTTCTATTTTAACTAATCAATTAATTTCAATTTAATTACTAGTAAAATAATAACCCCATGAATGTGAAATTAACAGTTAATCAAATCTAATTGGTCTAAGTTCATTAAACCTTCTAAAGAGCCAAAGTCATAATTAGGTGAACTAAGATTAACTAATTAATTACATTCATCAAACTTTAATAAAAATCTTTTACTAAAGGTTGTTATCCTAAAATTTACTATATCCTTTAGAGTGGTGTGATTGCAAAGTTTTTAACTAATTATTGAGTACTTATTGGGTATTTCTAAATTACAACCATAGAAATAAAAAATTAAATTACAAAGAGAACTTCATGATTACATATTTTCAAAATATCTCATTCTCCACCTGATGTTCATTTTCATAATTTTCAAGCGTTGAACTTTTCTAATTAGGAAAATCTATCTTTCTTAATTAAAAATTATCTTTATAATGATCTTTTAAAAATATTGAATTGGACTTAGCCAAAAAGAAATTTATTGACTTGGTCAAACTTGGGTCAAACCCAAACAATTAATTAATCTTTAATTTTCATAAAATTAGAAATTAGAAATTAATTTTAAAATTACATTAATTTATAAAATTTAAAAGATAAAAGATAGAGTTAGGGTTTTCATAAAACTTTACAGTGAAGGGTAAGTTGGTATTAGGGTTGTTGTGAAACTTCCCTAGATGAGACAACATTTGCTACCAACGATATGACTCTCCCAGTGCCACCCTTCACCACTGCCAGACGTCCACCACTGCCTGCCATCGATCGCCAGCCGCCACCGTCAGACACGGCGGCGCCATTGTAAAATTTCTGGCGCCGTCGGTGCCAATTTTCTAGCGGCGCCATCGTCAAGAATCCTATTTTCAGTGCTTGGGCTGAAATTCCTTAGAAATTCCTATTCTCGCTTTTTCCTTCTCGTTCGTCTCGTGCAATCTTCATCTTCTCACGATCGGAATAATTATAATTTAAATAAAATTACAAAAATTTATATGCCCCAAAATGGCTTAAATAAGATCTAAGGAAAATTTAAAGAAGAAAGTCTAACCGAATAACCACCATACTATTAACGATCCATTATTTAACCATACATTCAAAAAATAAATCAACCATTCATTCACATATATCAAAATATATTATGAACAATGCAAGAAATCCCACACAATATTTAATATACAAATATATAATGACCGGTCTGATACTAATTGTTGAAATATGAGGCTCACATGCGGCGAAGGCGCGGTGGATTTTAAAAATTTATTAAAAACAAATCGTATATTTTTTTAATAAACTAAAAACAAGAGCGACGCAATGGTTTTCAAAATAAAAACTTTTATTGAAAACTATTTTCAATCAGGATTCATTATATATTTATATATTAAATCTAAAACATACATGGATAGGAATCATATACCTCTTGTAGTTCATATCAAGTGTCCTCGCAAACCAACAATCATGCGTTCTCAAGAACAACGGACTTCGAGATCCACACCAAGATCATCCAAGCCAATCCTCAAACGCACTAGGACATGTGTAGGCACTATCAAAGACACTTTTACTATCTCTAGATGTACTCAACACATGAGATCTAGAGATTTACTGAGAATGATTAATTTTGTGAGACAATTCTCTGAGAGAAAATTCACTTTTTAATCACAGAGAAAATTCACTCTGATAGCAATTGTGTTCTCAACTCACTAAAACCACTAAGGTCAATAGAATAATATATATATATATATATATTTTCTAGATAATGACATATCAGATTTATAGAATTAAATAAAAATAATATTTAATTTCAAAATTACCATTGTAGTGGGATCCACTGTAAATTGTGCACAACTACAGTGCCACACGGCACTACAGTTTCCATGAGCTATCATAGTGCCTCACAGCACTGTGTCCCACAGCACTACTGTAGTGCCATGTGGCACTACTGTACTTCCATTGCACCCACACTACTACAGTGTCACGTGACACTACATTAGTTCATGTCAATCTCTGATTCTCAATCAGTGACTGTCATGTAGCAATTACTTCAAACTAAATATTTATTTTAATATGACATATATCTATTTTAATCAGATAAATATCTTAATTAATTAATCATACATAATTATCTTATAATTACGTACTTGCCCCAGAATAAAAATTATTTTTACAAGTCAATCCTTTTCTCATGTACTGAAATATTCACACCCTAAACTGCGTAGTACAAATGTGACTTGGTGACCATAGATCTATAATCTTAAGTTTCAATAAACCAGAATATTTATTAAATTCTTTAATTAAATAATCTTATTTATTAACTCTATTATTACTCCACTATAAATATGAAATTCCACTCTTAGAGATTATAGAATGTATTTACAGAGTATTCTCATGTAGTCTATTGATATAGTCATTTCACGTAGTTATGTCCTTTAATTATTGGTTCATAAATTAGAGCTGGTAAAAACTACCATTTTACCCTTATAATTACCTTTTGATCCTTAACTATCATTAATTCACTAGTGAATGACTAATTTATAATCGTATTATAAATTTGAGCTCAATAACCTTTCAGTTTCAGAATTAATATTTAAATGAACTAATGTACGATCCGTTATGAAATCTTGGAGTCTTAATCTTATAAGATCATGTTCCCAACCATCCATATCGTAGAATCTTCAAAATAAAAGTCACTAGCTTGTTTTACAAACAAACCGTAACGATTGAATCAAAAGATCCAGTCGACATGTATAAGAAGTTCATGATTTTTTAGGATTCAGATTGATCTACATATGATCATTAGATTTATGTGTATTAAATTTTTATGATAAACGATACGTTAATAAATATGTCAATTCACATCGGTCATCTCATATATAATCTTATTATATAAAGTACATTCACTAAGATGTTTATCCACATCAATGATCTGGATATTGATCACTTGCATTCATAATGTTTAGTGAATCGTACTAGCAACCATTCATTAAATTTTCCCAACTTTCATATGCTGCGGACATTTTTATTCATTAGCTATGATATTAATCTTCTCGTACTAATACAAGATCATAGTCTAATTACTAAATATAGAATTTTCAGATATTTATTTATTCAACAATAATTTAAAAGAAAAATTATAAGAAAAATATAATTCCGTTAAATTTCATATTAAAATGTTAATACACATGTTTAGAGGGCATAACCCCCAACAGCCAATCATCACTTGTTGATCATCACTTGTTGATCATCACTTGTTGAATCCCGACTGGTGGGCTCGGGGACCTCACCAGTCATCAATTACTGATCCTAACTGACGGGCTCGGGGACCTTGTTAATCATCTCTTTTCAAATCCCAACTAGCAGGCTCGAGGACCTCACTAGTCAGCACTTGTCCAATCCTAACTGGCGGGTTTAGGGACCTCACCAATCCTTACTTATCGAATATCGACTTGCAGGCTCTAGGACCTCGCCAGTCATCACTTGTTGAATCCCAACTGGCAGGCTCAGAGATCTCTCCAGTCATCACTTTTTATTTATCCCAACTACTCATCTAGAGTGCTCGCTAGTAATCACTTTTTATTTATCTTGAATGTCGAGCTAGAGTGCTCGCCAGTCATCATTTTTTGTTTATCCTAAAAGTCGAGCTAGAGTGCTCGCCAATCATCACTTTTTGTTTATCCCGACTCTCGAGCTAGAGTGCTCTCCAGTCATCACCTTTTTTATCCCGACTGGCGAGCTAGAGTCCTCACCAATCATGGCTTTTTATTTATCCTGACTGTCGAGCTAGAGTGCTCGCCAATCATCACTTTTTACTTATACCTTCATGGCATGTCGTAGAAGATTCAATCCTCAGAGACTTGTAGGATAATCAGAAGATCACAAGCAAACAATTACGCCACTTGTTGTTACACTCTCATTCCTTGATAGGACTCACCATGTTCTTCTTTTATGAGCGTTGCCTTTGCATCAATGGTAGGCCCTTTATGAGCTCTACATTCTTCTCGTAGGATAGCAGAGGCTTGTCTTAAACCTCCTTTTTTATTGTTCTGGTGGGAGTATGACCAACCAGTCTAGCTCTTCAAGTTTTCTCTAAGAGGGAGAGTACCGGTCATGTACCCATTATCCATGTGGTTCCATTCACCTCGGGGAATTCGCAGGAGTGTCTGGACACCCGTCCATTATTTGGTCGAGGTGAGCCTGTCGTGGGGAATTCGGAGCATGTCTCTATATTTCAACTAGGAGTGATCTCAATCATCTTATTCGCTCACCTCAACTCTCTACCTACCCCCGAGCTTTGCAAACTTATTGGTGGTCAATGGGGAGGAACTATGAATGGGGTGGAGGGAGACTTGTTGATATTTTCATCCATTTTTCGCAGTTATTCACATATCGTCCCTAGAAGACTTCCAGAGGGTTGTGCCCATGTTTACTTTACGGTGACCCAGTCTCCCACCCTCGTCCAGCGGGGATGACCTTAGCCAGGACTCTACAATCAGGGAGGCTAGCCATTCGTGGTCTAGTTCCCTTCTGGTCCTGACTTCTTCGAGGGGTGGCCGCTCTTATCGGTGGGCCTTTAGCATTTGGGTGATGGGGGAAAACCGTTGGGTGATAGGGCAAGAGACCGCTACGACTTGAATGATGTTTGGCGCGCACTTCCTCCTCATTCCTAGTTGCCTTGGCGATTACACTAGCTTTGGCTTTCTTTCTTTGCTAGGTTGTCCTTATGGGGACAAAAGATTCTTCTTTCATCGAGGACGAAGGGTGAGTCCTTTCTTCTGCCCTGAACTTCATCGGTGCAAGATACAATACCCATTCTCTCCTTGTGGAAGAAAAGTAGGTATAAATTCTTGGAACAAGGATGGCCCTATAGTCATTCCGACAGACGGCTCCAATTGTTTCAGCTTGAAAACTGCCACAGTAATTTTCCTATAATTTCCCTTGGGGACGATGCTTCTGTTTGAATGACAGTTTTGGGTGATGACCTTAATGGTGATCTTTGTGCACTCTTCCCTCTAAATAGGTCCTTGTGTCCTCTAAGTCTACAAAAATTCAAACAAATAACTCCAAGACGAGTAGAACCGGTGGGGGTGGGGGTGGTTTCCTCATCGAGGAACCTCCGATGCTTAAGTTAGTCGATGATCAATCCCTTGAAGTAACTTTTGTGGCTGATAATAGGCATACCTCTTTTATTTGCAGATAACTATATATATAACTCAATACTCGGGCGGAAGGAAGTATGTCGAGGAAGCCTCTTGGAGGTGTGTTGGAGAAGCTTCATGAGACACGAAGCCTATCATTGTCAGTCATCGATTGGGCAGAAGAGGGGTGATTTGACATGAAACGATAGTCTTTTAATGTCAAAATGACTATGTGGAGGTTATCTTGACACTTTGTCATGGCAAATAGACTTACACGATGCTACTTTGGCGAGTAATGATGACTTCTTGCTCGGAGTCGCCCGAGCTCCTCTTGGTAATCACCATTTTTTGAGCTCGGGTATGTGTAACCCGAGCTCCAAAGTGTCCTACCATATGGGGTCGGTTCTTTTCGTTCAAAAGTTTCTATCTCACAAGTTTCACAACATGGTGTGACACGTGTCACCATGTTACTGGTGGTTGGGAAAACACCATAACAAGCTCTGTCATGAAGCCTTTTTCTTCATGGAATTTCTTCACACGAATTTCTTCTTCATATCTCTTCTTAGCATCCTTGTTGATGAACTTTTCAGTAACCACAAACTTTTTAGGTTGTCCTTTTATTTTCATCTTTCTCATTTGCTTTTAAGAAATGAAAGAGATGTTTCGTGGGGGATAGAATAATTTTTTAGGGTTTTGAAGGAAAACAGGGAACTTCGCACAAAGGTATGCAAGGAGAAAGCTTTTGAATTTGAAGAGGTTGTGTGTTGAAGGTCGCGAGGAGGATTTTGAATTTAAAGCCTATAGAGGTCCTCCCCGTTGTGCCACATGTCTGCCTCAATCATTGATTTAGCTCAAAAATTTCAAAATCATGATACTTCGCGGGGAAATTTTGAATTTGATGAATTTCTAGCGATTTGTTAATGTAAGCGTGAATATTGTGAGATATTTTGGTTGAGTTGGCATGTTGTTGCTATGGCTTTCCATTTATGGGGCTGCAAAAAGTAATTCTCAAAAATGCCTTTCTTAGCTCGACGATTGTCCTTTCGGTTGGCCCCTCCTACTGTACCTTCCGGAAAAATAAATTGCACAAGATTTCCCTAGCTAAGATAAAGAAATTAAATGAGGATATTTCTATTAAATGAGGACTATTTTATGTCATTGATGGACGAGCGAGACATTCTAGCCCAAATTAAACAAAAACAAATCAAAATCAAAATCAACTTAAATGGAAATAAACTTAAAAAGCAAATACTTCATGGGCTGCCTCCTATATGCGCTTATTTTATAGTCTTCAGCCTGACTTGGGCTTTTTCTTTATGGGTCATCCACTTGGGCTGAGGTCTTCATCCTATCCATCTCATTGCCTAAATAGTGTTTCACCCTCTGCCCATTAACTTTAAATTCTCTCCCAATCTTTTCATCGAATAGGTCAACGGCTCCATACGGTAGACTTTGACCAATTTAAACGGCCCAGACCATCGTGACTTTAACTTTCCAGGAAATAAATGAAGCTTTGTATTGAATAGTAGCACTTGGGCCCCTGGCTTTAATTCTTGGTTCACAATTCTTTCTATCATGCCACTTCTTGGTCTTCTCTTTATAGAGTCTTGCACTCTCATATTAGAATAGCCTGAATTCATCTAGTTCATTCAATTGTAGGGCTTTATTTTCTCCTACGGCTTGTAGGTCAATATTCAACTTCTTAACAACCCAAAAAGCTTTATGTTGTAGCTCCAATGGTAAGTGGCATGCTTCACCAAAAACTAACCTATAGGAAGACATTCCTAAAGAAGTCTTGAAGGAACTTCTATAAGCCCATAGTGCATCATCAAGTCTAATAGGTACATTCTTTCTGCTGGGGTTTACAACTTTTTCAAAAATTCTTTTTATCTCTCTATTAGACAACCCCACTTATTTGTGCATGGTATGTTGTCGCAAGTTTTTGTTTTACCCCATACTTAGCCAAGTGTCCTTCAAACAGCTTGTCAATTTGCATCATTTGTTGACAATGCTGAAGATTCAGCAACTTGGAGACATAGTCCACAACCACTAAGATGTACAAGTTCCCAAATAAAGGTGGGAATGGCCCCATGAAGTCTATCCCACATACATCAAAGAGTTCAACTTCCAGGATGTTATTGAGTGGCATTTCTTGCCTTTGGGTAATGTTCCTAATCCTCTAACATTAATGCCAAAAATTGCTAGATTGAAGAACTTTGGCCATTGTTCTGAATCCTCCAAAATGCTCTACATATGGAGGAGTGTGGCATTATTGTAATATTCTTTATATTTCTTCTTCTGGGACACATCTTTTAAAGATTTGTTCTGGCCCTTGTTTATAGAAATAAGGGTCATCCCAGTAGTAGGCCTTGATTTGTTGAGATAATGTTTTTCAATTGTTGTGAATTGAATGAACTTAAAGAACAACATATTTTGACCGGATTGAAAGGAATAAAGATGATGATAGAGATCATACTGAGAAACCAAAGAATTAAGTATGGGTACAACTCTTATTTGAACGAAGTTAAAAAATGCTATGTTTGTTGTCTAATAGAACAAACACTAATACCTTAATTGAGTCGGTCAAGATAAAATATGTTTATCAAGGTGCTTCTCCGATTGCTCAAGACATCTCTTTTCAACTTAGCTCAGGAGGTAGCACTCCACTTGGTAAAAAAATTCACAATGTCAGCATACCAACGGGCTTCTACTTTTGATATTGCTAGTAGATGTTCATTTGGAAAGGTACTTCAATAGCTAGATTTGCTATAGCATTGTTCCTTACTTCCAATCTTGATAAATAGTATGTCACTTGATTTTGTGTGCCCTTCTAGTCTTTGATCTCAAAGTTAAATTCTTGGAGCAACAAAATCCACCTGATGAGTCTAGGCTTTGCATCTTTTTTTGGAATCAAATACTTGATGGTAGAGTGGTTAGTATATAGAGTCATTTTAGTGCCTATGAGATATGCTCTAAACTTGTCAAAAGCAAACATAACATTTTGTGTGCCATTCTAGCTGAAACTCTTATGTTTCGCCTGAAATGGGTGAAACATTGAGAAAAATGGAACACGATGGCCAGAGGCCCAGAAGTGTGTAGCATCATGTAAGGCCAAAACCCTCTCTTCCCAACCCAAACCTAATGGCCATTTTAGCCCTCCCAAACCCAAAAAAAATAGAAACCAACCCAATGGCCAAAACCCTCTCTTTCGTTTCTCTTCGACAGTCACAGAGGAGAGGAGAGACAGAGTAGTGACTCAACTCATTGACGATGTTAAAGGTATTTTTGGTGTGCCGGAGTGCAATAACCTCTACAAGAAGATGTATGGTGACCTGGTTCAGAGGTGAAGATTTTGAGCCCTTTGTTTGAAGAATTGATGAACGGTAATCAAGGCTGTTTCAACTTGCTGTGGAATGAAATTTGAAGCAAATCGACCTCCTCTCCCTTCTACTCGTGTAATTATAGAGAATTCAAAGAAAGAGATTTGCAAGTTGCATGGTGAAGAAGGAACCGCGGCTTCAAAACTCAGGCTTCAAAAAATAAAACTCAAGTTAAACATCACCATGGTGATAGCTCATGAGGCAAATTGATTTTTTTTTTTAAACTTGTATTATCAATGACCACTTCAAGACAAAATGTATTATATTTCTATCTCACTCTTATATTATATATAATAATTTTTTTCTTAATTATATTGTAAATAATAACATTATTTTATATGACAAATTCTTTTTCGAAATGTCAGAATACCGAAATATCTGAAATGTTTCATTTTTATAAAAAAAATTGAAATAACTACCGAAATGAATTTTACTACTATGATCTTTACTCTATCTACTTCAATTTCTTGCAAAGACACTCAATGTCCTAAGACTACTCCTTCTTGCACCATAAAATGGCACTTCACCCAATTCAAGACCAGGTTCGTTTCTTCACATCCTCTAAAACTTTTTCAAGGTTAGACAAACATTTCAAATATGATTCACCAAAAACTGAAAATTCATCCATAAATACCTCAAGTGTTTGCTCTAATAGTGAAAATTACCATCATGCATCTCTTAAATGTTGTTGGAGCATTGCATAGCCCAAAAGATTCCTTCTGAAAGCAAAGGTTCCATATGGACAGGTGAAATTGGAGGCTAATAATCAGAATAACGTAGAGATGAACATCATGGGCCAATCAATTGGTAAAGGTTATGTTACTTTAACATCTTTTATTGGACCTCTTGTGCGGGAAGTCGTACCTGTAGCAATTATAGATTGGAGAAATATTCCCAAGGGAATGAAGGAGATTTTGTGGCAATCGATACATGTATGGTAATTTACTTTAAATATAGCATTGTTATTTGTTAGGCCAAAAATATATTTTCTTTAGCATTGACATACACACTTTATTTTTTATTGTTATGGGAGATATAATTGATGAAGCCAAGAAAATGCTAATTTCACATATGGGAGAGTTGTTGAGGTCTTCTAAATCATGAATTATTGCTTGCATAAGAAATGTGAGTAATGTGCAAGAAATGATGAAACTGAAGCCCGATAATGTTAGTTCAGTTCAAGAGTAAAAGACTTATGAAAAGGATAAGATAGGAGTAAAATCAAAGGTAATTTGTCGTTGATTGAGTTTTATCTCAAAAGGATCGCGCCTTCACAGAGCTTCAGAAAGATCGTAATGAATTAAAGAACAAATTTGATCATATACAAACCTTTATGGAGAGCATAGTGAAACAGGTATACATAAATATGCAAACATTAAATTGAGTTGATTTTCCCAATTAGTACAATTTCATACTCTAATATAAATTTCCAGCTCCAACAAAATGAAGGACCGTCTGATTCAGATATGCAATCACCCTCAATAATTTTTAAAACTTTAATTTATATGCACTTGGAGCTTTTACTATTGGTAATTAATGATATTCTATTGTTAAGTATAGAGTGTGAATAATAACTTGCACTTGAGAAAGTTGAAATTATTAGATTGGACTGAATCAAATGAGGTAGTTACTAAAAGACGTTGGTCTTCAAGTGATCCAAAGGACCTTGTTTATCACATGCCTCTTGTACTTGATGCGATGAGAGTTTGGATAGATGTTGCAACAAAACCAGAAGCTTACTTATGGAGGTTTACGTCTTCTATGAAATATATTGAAGACGCAGTAGGTAGCACAGTTGCATGACCCACTAAAGAGTTTTCCAACATTGTAAGTACTTCTTTTCCAACTATTTTTTATTGATATTCTATGTGACATGATTGGAATGATGGATTTGCATTTGTGTTCTTGCATATGTTTTAGTGAGGTTGGGTTTTATGTCATTTTATTTGCATTTGTGTTAGTGATTTGGATTTGTATTCTTGCATTTATGTTCTTGTATTTGTGTAAGTGATTTGCATTTGTGTTAGCAATGTGAATTGAAATGTTGGACTTGCATTTGTATTGGATCTACTTATGTGATGAGCTTGGGTTTTGAATATTATGTTAAATTTTCTCCTATGATGATTAGTATTGTGGGAGCTACAAATGTGGACTGACATAATTTCTTATGTGTTGGATTTGCTCATGTTGGTGAGATTATGTTTTGAATATTGTGGGTATTTTCTCCTATGATGATTAGTATTGTGAGAGTTAGACATGTGGGTTGACATAATTTGTGGTCATGATTGAAATGTAGGGTGGGGTGCTAGAAATGTGGATTGTTGGATTTGCATTTTTGTTCTTGCATTTGTGTTGGATTTTCTTATGTTATTTTTCTAACTTGCTATTATATATGCATTTTGAAGGATAGAACATAGATGTATGGAAAGTATGTATTTTAATAAATAGGGTTTCGAAATCTAGATTACAATCTTATAGATCAACATGTCTGAATAATGGAAAGCCTTCTATAAAGATCATATATATGTTTATAAGTGGATATTGAACTATAACAATTATTTTTTTCACGAAGGTCCACCGAGACCACAACAAACATATAGTAACTCAGGTGGTGCGTGGTCCCACATAGTGATGAGGAATATGATTCCAACAGGAACACATGAAAGTTGTTTGATGCAAAATTTGGCATGTATTTTTTATATTTAGTATTTTGAAAATATTTGTATGATGATATACGAACAACTTTGTATGCTTTTTGTAGGGCTTGTTTCAAACATTCGATATTATATTTGATCAGGATCGTTATTAGTAAATTTCATTAATTAGATATTTTAAATTAATGATTTAAATAATGATCGTTACATTATTTGTTCAATACATTAGCATAAATTGTATTTACAGTATTTAAAACCCTATAAGAGCTTATAATAGCGTAAAGAAGCACAATAGGCAAATACGATTATGTTATGGTTAAACACCAAAATAATATAAAGCATTTTTAAACGCTCTCATTTTAAAATCATTAGACATACAATGGCATTTATAAAACACTATAATATATAACATTACAGTGTTGAAAAACGCTTAGCAAGTTTTTAATAGCATTTTTAAAATCCTATAGAAAGTTTTTAACAGCTTTACAAAACGCTATTAAAGAAGATTCTATAACGTTGGAAACATGATATCAAAATACTTTCTATAGCATTTTCAAAGCGCTATAGAACCACTATAAGAAACAGGAGCTTTAGCGACCAAACGTCGCTAAAGGGCTAACGTGATGAACAAAAGTTCATCACGAACATGGTGGCTTTCGCTTCTTTAGTGAAAGTCGTTTGCGGCGGAAAATGAACTTCATCAAGTTAGACCTTTCACGATGAAGATTTTTTGGTCGTAAAAGGTTTTGGCGACAAAAGTAGAATTCGGTAGCAAAAAGTTTTTGGCGACGAAAGTAAACTTTGGTCACCTAAACTCTTTGGTGACAAACCTTTACTTGGTCGTAAAATATTTTTGGCGACCCAATTTTATTTTTTCAAAATGTAAATAAAAAATACTGAATTTTTGTTTTCATATACACCTGTAATAGTAATAATATCATCAGAAAATTTATCAAACCCGATATTTTTCGAAGAAATACATATATAAATTATTAATATAAGTGATGTAACAAAGTAGTAGTTCATTACAAAATCTCCAAAACATAATTCACCATAAAATATGGTTCACAAATGTATCCAAAAAAGATAAATAGAAAAGAGAGTATTTAAAGCTTGAATTGTTCCAACTACAAAGCTTAACAAATATTTTGAAGATCACGGTTATGTTGTTGAGTCATCGTCGGAGGTGAAAAACCATTTTGACGAGCCCAAGCAAGTAAGCTTTGTATTTGGTCCTCCACTGACTTCATTTTTTCCGTCAATTCTATATTTTCATTAACTAGACTCTTTTTCGTGGAAGATGTGGGTGGAGCTCCATGTCCAAGACCTTTATTTCACCTGATGACTTCTTTAACTATCTCCTCTTCAGTGCGAGGTGTGGCATCCTCAGCGATAGGCTCATCCCGTAAAGCACACATGCGTTCGTGTAACATCACAATGAGCCAAATTCAAGATAAACATATTCATCAATCAGAAAGTATTGAAAAAACATCCAGAAAAATCCGTTTCAGAATGATAACCCCCCCCCCCCCAATATCTCTTTTACACATTAAAACTAACACGATTATCTTCAGACAATGAGCATCGACCAGAAAATATTCAAAATTCATCTAACACGCTGAAATACAAAATGATAACCCCTCCCCACCCCACCCCCCCCACACACCCACATAAACTAACAATATTAATAGACAATGAATATCAATCAGAAAGCATTTAAAAATCATCTAGCATGCTTAAATACAAAGTGATAACCCCCCCTAACATACACACACATTGAAACTAACACTATTATTTTAGACAATGAGCATCAATAAGAAAGTATTCAAAAACGTCTAATAGAATCTGATACAACGTGATACCCCCCCACCCCCACACCTCATACATAAAAAGTGATGACACGATTATCAATCAAGATATTTTAGAGGGATTACTCACATATTTTCTTGAGCAGTATCATTCTACCAACCTTTTTTAGCACTAAAATGCATGTTGTATATTTCAATTCGACCAGGTGCTACCCCAGTTGAAACTTCCTATTGAAAAAACAAAAAAAGTTAAGTCGTTAGCTATTATATACTAAACATTATTAAAAGTACTAAAATAATATTTTGATTCACCTGACAAAATTGATGATCAAGGAAAGATACATTCCCTCCCTTATAATTGTATGGAAGGTTTTGACGGTTTTGAGCATTAGTTTTTGGGGGTGCCTATAATAAATGAGTTTTATGATTGAAATAATTAGTCCACTAATCAAAGTGTAATATATAAGCTTTGATACTAGGAATTACCTCAAACTTCTCCATTTCTCAAACCGTGCATAGCCAAATCCCAATTTACATCAACAGAAAATGTAGCGCGCATGACTCGGGAGTTGATTTGGCATCAGATCAATAATAAAGTCGTACAATGTCAAGATTAAATATGTCATAAATATATAGAGATAACTTAATTGGGTATTTGAATCTCATAGCTTTACTCTTGTGTATCCATTCAGTCTTAGGAGTAGCTCATAAGGACCGAAATGAGAAATAACATCAGTTGGACCAAAAACAGGTTTGGGACCAAGATACACTTCCCGCACCCATATAAACTATGAAATGCCATCAATATACTCGTTGGACAATCTATTATGATTTTTTATCCAAAACTTATTCATTTTTTGTCACTCTGTAAATTCAATAACTATTTAGAGAAAATCTCAATAAAAGATCCCTAAGCAAATAAAATCTTAACATACCAATTCCTAAGCAAATACAACATTTTCAATCTAAAGTCATAATTCACATGTCAAAAGAAACATAAAATTGTGTATGTAATGCCAATTTGGCTCCAAAAATATCTAATCAGATTTTCAAAAACTAAGATGCTTAAGGAATGATTCAGGGATGAAGGGGATATGGTTAGCGGTTATGGACGCATTCCAATTTAAACATGAAGGAGATGCTTGTTGAATTATATTTCTAGATTTTCAATTAAGAAGGGGAAATTATAATGATCATAATAAATATAACATTTCATTGTGAAATATTGCAACATATTTTAATAGAATGATATTTAAGGGTTTAAACAACAAAAAGTAAGGTGTTTGCAAATGAGCAAATCAATAACAAATATAGCAATCCTTCAGAGCAATTTATAGCTTTAGCTAAACCCAAGATTGTTTTGAATTGGTCAAAGCATATTTTTGTATTAGAGAAATGCAAGTTTTGGCAATTTACATTTCTTAATCCATCAGTGGAAAATGGCATAACGAATAGTTATCTAAAAAATATGCGCAGAAAGTAGATTGCCCCACTAAAAGAACGTATCATTATATCAGGCTACAATAATCTAGTCAAGTCAATAGAAAACCTTAGTCTCACTCTATTCTATATCTAGAATGAGTAAGAAATCAATATAAAACTAGCATAACAGTATCTGCAATCTGGATCAATGAGTAGAGTACGTTGTAGAAAGAAAAAACAATTTACCTTGGTCTCGAAATCGACTTGACTCAAACTGGCCTTATAAGTAATGTCGATGACCTGTTTAAATATTGGCTCCTAATAAACCATATCAATAAGGAAGCCAAGCCCCAAAGAAATTTCAAACCAAACAAAAAACTGAAATCAAACTGAAAATCAAACTAACCAAACTGAAAAACTAAAGAAATTTCAAACCAAACAGCAAACATGGTAAAATGGTAGGAAATCCTTTGTGAAATCAGTCTCCGAGTAATCAGCTTATAGGGAAAACACAAGCTTACTCTATATGATATATATTGAATCCAACGAACATGCACAATAAAGAAATATATAGGGAAGAAAAGAGAGGAAAAATAAAGCAACATCGAGCGAGAGAGATCGAGAGAGGAGGTTTCCCACCTACACTTACAGGACAATAGAGGAGATCGATATGTCAATGAAGGAGTTCAATCACTCAACGGAGGAGCTCGACGGTGAACGATGAGGAACAGAGGAGCTCGATCTTTCATGGGGGTGAGGCGGAAAGCTCTCTCATTGCAGGGGGTCAATGGTGACTGAGGATTTTTTCTCTTTTCGAGTTTATGGAGCTATTTTCAGGGATGATTTTGTAAATTCATCTTGATAGGCTTTAGCGACCGACCTTATATTTTTCACTAAAGCCAAGGCAAATGCGACCAAATTATATATTTATTGCTAAAGTCTAAGCTTTTTGTGACCAACATTGAATTTTTCATTAAAGCAACTCTTTTACGACGAATTTAATTTTCCATTAGTAAAAGCCCCCAAAAAATCGTGCGCCAAGCCAATCTTTTTTCCTGGGGTGAAGCTTACTGCGACGAGCCTAATAATCATCACAATAGGTAATCTTTAGTGACTAATAAAATATTTGATTGCTAAAGACTTGTTTTACCCCTATTTGTTGTAGTGAACGTTTTTTATAGCATTTTTTAACACTATTATAAGTGTACCATTTCATCATGACGCGCAATGGTACACTTATAATAGTGTATAAAAACATTATCTAACAATTTCTATAGCGTTTAAAAAATGATAGAAAGTGTGCCATAGCGCGTCATAAATGCTATTGTACAGTGATAATAGCATTTTTAAAACGCTATAAAAAGAGTTTTGATGGCATTTTTCTAGCAGGGAAAAAATGTTATGGTAGGGTTAGACTTTTCATAACGTGGTCAGACATTGCGTTTAGAGAAACGCTATGAAACTGCTACGACAACCTTTTGGCTGCTAACATAGTATTTTTTTGTTATAGTGTCTCCTGATCGTTTAGTGCTATAGATATTTGGTTGTATCCTAAGTAGCAATCTAGAAAACAGTAACATTCATTTCTGGCAAGCTTGTCTAACATTTGATCAATGTAGGCCAAAGGGAATGATCCTTTCTTTTAGTTTTATTTAGCTTCATGTAATACTCTCTAGCCAGTCACTATTCTTGTGGGGATCAATTTATTATTCTCATCGGCTATAACTATTACTCCCCCCCTTTTTAGGTACACATTAGACAGGGCTAACCCATACACTGTCTGAAATAGGATAGATTATTCTAGCATCAAGCAATTTAATTATCTCTTTCTTAACAACCACTTTTATGATTTGATTCAACCTTCTTTTCTGCTCTATAGAATTGCCACTCCCCTCTTCTAGTAGTATTTTATGCATACAAATAGAATGGTTTATTCCTTTAATGTCAGCCATCTACCAGCCAATTGCTCTTTTATATTTTTCCAAGACTTCCAGTAATAACTTCTCATTTTCATTGCTTAAAGAAGAAGAAATAATAATGGGCAAAGTATTGTTTTCACCTAGGTAGGTATATTTCAAATGAGCACGTAAAGGGTTTAATTCCAACAATGGATATGAGTCAATAGAAGGTAGTGTTGGTTTAAATGTTCTTTCAGATAGCTATAATGATTCAATTTTTTTCCCAAACCTAAGAGTACTTTGCTTTGCATCCATCCATGTGATTGCTACTTCCTCTTCATCATTGTTACCTTCTTCTAGAAGTTTCAAAGTTGACTCTAATTGGGTTGCGCCTTGTTACAGTTTATACACAACTTTTTCATAACTATGAAGTCCATTACAGAAATAGCTATACATTATTTTATTTCTTCATCAAAATACTTCATCGCATTAAAAACATTGAAAGTTATCTCTTTATCATTAACCCTCATAGAAATCTCTCCTTTTTGCACATCTATGAGTGTTCTTCCGATTACTAAAAAGGGTCTTCCCAGTATGATAGGTACCTCTATGTTTGTTTCATAATACAGAATGATGAAATCTGTTGAAAATATGAATTTATTCACTTGTACCAGAACATCATCTATCTTTCCTTCTAGATAGACATAAGACCTGTCAGCCAGCTACAAAGTAATGGTTATTCGCCTAGCTTCTCCTATTCCTATCTTTTTTAAGATGGGCAGGACATAAGGTTGATACATGGTCCCAAGTCACATGAAGCTCTTCCACATCGGGTTTCTCCAATTGCACAAGGAATGGTGAAACTTCCTAGGTCTTTAAGCTTTGGGGGAATTTTGTCTTGTAAAATCAAGCTGCATTCTTGAGGCAAAGCTATAATCTTAAATTCTCCAATCCTTCTCCTTTTGGTCAAAAATTCTTTCATAAACTTGACATAATTTGGCATTTTCTATAAAGCTTATATGAAAGGTAGTTTTATACGCAGCTCCTTTAGCATGTCAAGAAATTTATTGATTTGACCATCTAGCTTCTTCTTTTGCAGCCTTTGAGGAAATGAAGGCAAAGTCTTCTCTATGTCTTCCACTATCAGATTTGTAGACTTAGATGCCACAATAGTTGGCTACTCTACTACATATTTGTTCTGGCTTACTTCATTGGCTCTGTTTTTAGACTTATCCTCTATTTCATCAATTGGGTGGGTTTCCACTTTTCCACTTCTCAAATGTATTGCATTGCAGTGTTCTTTTCCTTCCCTTCTAAGATTTTCAATGTTGCTAGGCAAAGCACCTTGAGGCCTGGTATTTAACGCACTACTAATTGTCCAACTTGATTTTCCAGATTTCTTAGAGATACTGCTTGACTCTAAATCGTTGTTGATTGGTTTTGGATCACTGATCATTCTTGGCTATATATTCTTTCAGGAGATTCTCTAATGTGATAGGTTGTTCAGTTGATACTTTCTTTTGTCCTTGAGCTTGTTGTGCAAAGACAGGAGGATAGGTTGGTCTGCATTGTGAGTTTGAAGGTCCTGCATTCTGATTACTCTAAGAGAAATTAAGGTGTTATCTCCAGCCAGGGTTGAAAGTGTTAGAGTAGGGATTATTTTTGTTATTTCTATTAAAATTCCCTACATACTTAACAGAAGTTGAATTCCCTAGGCAACTTTCAAATAAGTGTTCTTCACCACAATAGACCCCTCCACTACTTGGTTCCCAGACTGTTGCATGCCTTGATTTTGACTTTGATTTGCTATAGGTGCCATACTTAGGGTCTTGATCATGTTTCTTATTGAAGATACTTGAGTTTTTAAGGCTGTTATAGCATCCAAGTCATGAATCCCTGCAACTATATTACTTGCTATTGCTCTAGCAGTTGGCCATTGGTAATTATTACTTGATATTCTCTCTAGAATTTCATCAGCCTCATTATAAGACAGAAAAAATGGCTCCACTTGCTAAAGCATCAACATCAATCCTGTAGAAGATTTCAGTCTATTATAGAAAGTTTTCATTTAGATTCAATGTGGGATTCCATAGTGTGGACACTTTCTCAGCATGTCCTTTAATTTTTGTCATGCCTCATATAAAGATTCATCATCTAATTGGTGAAAAGATGTAATCTCATTCCTTAATTTAGCATTATTTTTTAGTGGGAAATACTTCATCAAAAACTTCTCAGCAAGACCATTTCAAGTACTAATGGAATCTGGAGGTAATGAGTTTAGTCGTGCTCTAACTCTATCCTTTAAAGAATAAGGAAACAGTCTCATCCTCAGAGTATCTTTAGAAGGTCCAGGTATCTTACAAGCATCATTAATCTCCATGAAGAGTCTTAAGTGCATGTGGGGATCTTCAGTGGGTACTCCATTAAATTGCCCAATAGTTTGCAACATTTGGAACATGACAAGTTTCAACTCAAACTGTGGATCTTGAATCTCTCATCTTACTATTTAAGGGGTCATTGCTTGTGGTTGAAGAATGGTATGGTCTATAATTGATCTTTCTTTGTCATCAATCATTACTATGACATTGTTGCCATTATTAGCTTGATTGCCATTTTGATTCTTGTTCTCATTTAAATCACTTCATCTTTATTAGCGGCTATCTCTCTCACAATAGCCAATCATCTATGTTATCTTCTCAACTATCTTAGAGTCCTATCTATTTTTGGGTCAAAATTGAAATTGGGCAGTTGCTACCTCCGCATAAAATGTAGCTCACTAACTAGATTCAAGTTTATCTAAATAATTAAATTCCTCCTTCAATCCCCAGCAACGGTGCCAAAAACTTGTTGTGTGATATATATGCAAGTGTAAATGTCATTAACAAGTAATAAAATGATAAATGAGTGTCAATCTCCACAGGGACTTATGAGAAATTAAGCAATTAATCAGACCAAATTGAATCTAATTGGAAACATGGTAATAGAACTAAGTGAATTTGAGTAATATTCAAAAACCGTTTAAGTAAAATGGTTTAAAGTGACACTTACAAAATATGAGATTTAGGTTTAGTAGCACTGGTGTATTCAATAATGAAGTGAGCTAGCATGGTTAATTCCCCTTAATATTCTAAGTTAACTCTGTTTATGTTGCTACAGCTTCTTAAAAGCATCAACCTTAGTTCATTAGAACAATGGATTTATATCCTTGTGCTCATTAACTCTAACCTTAATTAACGTATTCCTAAGACTAATTCAGATTAGAGTTATCTCTTATTAGTTCCAGCTGATTGGTTTACAAGGTGAGCATATATGCTTATACTACTCACTAAACACTTAAATCTATAGGATTTAAGCATCTAAATATCATTCAAACTATATCCATTAGATTAAACCCTTCAAGTATATAATCTAACTTGCATCTTATTAGAGATGGCCAGTCAATAATAAAAACTAAGCATTAAGTAATCTTGAATGAAATGCTAACAAGAAATGAGCATTATAAACTTCATTAACTAGAAATAACAACTTTAAGGTTCATTACCCATACTAGCTTAAACGTTTTAGCTCATAATGAACTTAAGTGAAAATTGAAATACAATCATTTCTATATTTATCTTGCAGAAAATAAGCTAAGAATATATAATACAGTAAAGCGAATAAGGTTAAGAAGAAAGAAAGAGAGAAAGGAATAAATGAATATCTTTTTCCTCGCGTCCTTGCTACCTTTTTTATCCCTTTTCTCTTTTTTTCTTCTCTGCAAGATGTTTCCTTATTCTCGATAAGAGTGCTAGCTCCTTTCCTCAAAAGGATGTACTTGCTATATATGGAGCCTTGGAAATAGGGCTTCAATTCTTACAAGGATGTGTGACAAGTAGTTTAGCAATGGGGACCACTGGAAAAGCGTTGATGCCATCTAGATAACTAACTTCTGAGCGCACGAGCTTTTCCTCTCGGTTAGGCAGCACCTAGACTACACGACAATGTCTCATGCCGAGTGCGCATGAACACTATTATAGCAACAAAGGAATCCATGCTATAGAGTCGGCTCTCTCAGTCTCCCAAGCGATCTCTCTCTTCTCAGTCTCTCTTCTCAATTGCCTCTCTCATCTCTTGTCTCTCTCAGTCATCTCAAACTCTTTTTCTCTTCTCTCTCAGTCATCTCAACCTCCTATCTCCTCTTATAGTCACCTCTCTCTCAGTCTCACTAACACTTTACTCTCAATCCTAATCTCTCTCTTCCTCCTGTGCGATTCAAATTTTGTGACTGTTGGTGGTGAGCGTCACCCGTTGCTGAAATCTTTAGAACAGGCGGAGAAAAAGCTATCTCGTAGTCTCCACCTCTGCGTTGGAGTCTTAGATAATCCGAACACCCTTTCTTTCTTGTAATTTCTATTTTGGTATGAATTTTCGATAATATCATTTTTTGGCATTGTTGATATGTTCTTGTTAGAATGTTTGCTTCGATTCTAAAGGAATTAATGGGAAAGTTTGCTTTGATTCAATAATATCATTTTTTTCGTGAAATTTTGCTTTACTTCTAAAGGAATTAATGGGAAAGTTTAGCAGTTGTGTTGTTTTGTTGATATCAGGTTTCACACACTGCCCTTAAAATGGAAAAGAAAAAGTTACATATTTGCATATCACCAAATTAAAATTGAGAAATGGGAGTAAGGGCCTATGCTTCTAGAAGACGTATCTTTTGAATTAAGTTTAAATTGCTCAATTATTCATGCTTAATTTCTTCCCTACCAATTGCAGCCCTGGGAGGTTTTCAGGCATGTTTTTACACTTATTCCCTCCAAGTCAAATATGTAAAGACACTATTATGTTAAACTTTCATATCGTCTCTTCCTGGAAATGTAGCTTTTGCACTCTGTCATTATTAGAGATTGTTAGTGGGATATCCCTTAAATTTATCAGTTCACCTCAAATGTAGCTTTTTATCTTTTTCAGTATGTAAGTTGTTCTCTTACTTTCATTTACACCATTTAATTTTAGAGTAACTTTCAATGCATAAGAGTTGAATTACAAAATCAAGTGGAGTAACTCAATTTCTATACTTCATATTTGAGAGAGGATCATGTGGATATCTTACCACTTCCTTGTAAACATTGTTTTGATCATAGTCGTAAAACTAGAAACATTATCCATGAACACCTTATCTGTAATAGGTTTAGAGTGGGTATAAACGTTGGGTTTTTCACTGGGAATATATGTTGAGTACTTCGGCAGTGATGACTACGTTCTATGAAGTCATTGCTAATAATAAAACACACGTAGATATATCATTATCATGTTAAGAAGATGATAATGATATGTATGAGTTGTAGCATGCTACCTTTAGTAATTTATTGTACATTGAACATGAATCAGATTTTATTCCACAACAACCGGTTAATGATATATATGACGAAATGAATGAAATTGGGGGTGACTTTGAAGTTAGGAACTTTTATGAGTTAATTAAAGATAGTAATCACCCACACTATATATGGGATGTAAATAACTCTCAAAATTATCATTTATTGTGAACCTATATCACATTAAATGTCTTGACATATTGAGTGACAACTCACTTTCTAAACTTGGATAGAGCTTTACGAGATATGCAACTTCCAAATACTTTTTATGAAGCAATATTCAAAAGTTGGGACTTGGGTATGACAAAATAGATGCATGCCGAAATAATTATATCTTGTATTGGAAAGACAGATAAAAAACCTAATATGTGAGCGTTATGATGATACTTCAAGATGAGTTCAAAAAGATTTTGAGAGTATGTACAAACTCAAAGAAAGAAGAAAAAGAAGAAAACATGGATGAATATATTATTGTGACCGCTATGAATGTATAATTGTATAATTGTTTATATGCAGGAAGTTTTTAGATTATAATGGAAATTCTAAATTTAATTCTAAACTTTTTTGCGACAATCAACCACAATTGTCGAATAGATTATGTATCGCATGGTTCGGGAAATGGCCATTGTGACAGTTTTTCTCCACGGTGCTACATGATGACTATCGCACTGTTATAAACATCACCATAAGAAAAGGAACCATCACTCTGGCAGTTGTCAAAACCATCGTAGAGAGCCCTAGAGCACATAAAATGTATAAATAAGGGGACAAAAGATTCCCTTGTCTAAACCATTTAAGGTATGAAATGATCATTTTGCTGGCCATTAACTAGAAAAGTATAGGACATCGTCAAAACACAACTAATTTATTTTGCAACCAAAATATATGGAAACCCAGCTTCCGAATAATGGACTCCAGAAAGCACCATTCAAAATTCTATCAGAGCCTTGCTCATGGGAAGCTTTAAGTTATTGCACAGAAAACCCTTCTCTTATTCTTAATAGCATGATTACATTCAAAACCCATAATAATGCTGTCAGAAAGCTGCCGATTGTTCAGAAAAGCACATTCATTCTCAGAATATGACAATACTTTTCACGTCGCTCAGACAATTAACTAATTGCCTTTGAGTTGATTTTGTAAATCGTGTTAAAGAGGCTAATCGGACAAAAATCAGCAAATTCACGAGCTTTTTTAGTCTGGGGAATCAGAGTAATAAAAAACTGGTTAACACTGGCCACACTAGCTACCCCATGCATGGTTTAGAACGATATAATAGAAATCAGTTACCTGAGGACTATAGTATCCCAACAAAATTGATAGAGTCGATCATTTTCAACACACAGAGATAACATATAATTGAATTGCCGCTGCTAAATGAGTCAATTTTTTTACTATCCTAAAAAACGTATAATATATAATATTTCATGTTCACAAGATGCATATGCTCTCTTTTGTGAACTAGCATGTAGTAATAGAAAAAAATGCATTAATCCACTCGATATTTTAGGGGAACAAGAATATTTTCCATTTTTGTCAAGATTATTGTTATGGGTGTTTTCTCGAGCACCAATGAGAAGGAAATACATATTGCACCGTAGCGGAGAGCCAACGACGAGGGAAAGTGTCGAAGGATAAGAACCGACCTCACCTGGTCAGTCCCGAGGGAGCTCAGGTTGCACAAACCTAAGAATATGTGAGACAACACAAATGGAATTTGTGAAGAGAGCACGGTTAACCTCAAGTACCAAGGTCATCATTATCCACTGAAATTAATATCCTAGATGGACCCTAAGCGCTCGAGCACCCAACTAGTCCAATCGCCACAGTAGGGTGTCAGATCAACCTCTGAACATATGTCACATCAAAAGCACGTCTACATTTCAATGCTCATTACACAAAGGTCGACTCCCTCCATTCCAATCGAAGACAGCAATTGTATCCCGAGATGCTTCCCCAACATGCTCCTGGGCTTCTTTGACATGCTTCCTCCATAGAACTTCATGTAAAAATACCCTTATCTACTAGAGAAAGTGGTAGGTCATTTCTCCTCTAAGGAAACTCTGTCAAAATAATATTAGGATACTAACTTAGATATCGTAAGACCTTAGGCGAGGCAACCACCCCCCGATTCTCATCGTAAGCCCTTAGACCAAAAGGACGATCATACTTAGCAAAAAAGACAAGTATCAGTACTGTTGCATTTTTTTGGCATCAACAGTTATGTGCGCTTATGCACCAGTGGACCCAGAAAATTTAGCCAGATCAATGGGCCCCATTTGACTTTAACGACAAATTTGTCATTTTAATCCAGTGAAATAGTATAATCTACAAAAAAAATTTAGAAAAATTTTATGAAATCTGAAATTGTGCACTTATTAGTTGTAGTGTTAGTGGTAAATGAACAATACTGCATAAAATGAAAATATTAAGTCTAAGAAACAATCATTCCAGAGCAGAAAATTACATCCTCTAATTACGAAAGCCGAATTGAAAGAAGAAATAGGCAGATTGAGGCTTGTTATTAGGCAATGTACTAAAGAAAGAATTCACCCTCCACTAGTGCTTGGAAACTAGAAATAAAAAAACAACTATTTTACCAACCTCTAGCAGAACTCACTATATTTTCTCTCACTGACTCTCTATTAAATGCTATGGAAATTCGAAAATGAAAAGTGATGTTACATTATTCACTATTTACTCTACTGCCCATGGCCTCTAATTTATAGAGGGATGAACTGGGAACTACCACTAAAGGATAATGGGGAGTCCCCAATATGTGGACAACGAGATTTAGCAGTAGAAAGATATGAAGAAACAGAACCACACCGAACCGAGTCAAATCGGTAGGTCAGATGGATGGCGATGATAGCGACGTACGCGTGTGTGGAAGTTTAATGTGTCATCTAAGTCGGCTCTCCCCCACCCTTAGGGCTTACCCCAAGGTCTAAGATTTGGACTTATAAACTAAACATTGATGTTTAAAATTTCTGATGTGGTATAAGAAATTCCCACACCTTTGGTTCAAAATATTTTTATTCATACAACAACTTACTATTTTAATCCTTTACTAATGAATTTCCAACAATCCCCCATAAGAATGAAAATGTCTCATAACACAGCAATGACCATAGGAGACAGAGAAATATGAGATATGCATCAAGAGAGGTGTCATTTGGACTTGAACCTTCCTTAGTGGGAATATATTAGATTTATTCTGAAGAATAGTGAAATAATATTCTTGAACTCTATGTCATTTGAGATTAACCGAGACAACAAGTTTCACACATATCTTCTTCTTAATACATTTGAGTTCATATGTTTTTGTTCATTTTGGTCCTGAATTTATCAAGACTGTTCGAGATAGCATTAAGCCTTCTCAATGAGAAGTCATTGCCATTTTGAGCCTTGATAACCCGGGCCCCATCCAATAGCTAATACCTACCCAGATCAAGCTCCTCCATCTCTCACTGCTACAAATTCTTTGATAATCTTCTTCATCTTGTCTAAGTGTTGAGACACGCTCGTCCCCTCTTGCATCTTGGTTGAAAAAAACCATTGTCGAAGAAACTAAATGTTTACCATTGTCACTAACTCATACATTCTTTGTAGAGTCTCTCATCTTTCTCATGCAGACTCAATGTCTCCCATTGAAACTAGTACGCTATCCTTGACCACCATTAGCACAGCTAGTATTCATCTCCAATAACATGTTTGAAAGAGTATTGTTGAAAACTAAGATGGCAAAGGAAATTCTGGTTAAGGATCATATCCTTATTGTTGGTTGTCTTTTAATGAGATAGAGATTTGTATGGCAAAAATCAATGTGGGAACCCATTGGATACCTAAGTGAATCCTTTACATCAGTTTGTGATTAAACTATAGCACATGCAAAAATGTTTAGTCGATTTGAACTAGAAACTCCAGATGGCTAAGGATATCTTGAACATAATTTTTGTTAGAGATGACCCAGTCCACATCTTCTTTTGGGCTTAAGATTAGCCTGATGAAGAAGATAAAGATCTTTAGATGGAGTTGACCTAGAAAAAGGGAGTAAGCTATCATGGTAAGAACTTATATTCTAGGAAGACGGATACAAGTAAACCAGTAAGAGGGTTTTCTTAGCTATGAGCTGGAACATGCATCTCATTAGAAAGTGATCACTAACTGATTCTACTACGTCCTAGTGTGTAGACTCTGGAATCACTAATCACATTCACAATTCTTTGTGAAGGTCTTAAGAAATCAGAAAGTTAGAGGAGAGGATTTGCATGTTGTTCCTTGGATAGAGACGTAAGCACTACTTTTTATAGTATATTCATTTCTAGATTTTTGTTGCACGAAATGGAGTAGGATAACAGGCTTCATGGCCTTTTTATTTTAGAACTCTTACTGGTAAATGAGTCCTTTATAGATAAAAATATGACCAAGCTTTTTTAAGGCTAAAAGACATAGATGCACATGACGTTTGTGTTAGAGTATATTGCTTGAGTGGACAAGTGAAAGGCCAGGTGAGAGGTGGATATGAGTATAATGTCAATTTTATTGACAGCTAGTCTATGCCATATTCTTTTCAAGTCTGAAAATTTTGAGAAATCAAAAAATTTAGAGAGACAAATTAAATCCTTTTCATTGCATCCCAATTGCTTACATCTAGGACACTCAGAGAAAGATGTAATAATAAGAAGAAACAAGTTTATTTTGAACATGATAAGATCTATGCTTGGTTATTAAACTCACCTACATTCTTTTTTAGAATTAGCCTTATAAATGATGCATATTGAATCTATCATCTAGGGAAGTACCTGAAAGACAACAAGAATTATAGAATGATCATAAACCAAGTTTATGCAACTTGATACATGAGGATGTCTAGCACACATGCTAAAGGAGAATGTTGCCAAGGTAGATGGTAGATCGAAATGGTATTTATTTGTAGGCTATGCAAAAATGGGAAGTGTTTGTAAGTATAAACATTATGTTCTTGGAAGAAGGCTATATTTCAAAAAGAATATCTAGAAGCAATAGTACAATCTTAGAAGAATTAACTAATAATACTTATACCACACAATCCAGGTTGTAATAGACAAGTGAGAATCTAGTTGGTCAAGAGAACACGGGTGAAGTACTTCCTAGTACTACACAACGTATTGTAGTGGGAGGGTTTCCCATTCATATGAGAAATAAATGCTCCTAGAAGAGCCTGATATGGTAATCCTAGAGGAAATATGAGATGGATCACAATCATTACATTATAGTGGGAGGGGATCACGACCAACTAAGAGATTCATGTTCAAGTGAGAGACTTTTAAGCCCATCTCAGATGAATAAGACTCAGATCCCAGTAACTATATAGATATTGTAAATGATGCAAAGTAAATCATTGGCTCAAGCAATGAAATATAAAATGTTTCAATGTATTGGGTGCCAAAGATCTACAAGCAAAAATGAGACATGGATGCAAGGTCAAGACCTTCAAGGCTAGGCTTAGTGTAAAACAACAAACTTAGAGAGGATATTCAGTATGACAAATCATTTTCACTAAGATTCATGCTCATGTCTATAAACATATTATATACATTGCAGCTCATCTCATTTTTTAATGTCATCTTGTATGGCGATCTTGAAGTGAATATCTTTGTCCCAATAGTTTGGATTTGTCAATAAAGACCAGGAATTATGATTTACATGATGCATTAGTCCAATTGTGTAATTAAGCAATGCACTAAGGACTTGCAACATTATGTTGATCATGGAATCAAACTTTTAATTTTTATCAATGACATAATAAGCCAGAGTACAAAATCAGGGAAGGATGATGTAGAGTTATGTAGATGACATTTTATCATCAAGAATGATGTAGAGTCAAATGTTAGCAATTGTCTGAATTTATGATATAAAGGACTTTGGAAAAACGGTCTTCATTCTTAGAATTCAATTTTATTTTAACTTAAATATAGAATGATGTGTTTATCATAACTGCATATATAATAATATGTTGTGTGGGTCTACAATACTGGATTCTAAGAAAAAGGGTTTGTTACCCTTTGAGGATTGGAACCATATCATAGGAACAATGTATTTAATCAAGAGTTCTTTATGACTTGAAAATATTTATTACTCACAGTCTAGTAAAGCATGGCGCTTTATTAAGTTTGATTGTAGTTCATTAACTCGTGTAGAGTGATTTACCTTGGTCACTAGGTGGAGTACTTGGATTAATGTAACTAGTGCATTTGGAATTCATTAAATGGAATAATGAATTTAACTTTTAGTAAAAGTACCATCGTAACAAAATCATAACTCATTACTCTTAATCTTAAGAGAGTTATGAACACAAATTTAATTGCTTAATTATTTTGATCTACTATGGTTAGGATTCTATGAGTCAATATGACTTTAGTTTGCGTGACTAAGTTGTTAGTGAGGATGGGTAGATTTTCAATAGTAGGGTGTGTAGAAACTTTTAAGTAAGTGAGTTGGTACCCCTGATGATCTATTAATGTGATCATAGCAATCTCAGTATTTTGTATCTCTACTGGTTTAGTTAGATATTTGATAATTTTACTTGAGACATCAAAGATGAAAATTATCATAATTAATTAGTAAGATGAGATTTGAAATTCAAGAAACAAGATATGTATATATTAGTTAGATTTTACTTTATCTAATTATACAAGGTGCTATATTATGAAGGGACAATACATAATGAATAATAGATTGAGGATAATTACATCGAGTAATATAAAATATGAATAAAGTTCAATTACAATTTTATAGTGGAGTAAACTGTAATTAATGATTAATAAACCTTATTATAGGTTTGCCTAGTAGATTTTATTTATTATTTTGTCATGAATATTTTTATCCTTATAGTTCTCGTAGCCTATGGGTTATTAGTATTGTTGTAATAGTAATAAATAGGTATGACATGAATACCTAACAGGCAACCAAGTCGCTTCTAATTTTAGTGATAAAATTCACTAGTTAAAATTAATTTAAATATTTTAACTAAAAGATAATTTTCAGCCAACTCTAAGAACTGGATTTCACTATAACTAGGAGGCTTCTCTCAAAGATTAGGTCGAAGTCTAATTGGCACCATTAGAGAGAACAGGAAACCCTAAGAAATCTAATCTTCTTCCTAGCAAAAAATCAGAGATGAAGAAAAGTGTGATTTTTTTCTTCCAAGTGCCACAAACTAATATTCGGTCAATGGCCTGATGAATAGCAAGAAAAATTTTAGGTATCAATTCACGATGTTTCATGTCAATACTTGGTGGTTAGCTACAAAAACACAACGGTCGGCAGCGGCGGTTCACCACCGTAGGGTAGTTCTCACTGTTTAGGGCGTATATCGAGGACATGGTTTATGTATACATTGAGGATCAGATCGAGATGAGAATGCTTCAAATTTCAGGGCTCACGATAGAAATCATGGGTATGATTTATATGTTCGTTGAAACATAGATTAAGTATATGTTTAAGTATCATCGCACCTTGTGTAATATATTCAAGTGATCACGCCCAGAATTACTCGTATATCTTCCAAGCCTTCCTATTGGGCTATATCAGAACATATAATTCATGATATACATTAGGTATCAATTATTTATAAGTACTCAGATTAAGATACTCCAACTCCATCATTCGTCCTTAACGTAAGGTTTGGGCAAAATGGAGTTACAACCGAATTGCTTTCAACTGGCCGAAATTCTTCAAGATCTTTTCTATATAATGTTATTGTGTAGGGATATATTCATCAAAAGTTTGCTTCACTTGCATTTCAAGAATGACATCAACTAGACCTAATTCTTTCATGTCAAAATTAGAACTTAACATCTTCTTGGTAGACCTATTTGTTCCTATTATAAGCATATCACATATTTATAACCATACTATGACAAATAGATCACTTGTACTTTTAGTATAGACACATTTATCACACCCATTTATCTTGAAACCATTATAACATAGTGTGATAAAATGTCCATGCCACTACTTTGGCACTTGATTTACCTATAAAGAAATTTAACAAGCTTACAAATGTTTCATTCCTGCCCTTTAACTGTGAACCCTTCTGGTTGTTCCTTATAGATTACGTTGTCCAAGTCTCTATTTAAGAAAACAGTCTTTACATCCATTTGATATATTTTCAAATTATGTCTATATGCAATCACAATCAACATTCTAACAGAAGTGATTCTTGTCACTTGAGAGCAAGTATCGGAAAAGTTTATATCTTGCTTTTGTCGGTATCTTTTAGCTACCAACTACTTTTTAATGGTACCATCATATCTTAACTTTATTTTGAAGATCTATTTATAGTCTATTCATTTATTTCCATGAGAGAGATCAAACAACATCCATGTGTTATTTCTATAATGGATTATATCTCATTATCAACCGCCTCCTTCTATAAAGGAGTCTCAGAATTGGATATTGCCTCTTTAAGTTTGAGGTTGAGCCTCGGCTAAGTAAGATAGAAACAATTGAACAAAAGTGGATGTTATTCTATTTATTTCTCTGTTTCTATTTATTTCTCTTTTTCTTGACTCAGGTTCAGATTCTTCATCAATTTGAGCACTAGATGAAGCTTTCTCAATATCTCTTTTAGTAGGTTGATTGAGTCTTCCTTCCTTGAATGGAAATAGATTCGCAAAGAATTGAGCATTAATAGACTCCATTATATTATTGGTACTTATGTCAAAGACATTTTTAGTTAATTACCAAAAACATATATGCAGCACTATTCAATGTATATCTAATGAATCACAGTTCAAGTCCAAAACTTAACTCTCTTTGGTAAATGTACTTATACCTTTGCAAGACACTCTCACACTTTAATATTTTATAGGAAGGAATCTTCTATTTCCATACTTCATGAAGTGTTTGGTTAGTCTTTTATATGGATTTTTTTCAATATGGTCTTTGCGGTAAGCCACGCTTCCCTTACTAATTGAAATATAACTTAGAATAATTCAACATTTTTGTTTACCATGATTTTTAAAGTTATATTCTTTCTCTAAGCTACACTGTTTTGTTAAGGTGTGTTAAGTGCAGTAGCATTATACACTATGCCACGATGAATACAAAAATCAGCAAGTGTGGTGGAATCATATTCTCGTCCACGATTAGATCTAAGCATATTAATATGTCTTCTAAGTTGATTTCAACTTTAGAGTTGTATATCTTAAACATATCCAAAGTCTCGTATTTCGTATGCAACAGGTTTGCTCTGATCATCAATAAATGTGATAAAATATTTTCTAACCCTACTAATATTAGATCATAAAAGTAACTACATACCAAATCAAGTAATGCATTGGATCTTTGTACAGATCTAAATGATTTACTTGTAGACTTTGATTCAACACATATTTCATATTCATTTCCTTTTTTAATGTTAAATTTAGGTAGTAATCCTAAATTAATCATTCTTTTCCTGGATGAATTATTCATATGTCATAATCTAGCATATCATATATCTAATAATTAAGCAATATAAATAGAAGAAGATGCATTCTCATTAATCTTAAAGAAAAGGTTACATTCAACTTAAAGAGACCTCTGCTAACACACCCCTTTCCCACAGACATTCCCTCTCTGTCAGGATAAACTTGTCAGATTCAAATGCAAGTTAAAATCCATTTTTTGCATAAAAGGGATCCAGATATTGAATTCTCACAAATTTTTGGTACAAGGAGAACATTGAGGGTGAGTTGCTTCCTTAATCCTTTAATAGAAGTTTCAGAAGTATTTCCCATAAGGATACTTCACCATCAAAAACGTCTTGATAAGTTGAGAACATGGTCTTGTCACATATACGTGTTTGGCAGCGCCAATGTCCACAGATCAGTCTATGGTGTCTATGAGAATGCATAACTATAAACCATTGCACATAAGTCATCGACTTCAATCATTTTTGTGTGGTTATTCTTGAAATCATTCATAGGGTTGTTTGTATGACTGAATCGAGTCAGTCGGCCCGACACGGTGGTGGGCACGCGTCTGTGGGTTCCATGTGTTATCCAAGTCCTCACTCCCCATAAAATGTGGGGTTCCCATTGGCTCTAAATGTTTGACTTATAAACTACATCCTAATGTTTAACCTTTCTAATCCAGGACAAAGAATTCTCACACCATACGTTCCAAACATTTTTCATTCTCACACTCATTTATTACTTTAATCCTCAATTAAACCTTCAACATACATTACGAAATGAACATTGTAAAAAGAGGAGTACTAGAGAGTAGCATTTTTTAAGATGAGTTCCTCATTGAGTTATACTAAGATAGTTTGGACATATATAACAAATTTTAAAGTTTAAGCGATTCTAGGGTTGATTTTCTCTGATCAAGGATATTCTCAATATAGATTCTTAGCACTATTCTCAATATAGTTTAATGGAACATGTTAGAAAAATCGATTTGATAATAATTATCATGAATTAAGTAAAAAATTCATGTTTGAAATACAATATATTTTAAAAATTAACTTGGGGAAGTTGAAAAAAAATTGTTCTGTCAACATATGAATAATAACATATTTTGTATTAAGATATCTTATCACAAAGAAGCAGAAAATCTAAAATTACTAAAAACACATAACTGTTTAAGTTTTATTTTAACATTCTTTCTTTGCTGGAGAGAGTATTTTTATAAAAATAATTGTATAAGATAATTGATTACTAGTATGTCCTCTAAAAAAATTAACAAACAATATTTTCTCATTTTTTTTCTTTTTAGTCAAATCTTAAAAAAAATATTGAGATTTGAAGAAAATAAACAAAAAAGAAAGGTCTTCAAGCCCAAAGCTAACAAAGAATTTGTAATTTTTAGGGAACTAAAGCAGTCAAAGCTAAATGTCAGAAACTGTCATTTATTAGCGAAATGACATTTTTATAGACATTTTTGTATAAATATAATATACAATAACTACCCTCATTTCATAAAATGGAGTATCTAAAAAAAGAAACAAAAATATTTGCAGTTTATTAAAAAGTTACACACGATTTCAAATTTTAAACCAAAGAAGCTAATATTTTAAGAAACAAATAGGAAACAATAACACAAAGACACCCAAAACACGCGGCAGAATCTAAAGTCACATCACAAGGGGATACGCTACAAACAAGCTCTATCCATATAAGGATAATAAAAATACATGTAAATAAAAATATCCATGGATATCTCAATTAATACGTGAGTATAAAATATTATAAATTAATATTAATTTTTATTAGTGAGTAATTTTTTTACATATTATACACGAGTACGGTATGAGTAATACTCAATATCTATCGGATATCTATTTATTCTAAAAATTGTACTTCCACTTCTCATGCAATTCTGATTAAAGACATTCTCTCCATTTATAATAATTCTCCTAAAAACAACAATATATATATATATATATATATATATATATATATATAATAAAAATTGTTGTGTAATTATCGTTTTCATTCATGATTGGCCATTGAATTTCATTAATTTGATAATTTTATAATCAAACTAAATTGAACCATAAATTGAATAGTCAAACTAAAAATTATCAATTTTATAATTGAATTGAGCCACAGCTTATCAATGTTACAATCGACTAAAATTAATATTCATCAATTTTATAATCAAATGAAAATGGAATTAATTTTTTATTACCAAAGTAAATTGTATCGCAATTTTCTAATCGAATAATCAAATTAAAATTCATCAAATTTAATTGAACCAAACTGAATCGTCAATTGTATACTCGAACAAAATTAGAATTCATCAATTGAATGATCGTTGAATCATCAATTGAATAACCAAAACTAAAATTCATCAATTATATTTGAATTGAATAAAAGTTCATCAACTGAACATTTGATAACGCTAAAATTCATCAATTCTATAACAAAATAGAATTGAAATTCATCAATTTTATATTAATCAAACTAAACTGGATTATCAATTTTATAATTGAATAACCAAACTATAATTCATTTATTTTACAATGGAACTAAATTGGATCATCAATTTTATAATCGAATAATCATACAACCGAACTAACTCAGTCGTTAATTTTATAATTGATTAACTGAACTAAGTTTCATCAATTTTATTAGGTTTATTGAATAATTTTGTCGAGTCAATTTCTAATTTAAGCTATTTATGATAGAAATTATTGTTCAGCCTGTCGATTAGAGAAAGAGTAATTTTAACTGAATCGCTGATCTCCATGGTCATAGTTCCGTAAAGAGAGAATTGAATTATGAAAATAGAGATTGTTGGTTGACTGGAAAAAATAAAGAATAGTCGTTCAGTACTAAAACAAAAAGGAAATATATATATTTCCTTTTTGTTTACATTGTGTATCCAACGAGTACTCATGTCTTAATGGGTATCACTCATACCCACCTATTTAATTTAGCATAGGTGTAGGTTGGGTATGGGTAGTAAGAATGTAAGAGGGAGAACATCAAGAATATATCACTTTAAAAGAAAAATAAAAAATAGACATCCTTAAATCTAAAAAAACAACGCTAAAAACCAGACCTCCTTGTGCCCAACGAAATTAAGTGTAATGTTTAGAAAATTTATATAATCTATATAGTCTGTATAAAATATTCTTGTGATATATTTTATATATACAATATATATTATATAAACTTTTAATTTTTTTAGCCATTGACACCCCTACTTCAACATGTCTTTCACCAAGACTATAACTATAAAGGGCCATATCAAGCCAGTTCAAGGCCGAGCCAAGCAGACCCATTACACAGAGTGGGCGATCCATGAGAGACATTCACCAGAGGGACTTGGCCCATAGATCTGTCCAGTACATTCTCTATGGAGAGACTCTGTCAACAACGAGAGTATAAGGTAGTTTACTTATTTGAATGATCTGAGAAATCTTCTGACAAATATATCTTGATTCTAAAACTTCCATTGGCATTCTGGCATTGCATAAACACCTAAAATCTTGTCAATTGTATGCATCATTCTACTCTTTTAACTATACACATAATAAAATAGATTATTGATTTGATCGTCAGAGTATAAAATGTTAGACATTTCACTATCCTCTGAACTATTAACTTTTAAGAGAAATAGCAGGAAAAAAAGGTTTCGGGTGGAGTTGAAAAATGGCCGAAAACTTTTTTATTTGTAAAAATGATCGAAATATAATCGTAGTAAATAATTTATTTACTATAACTACATAACTGTAAATATATTGTTTACCATATTTTGGCCATTTTTATAAAAATATTCTAGACAATTTTGCAACTTGAATTAAGAAATTGATCATTTTTGTAGTTCTCTCATACTTTTACGGTCTTCTCTATCATAGGTTATTCTAAGCACAATTGAAGCATAAAAAAAGATTATTCTATTTGACTCAAATGACATATCTGATTCAGATTCAACCTAAAATATTACAAACGTCACTGTCAGAAAGCTTCACCTAAGTGTGCTAGCAAAACCAATATAGCAGTCCCTTATGATGTAAAAGTGATAAGGGAATATTTAGAATTTAAATACATATACGTATAAAAATAGCAATTAGATTGCAGGTTCACTTAGCTCAATGAAGAAAACTTATTCAACACAATAAATAAACTTCAGGCCAGCCGGGTCTCACAAGTCGGGCCAAGCGTCCGGGTCGGGCCTAGCATCCGTGATGGGCCGGACTTGACTCGCGGTCCTTAACCGACCCGGTACTGCTCAATAACGAACCAGTTCGATCAGTTTCACAGGTCAAACCGGCATCTTTACCACCTCTAACTACCTTCCTAAAAAATAAAATAAAATCTAAAAATATGCTTCCTTAATAAGTAATAACAAACCCCAATAATTTCTTATAATAGGGAAGGGGAATTGACAAAGACGGGAAGGTCTTTTAAGATCCTTTTAGGAGAAATTTTACAAACCAAACAGAAAGAGAGAGAGGAGAGAGTGCCTTGTTGCTTCTGGCAGCGTTGCATCCTGCCGCTTTTGACGGGGTCGCATGCTATCGCTTTAACATGACTTTTACTATCTGAATTATTTCACAAAATAATTTCACATGTGATCTTTAAAAAAATATTTAGAAAACATTAGAAGTCTTGTTGGGGAGAAAAAACACCCGGTCTAAAGCTCACTGAATGATATTTTCGTGCAACGCTCAATAATTTCATTCTAGCAGAGGCCCCATATTAAGTGCAAATCGAGAACTCATCCATAACTAAAGTCGTCATGATGACTAAGACACTTTCCACAACTAAGGTGATGGACACGGTCCCACCTAAACTTACACTACTACTAATTTGATCGTTGGAGTGCATTAGGGGGCACTCTGGTGCCCTGTTTCATGATTGTTCTTAATTTTTGCAGATTCTTAAATAAATTATCAAGCGACACGTGATCGTCTTCTAGATAATCGATGGTGAGATATTTTTTACATCAATAATCGATGGGAACAAAGATCTCCCTTTTACAATTTGAACAAAAAAAATTATCCACCATATTCTCGATCGATAAGAACGAAGAAAGATAAAGGAGAATGAACAAAAACTCAGCGTGAAAATTATTTTCCATTCGAAACGACTGGCTGCGGCCGCGAATTAACTTCGGTAAAAGAAAAAAAAAGAGAGAAAAAATCAATAGCCATTGCCGTTGAGCAATGATATTGCAGCCTGAAATTTCAAACCACCGCGGTCGCCGCCACACTGTGGAGATGCCACTGTCGTCAACCGGCGTTAGGCCTCATCCCGGTCAAGAACCGCCATGAAAGCTTAGAAGAAAGTATATCCTCCACTACCGAACGCGTAACTCAGATCTACAACGAAGGAAAGTCTAAAATTTTCGCCTCAGATCTACTTAAAACAAAAGATATTCAAGCTCAAAACTGCCTTAAACGACGGCAAAAGATCTCCGCCGTTGAAGAAAATGGAATGTCAGATTTACAACAAATGAAAGGTTTTCAGTCTCCAAAATGCCCAAAGTATTGTTCAGACGGAGATTTCTGGCGATTCAATAACGACCAACAACAGCCACTGGAACCGATCTCACGCTCCTCACGCGCTTACCGATGGCGGACAGCCCCATCCTTACCCGAGTACAGCAGACCGGGTTTACCTACCTGGTTTGTTCCCAATGCTCCACTTGAGAAACCCAATAGAGAGATCATACAAGGGCTCATGAGAGAGCCCAAGCGAGGAGCCTAAGCTTGACCCACGGGCAACCAGGTCAGCTCCCGAGATTGACCCACGCCAGCAGCAACACCTGCCTGTCTTCGACCCGTGGACCAGCAGATGAGCCCAAGACTAACGACCCACGATTTGACCCGCAACACGATCTATGACCCGCGGCCTATCGCTGCATCAGCCCAGCCCAAGCGTCAAGGCCTTTACTCCAGGCCTTTGCTCCTTTTGAAGCCCAGTCTCTCAAAAATACAACCCTGCTTCGACGCCTTAAATGGCCTAAGTCAGAAGCCCAACGCCTTGCCCTTCTTCGAGGCCCAGATCAGCTCCTCAAAGCCAATATTGGCAGAACAAATACACAAAATTAGTATAGCATTAAAGGGAAGAATTATTTATGCATTAAGTTTATTATTTTAATTAATTTGTAAAATTCTCTTTGATTAATTTACAGTATTTGATGTACTTTTAATTTCAAGAGAGTATGCGATTATTTGCATAAATATTATTTAGCATCTCAGACGTGAGTGAGCCTTGAGATTTAGATGCGGACCACGTTGGTCAGATCCCTATTATCCTAAATTCTCATATTCTTACAAAATCAAGAGTCACATCGATGATCTCCATTAAAATTAAGTAAAAAAATATAATTATTCGCATAAATATTATTTAGCATATTGGAAAAGAGCAAATTTCAAGATTCAGACGAATCACATAGCACAGATATGCATTATTATGTATTTATATCCTCTCAAAATCAAGAGTCACATCGATGATCTCCATTAAAATTTTGAAGTACGTTATTTATTTTTCATGCTAAATTTTATTATTCTTTTAATGAACATTTTTAGAGCACATTAATTTAGTATGAGCCCATGATAAGGGATGAGATCCTAGGACATAATATAAAGTCGAAAAAATCTCTGAATTATATCACCACAACACCTCAGCGTGAGGTATATGGATCACTTAAGCTCGCTCTGTGGGGGAAATGAAACTAGAAATAAAGAATATTGTGTGAATATCCTAGGAATATATAACTACAGTTAAAACATGAAAAATGCTCTCATGAGAGAGCAAGCATGATTATTAAAGACCCGAGAGATCACACATTACGCAAATACTTCCATGAGAGAGAAAGTATGATTGTAAAGACCTGAGATGTGTCAGCTTAAAAAAATGCTTCCACGAGAGAGCAAGTATGATTGTCAAGACATGAGAGGTCACAGATTACGCAAATGCTCCCACGAGAGAGTAAACATGATTGTCAAAACTTGAGAGGTCACAGATTACGCAAATACTCACATGAGAGAACATGCATGATTATCAAGACCCGAGAGATCACAGATTATGCAAATGCTTCCATGAGAGAGTAAGTATAATTGTCAAGACCTGAGAGGTCACAGATTACGCAAATACTCTCACGAGAGAGCAAACATGATTGTCAAGACTTGAGAAGTCACGAATTACACAAATACACCCACGAGAGAGCAAGTATGATTGTCAAGACTTGAGAGGTCGTGGAATACATGACTGCTCCCACAAGAGAGCAATCATAATTATCAGGACCCGAGAGGTCCACTACCCTGACTAGACGGACAACTGGTGGTGGTAAAGAAGAAGAAGAATGGAAAGTGGAGGATTTGTACAAACTTAATAAACCTAAAAAAAGCATGCATGAAGGACATCTTCCCTCTTCTGAAAATTAATTAATTGATGGATGCTACAACAGGGGCACAGGATGCTCAATCTCACGGAAATCTACTCCGGTTATAATCAGATAACCATGCCTTACTCAGATGAAGAGAAAACATCCGTTTTCTCTGAGATGAAGAGTCAGTGATACAAAGTTATATTGTGCGGACTGAAGTACTCAGGAACCACGTATCAACATTTAGTTAACAAGACATTCCAAGAGTACTTGGGGAAGACGATGGAAGCGATAAGAACCTCATATCCATTGAGATTCATTTTGCATAAACTAGAGACGTTTGCTAGACTGATGAAGTGCGTTGTAGAGTTGGGAGAGTTTGACATAAGATACGAACCTTGAACCGCAATCAAGGCTTAAGCACTTGTTGACTTTGTGATAGAAACAACGCCAGTCCAAGAGAATGAGGAGTTAGGTCGTACAGAAGATGACACGATAGAGAGAGGCACAGGGAAAGAACCCTCAGACATGGAGCGACCATTCTACGTGGATGGCTCAATAAATGCATGCGGGTGCAAAGCCAGATTGATACTCAAAATAGCAAAGGACACCATAATGAAGCCGAGTATGAAGATTTAGTTGCATAATGAAGTCGAGAATGAAGCTTTGGTCGCATGTATAAGGCTAGCTAAGGACTTGGGGGCAGAGCATCTAAGGGTATTTAGTGACTCTCAGTTGATATTTAATCAAGTCAATGAATATTTTCAAACTAGACATAAGGATGAGGGCATATCAGAGCAAGGTTCGAGAATTGAAGGTATAATTCAAAGAATGCTCCATAAATCAGCTACCCAAGCGCAAAGAATAATCATGCAGATGCCCTGGCAACTCTAACCTTGGCCATTGAAGCAGATATCAAGAGGAGTATCACGGTTGGGTTCCTTCTAGAGTCGGACATAGATCGATTAGTTGTAAGTATTAAAATCATGGACCCACATCTGAAGGCACTTCGGATGACTGAGCATAGTTAGATGAACCCCCCCAATCAGTTACACATTAAGGCACAACTCACGAAAGAAAATAATAATGGAAAAGAAATGACTCAAGGACTAGATGCTTTGAAAGATTCACAGTATGAGACCATGTCCTCTAAGAGGTATATCAAAAGAGTACATAGTGGGTAATCATGGATCGTATTGGGAAGACCCTTATTCCATTGAACTAATCATCAGTTCAGGGTCGCATATTCTCGAAGACCAAGAAAGGACCACTTAAGTACATGAGATGTTTAGATGAAAGACCTCAATAAAGGCCACGACCGCTGAGGCCTTCTACTCACCTAAGATGACCAAGAGAAAATATCATGTATAGGACCATCACTTAGATGATAATTCGTGGCACCCAAAGATCATGAAACTCTCAATCAAAAGACCTCAACCAAGGCGATGGTCTAACGAGACCTGCTTATCACCTGAGATGATCTAGAGAAAATTCACTACATGGGGGTGAAAAGACAACAATAATATTTCGTGACGCTTGAGGTCATAAGACCTTCAAATGGAAGACCTCATCCAAAAGCATGGCTAAGATGAGGCCTCCTTATTACCCAAGATGATCTACGGAAAAAAGACCTTATATAAGGCACCTGAGGTGACAGAACCCTCGAAAGGAAGACCTTAGTCATGGCCACATCCAGATGAGGCCTTCTATCATTTAGGAAGATTGAAGAAAGACCCTGCATAGGGAAAAGGGACCATAGGCCCGAGGACATTGAACCCTCGGATGAAAGACCTCGCCCAAAACCATGGTTAAGAGGCATCCTTATCACATAAGATGATCTGGAAAGAGACCCTAAGTAGGGCAAAAAGACCTCACCCAAGGCGACAGCCTAACAAGGCATCCTTATCACATAAGATGATTTGGTAAAAGACCCTACCTAGGGAAAAGATCACGGTAATATTTCATGGCACCTATGTACACGAGATGTTCGGACGAAGTACTTTGATAATGGTCACAATCGCCAACGCCTCCTACTCACCTAATATGAATTAGAGAAAAGATCCAACATAGGGCAAAAAGGATCATGGTAGAATCTTGTAACACCCAAGCACACTGACCTCGATAAAGGCCACGATCGCTGAGGCCTCCTGCTCACCTAAGATGACTAGGATAAAATATCATGTGTAGGACCATCACTTAGATGATTATGAGATCCAAAGTCACATAGATGACTATGATATCTGAAGTCATACAGATGACTATGATCGTCACTCAGATGACTATGAGATCTGAAGTGATACAGATGACTACAACCATCAATCAGATGACTATGAGACCTTACGTCACGCAACTGACTATGGAACCCGAAGTCACATATATGACTATGATACCCTAATTCACATTGTTGGCTAAGATACCCAAAAGACTGTGGTGCCCAAAGTTACCTAGATAACTATAGTACAATGCATCACACAGATGGTTACGATACCCGAAGTTACCACATAAAATCTCACAAATCTGATAAAATCTTGCTACTCTATTGAAGATGACTCTAAAGAATCTCACCATCAAGGATTCCTCAAACATAATTTGAATAATGAAGGAATAAAAGTTATAAAACCTACCGCTAGAAAGCATGAGGATTGATGCCTTACATCCATAAACATGTCAGCGCACAAAAATGTGACGACAAGCTCAACAGAGCAATCATTGTATTTCAAATTAAGGATGTCAACAATAAGACCGACACACAAACCCACTGCTCAATGAGATACATTTGATCGATATCCCGGGGACATAAAAGCTGAGGACCTTCAGTAACTCAAGAATACTACCAAACTCAGGACACAATGATGGGGCATCACCTTATAGATGCTCTAAAGTTAGTTCTTCAAGAGAAGAACCGCTTGATTTCATCAAGGCTAGCTCAAAGGCACTCGTTGTACCAAGCTACGCTACAAAATCACTATAAATTTTAGATAACACAACGGACGACTCAGACAACTGAATCGCTATGTGACTTAGACATACCAAAAAGCTTAGACATTGCCAAAGCATCAAAATCTTCGGTTTTCATCCATAGCTTAGTTTCTGAATAATAACTCAAGATCGTAAAAAAAATCCTCAGGATGAATGTCATTGCGTGAAATAACTTCACCATCTGCCACGAGACATGAGATTCCAAAGTAATGTTCTAGATACATAGTCAAGAGCGGATCAACACGAGAATGCAACATAGGATTTTGGAAAAATATTATCCTTGAAAATACGCTTTAACATCACAGCGTTATGTCAACCTCATAGTGAAGTAATCCTAACACCAAGTCCTCACGATATGGTCAGAAGAAGGTGTAAAAGGTTAGTTGTGATGATCATCCATCCAACTTAAGTTGCCTGGCCGGTAAATGAAAATCATAGGGACTCGATCTTGATGATTACACGGAGCAACTAGCACAAACCTTAACCATAGAGCTTCAGGTTCTAACACGGTCATGTACACTGTTACATGAAGAAGTCCAATATTGATCAAGATGACAAACTTTTTACCAAGAGTAAATAGATAAAAAATCACCTCAGAGACAAGATGCTCTAAGATGCCATCATGAACCAACATCAAATACTTAGATATTTTAGCACAAACTCCACTTCTTAATTAAATGCACAAACAAAATCTGGGGTAAAAGCTCATGGCTTCCTCCAGAACATACTTCCTGACTCTATTGTTATGCTCCAGACTCAAGAAGTAGGGGCAAACTTTAGGGGAGAAAAAACACCTGGGCTAAGGCCCATTCAATAATATTTCCAAGAAAAACCCAATAATCCCATTCTAGGGGAGGACCCACATTAAGTCCAAACTGAGAACTCCTCCATGACCGAAGTCACCATGATGAGTGAGGCATCTTCCACTACAAGGGTGATGGACACGACCCCACCTATACTTACACTACTGAGGTCACGTGGATGACCAAGATCCTTTTATACATAGGATCACGATAACTCGAGATAGCCGAGATCATTATCCCGACACAACAAAAATATGATAATCAGTCATACAAGAAAATGATAGACACACAACACCTCTTTAGGACATTTTTTTCTAAATTATAGTCCTTGACAAAATTGGTAGTTTTAGTAAGGAGTGTTTTGGGTGCTAACACCTTCCTTACATACAAAAGATTTTTGAACTAATTTTGAGTTTTTATAGACTAAATCTTTTAAAATCGGATGACCAATCACGCTTTAGTTTGATTGATGATTACTCTAAATTATTTTAAATCTTATTTTTTAATCGCCGCTCCATGTCACACGTACATCCCGACTGCTTGGTGATCTCTATAGGAACGATATAGCACCACTTTATTAAGGGGATAAATAAAAATGAAACATTTTAAAACTTGAAAAACAAATTACTTGAAATAAGTAGTACTTGCTATAAATAAACAATCAAGCAATAATATAATGATCCGTAATTAAATTACACTAACTCAAGTGGTAATTGACAAATCAAGAATGAAACTCAATTTGCTATGACTTAAAATATAAATAAATAATATGTGGAATATTAAACTTGTTGGAATTGTGTTCATAAAGTAGGGTGTAATAACTATTTATGAGTATTTAGTTATTTCTCTGACATTTTGTATTACTGAATTTAATGAATGAATGAAAGTTTTTCTATTAATTAAAGTGTGTTTATAATTTACTCAAGTCCTGAAACTATTTTCAACGTAAGAAGAGTAAAGACTGAGGGGTCTTCCAAACAAACTCTTCTAAAATAGTTCAGAACGTTATTCATAATCTTAGGATCGACTGGGCAATCGAGTCTGATTACGACAATTATGTTGAACCAAAGGATGTCGGTCTTGGGCCATGAGAGTGGGGACTCTAACGATTGACCTAGACATGTTGTGCAATATGTTGATTAGACCAGTAACAAATAGTTTGGAGTAAAACTGTTTATCATGCTTCAAATCTAATTGTTACACCTTAAGGGTGTTTTTGTATTTACATTAATCCTAAGGTGAATATGAAACTTGATCTAGTTAGTTAGATCTTTGATACGTCAAAGGAGTGAGTTTGAATTACTGGATAATACCTTGGCTATTGAGATCGTGATTCAACTATGTTGGAGTTGCGTGATTCACATATATAGAAATTTGTGGTGAAATTATAAAATAAAACAATATCATCTTATGTTTTATTGAGCGGTGTATGAATAATTTAACCTGGCCAGGTACCTGATGAAATGTATCATTGAATATGACATGGGGAATTGTACGAGACAATTCACTGTTATGTTTTTCTTATTCATAGTTAATAAAAGAATTAAGGAAATAATAACAAGAGGGGTAAAATGGTAATCTTACATCTCACTCTTGTTACTGATATTCACGAAGGGTAATATGTTAAAACATTCTGTGCACCGTGAAATAAAAGTGTTTATTTGCACCAACAGAAAATATAGGGCTCATGAATCGAGAGTTGATTCAACATCAAACCTATAGTGCAGTCGTGCGATGTTAGGAGTAAATAGATCGGGAATTCATAGAGATTAATTTTCCAGGTATTTGAATACCATAACTTTATTAATGTGGATCCATTCGGTCTCACGAGTAGCCCATGAGGACAGGAATAGAAGAAATAACATCAGTTGGACCAAAATGGGTTTTGAACCAATGTGTATTTCCTGAACCTATATATGAAAGGTGTTGTCACTTAATAGATAAGAGCATTGATGTTCAAATTAATTAATTTATTATTTTTTAATTATTGGATAATTAGTGTATAAGAGAAATTAATTAGTTAATTGATGAAGATCAATTTAAATCTATCAATTTTGGGTCGATGAATTTGGACACAATATTGACTTTAATGGGAGATTCAATTTTTGGCAATTATGGATTATGGATTGAATTTCAGAAATTACACATATATGAGGTATATGTGAAAAATTCAAAATTATTATATAAGAGATGTCATTAAGGTTGCCTCCCTAAGTGTATTGACACAACCCTAATCACACCGAGCAGAAAAATCTCTCCTCATCCTACTGTTGTCGCTGAATTCAGAGAGGAAGAAAATAATTTTTTTCCTCAGTTATTTTGAGAGCCCACACTCAGTTCCTAACAACGTCCTTTCGAGATATAATTCTGAATCCAACAATTGATTGTTGGTGCGAAAACTAATTGAAGTTCTTAAATTTGAATATCGAAGAACGCGAGCATTTAATAAGGATTCCAGTAATTTAGAAAATCTCCTATACAACGAAAAGGCATAAGCATTTCTACATCTTTTGAATACGTTTAACATTGTATGCATAATCAGATGTATGATTTTGATACTTAATATGATTAAATTGGTTGATGTAAACAATTTTGATATTCCGTCCACGAACCATTTATGGTTCAATTATTTTTCTTCAAATTTTTAAAACTCGATCCAACAATTGGTATCAGAGCCTTGGGTTCTAGATTATGTATACTTAGATTAACACGTATGTATCGTTGGATGTTCAGATATTGGCATATAATTATGTATGGTAGATTCAAAATTGTCTTGAATGTGCTTTATGAATGGTTATCTAACTATTGGCTCTAGGTATTTTTTTTTCAATTTTAAAATTGATGTACGCTAAATTTGAGGCATAGGATTTTATGTAATATATATTTCTTGCAGAAGTTGTATTTTCATATTCAAAATAATTTGTTGCTGCTTCAAAAAGTCACAGTCGAAAGCCGTCTCCATTCTCATCGCCGCCACCATCGCTGGTCACCGCCTTTACCGCCACCACGCTCTGTCGTGCCGACGCCACCTACTTCCTGCCTCCACGCCCTGCATAGCTGGTTACCTAATTGGATTTTGGAAACCTAAGAGTTTTGGAAACCTAAAGATTTTGAAAATCTTAGATTTAGGAAACCATTGGGGTTTTGGAAATTTTTCGGTTTTGGAAACCTTTGGGGTTTTGGAAATTTTTCGGTTTTGGAAACCTTTGGGGTTTTGGAAATTTTTTGGTTTTGGGAACCGATGGGTTTTGAAAACCTATGGATTTAGGAAACCACTGGGGTTTTGAAAAATTTTGGGTTTTCGAAACCTAAGGGTTTTGGAAACCTATGGATTAAGGAAACCATTGAGTTTTGGAACTTTCGAGTTTGAGAAACCTTGAGTTTTGAAAACTTTTAGATTTAGGAAATCTTAGTGTATTGCTCAATCCAGTTGCTAAAAATTATTTTTATTTAATTTGGTAATTTTTCAACACTAATTATTTGAAATTTATTTTATAAATTATTCTTAAAAATAAATCAATTGATTTATTTACTTGGTAATTGATTTATGAAAGTAAAAATTGTTGGAAAATAAAATTGAAAATTGAAAATTGATTTTTAAAATGGGACTAGGTTGTTGTAAATGGTTACAAAGTGATGGGATTTCTAGAAGAAGAATGAAAAAATTATAGACGTCATGAAAATTAGTTATAATTTATTTATTATTCTTTTGTGAGTTATAATTAGAAATGAGCCAGTAAGGAGATTAATTTTGAATGGATGATTTATTATTAATCTTGTATCATCATATAATATGTCATACAGAATGCAACCAAGAAATATAAGCATCATTTTCCTTGTATCATCATATAATATGTCACATATTGGCTTATGTTAGCAATGTGTTACAACAACAGCATCAGAACATGAAAATTGCCACTGATATGATGTTGAACATCACTGAAATGTTTGGAGATCAGGGATGCCAAACACGCTACTGTGCGAAACTTCATGAACTGCAGGATGAAACCTAGAACTCCTATAAGATAACATATGATGTTGATCATTAGTTATCTAAATGAGATGGAGATCATGGGTGATAAGGTAGATGGCGAGACACAAGTTGATATGATCCTTGAGACTCTGCCTTAAACTTTTGAGAACTTCAAGCTTAATTATTTGATGAATAAGTTGAGGTACACCCTTCTTGAGTTGATGAAGGAATTGCAAGTTGCTGAGACCATATTTTTTAAGGGAAAGAGGAAGACTAAAGAGGAAAACTATAATGAAAGCAAGCCTTCCACCTCTAGCATAAAAAAGGAACACAGGAGACGTCCGAATAAGGCTAAGAAGCATAACTCGAAAGCTGTAAAAGGTAAGGACACTGCAAAAGTGGATAATTCGAAAGACAAGTGTCATCATTATGGAGTCACTAGCCATTGGAAATATTACTACCCAAACTATCTTAAGGAGTTGAGATCTAAAGGTATAATACTTGTTACCGAGGCCTGTTATGTGGCCGACTCTACTTTTTTGTGGATTGTAAACTCTGTAGCCACTAACCATATCAGTTGTTCCCTACAGGTTCAGGGAAATCAGAAGGCTTGACAAGGACGAGTTCAGCTTCCGTTGGGAAAATGGAGCATTGGTATTGGTTGTATCTATGGGAGCTATTAGATTGTCATATGGTAACAGTTTTCTTATTTTACGTGATTTTTATTATATCTCGATTTTCGAGAAGAACCATATTTCAGTAGCTAGTTTAATTGAGCAATGATTCAGTTTGAATTTCATTGATAAAGATATTGGTATTTTTAGAAATGACTGCTTAATTACTACTGCACGTTTGATAAATAAATTGTTTTATATAAAATCAATAATTTCAATGATATATGACACTGAAGTAAATACTGATTTACAAAGAGGTAGTAAAAAATTGAAGTCTGACTAAACCGATCTAACTATTTGTGCCACTTAAGACTTGGCCACATTAGCCTGGACAAGATTAAGAGACTTATAAAGGATGGTCCATTGCAAACTTTTAGTGCGGTATCCCTACCCACATGTGAATCTTGTATAGAGCGCAAAATGACCAAGAGACCTTTTTGAGCGAAGGATGAAAGAGCCACTCAATGCCTTGAACTCATACATAGTAATGTATGTGGGTCATTGAATATCCAAGTAAGAGGAGGTTATGAATACTTTGTATCCTTTACTAATGACTACTCACGTTTTGGACATGTTTATCTAATACATCAAAACTCTAAAACATTTGAAAAGTTCAAAGAGTACAAGGCTATATTCGAAAAGCAATTAGAGAAACAAATCAAAATGCTACAATCTGATCATGGTGGAGAGTACTTACGAGGAGAGTTCATACACTTTTTAAATGAAGAAGGTATTCTTTCTCAGCTTACAACACTTGGCATTTCAGATCAAAAAGGGGTGTCAGAGAGAAGGAGTCAAATACTGATGGATATTGGTAGATCCATGATGAGTTACTCATCCCACCAAGATTTATTCTAGGGATATGTATTGGAAATAACAGTATACATTCGGAACCATGTTCCGTTAAAGACGGTGCCTGGCACGCCATATGAAAGATGGAATGGACGAAAGTCATTCATTAACCACTTTAAGATATGGGGTGCCAGCACATGTTCTGAAAAGAAAACAGTCGTAAGCACAAATGCACGTTTTCTTGAAGAAGACTATAGAAGAAGTGTGCAGCTGAGAAACACTCTTGTGCTAGAAGAATTATTGAGTGAGAAGACACCGACTCCCCAATCAGGAACTGTTGTTTATTCAAGAATGGAAGAACCACAACTAGGGCGAGAGCCTATGGAGCGACTTAGTGGGAGGGTTGTGAGATAGCTTGACAGGTACGTGTCTTATGGAAATGCCTTAACAACAGTTTCAGATAAGGATCATGGTGAACCTGTCTCCTACTCACAGGTCATGGTTGGTCCTGAAGTAAACCTATAGCAAGAAGCCATGAATATTGAGATACATTCGATGTACTCGAACTGAGTCTGAAAACTTGTAGATCCTCGTAAAGGGGTAAAACCTGTAGGGTGTAAATGGATCTATAAGAAAAAGATAGGCCTGAATGAGAATGTGGAGACATTCAAAGCTAGGTTAGTATCCAAGGGCTACACCCAAATGGAAGGTATAGACTTTGAGGATACCTTCTCACCGGTAGCCCTGCTTAAATCCATTTGAATCCTCTTATCCATTACTGCTGCCCTCGATTACGAAATCTGATAGATAGATGTCAAGATTGATTTTCTCAATGGAAATTTTGGAGAGCGCATTTATATGGCTCAACTAGATGGGTTCATGGAGAAATACCAAGAGGGCAAGGTTTGTGAACTGCTAAAGTACATTTATCGACTTAAGCAAGCGTCACGGTCATGAAATATTAGATTCGACAAAACTGTTAAAAACATTGGTTTTTAACTGTTAGTGGATGAACCATGTGCGTATAAGCTGATACACGAAGGAAAAATGGTTTTTTTAGTCTTGTACGTAGATGATATTCTACTCATTGATAATGATGCAGAAAAATTATCTGATGTCAAGATTTGGCTTGTAAAGCAATTTGATATGAAGGATCTTGGAGAAGGTGCCTTTGTCCTAGACATTCAGATCTTTCATGATCGTAAGAACAGACAATTGGCACTGTCTCAAGTATCTTATATTGATAAGGTGATGGATCATTTCTGTATGAAAGACTCCAAGATGGGATATTTTCCTTTCAGGCATGGAATCATCCTCTCCAATGAGCAGTCTTCTAAGACTCCTCAAGAAGAGGAAGACATGAGAAAGATTCCTGATGCTTCAGCCGTAGAAAGTCTTATGTATGTGATGCTTTGCACTAGGCCAAACATTTGCTATGGTGTCGGTGTGGTGAGTCATTTCCAATCTAATCCTGGAATCGAGCATTAGAATGTCGTCAAACATATTCTTAAGTATCTTAAGAGAACAATCATTTACATAAATGATTCATGTTCTTTGATATGTCAATTGCCACATGATTATTTTTATAGACTAAATATTTTAAAATCGGGTGACCAATCAAGCCTTAATTTGATTGCTAACGACTCTAAATTATTTTAAATCTTATTTTTCAATCGTCGCTTCACGTCACATGTATATCGCGACCGTCTCGCGACTCTGTAGGAACGATATAGCACCCCCTTATTAAGGGAATAAATAAAAAATGTAATATTTTAAAACTAGAAAAACAAATTATTTGAAATAAATAATACTTGCTATAAATAAACAATCAAGTAATAATATAATGATCTGTAATTAAATTACACTAACTCAAATGACATTTGACAGGTTAAGAATGAAACTCAATTTGCTATGAGGTAAAATATAAAGAAATAATATGTGGAATATTAAACTTGTTGGAATTATGTCCATAAAGTAGGGTGTAATAACTATTTATGAGTATTTAGTTATTTCTCTGACATTTTGTATTACTGAATTTAATGAATGAATGAAAGTTTTTCAATTAATTAAAGTATGTTTATAATTTACTCAAGTCATGGAACTATTGTCAACATAAGAAGAGTAAAGAGTGAGGGGTCTTCCAGACAAACTCTTCTTAATAGTTCAGAATGTTATCCATAGTCTTAGGATCGACTAGGCAATGGAGTCCGATTACGACAGTCAGGTCGAACCAAAGGATGTCGGTCTTGGGGCATGGGAGTGGAGACTCTAGTGGTTGACCTAGACATGTTGTGAAATATTTTGAATAGACCAGTAATAAATTAGCTTGGAATAAAATGGTTTATCTAGCTCTAAATCAAATTGTTACACTCTAAGGGTATTTTTAGTATTTACCTTAATCCTGAGATGAATACGAAACTTGACATAGTTAGTTACGATCTTTGTTACGTCAAAAGAGTGAGTTCGAATTACCGGACAATACCTCAGCTGTTGGGATCGTGATTCAACTATGTTGGGGTTGCGTGATTCATAAATATAGAAATTCATGGTTAGATTGTAAAATGCAACAATATCACCTTATGCGTTATTCATGTGTGTGTGACTAAATTAACCTGGCCAGGTATTCAATGAAATATATCATTGAATAAGACATGGAGAGCTGTACGAGACAATTCACTATTATGTCTTTCTTATTTACAGTCAATAAATGAGTTAAAAAAATAATAATAAGAGGGGTAAACTGGTAATTTGTCATTCCGCTCTTGTTACTGACATTCATGAAGGGTAATATGTTAATATATTCTATGTACCATGAAATAAAGTGTTTATTACACCCACAGAAAATGTAACGCTCATGAATCGAAAGTTGATTTGACATCAAAACAATAGTAGAGTTGTATGATGGCAAAACGCCACCACCACATAGTGAAATGCCATGTGTTGATGGCGTTTGGGCTCCCAAACGTGATCTTCTCAGTGGCGTTTGCGCGTTAATGGCACCTTCTTGGTGGCTAATCGTCATTTTTTGTGATACTCTAGACCGGCAGTTTCTCTAACATATACTGACGGTTTGTGTAACTTACACTGGCAGTTTTTCCCCTATACAAGTGGTTTTTGCCCCTATACCAGCGGTTTCTGGCGTTTTTCCAATTTTAAGCGGTTTTGTTATTTTTCGGCGGTTTTGCATCAATACAATGATTTTTCGGAGCCTTTTACAGCGGTTTTTCAACAAATTTAATTTTCTAAAATTGATCAGGGTATACTATATGAATCACAAATAAAGTTATCAAGATTCTCGATCTTTCAATGCGAACATTAAGTATCTTTACTTATATTTTAAATTACGTAACAATTGTTAAAACAACTGAACAATTATTCATAAATGCATAAGATCGTATTATTAATCATGTTGTTGTGATTATATTACAAGTATCGAGTAAAATAATTTTTCACCATTTAATGAACATGTATAACCCTAAATCCCAGTTCACGTACACTTAGCCATTTTTATAATGAATTACATACACTTAGCAATTTTCATTCACTTAGTAATTTTCTCCACTTTGCCATTTTCATGTACTTTTTTATGAACTTAGCTATTTTTATGTACTTAATCATTTTCACAATGAAATCATTTTCATATAAGTGTTGCATATAAATATATTCTGTTAAATGTAAGCCAGAGTGGCGTTTGGTGTCCAAAATGGACCAGTTGGACCCCAACCGCCATTCATGAATGGTGACTCGTCAATCATGAGTTTGGGCATTTAGGTCTTCAATACCGGAGGTTTAAATGTCTATTGTGACAGTTTTAATGTCTATTGCGGCGGTTTTAGTGTCTATAGTGGCAGCTTTAATGTCTATTGCGTTGGTTTTAGTGTCTTTACGGCGGTTTAATGTCTATTTCAGCTGTTTTAGTGTCTATAACGATGATTTTAATATCTATAGCGGTGGTTTTAGTGTCTATAGTTACGATTTTAGTATCTATTGTGGCGGGTTTAGTGTCTTTAGCAGAAGTTTTTGGTGAACCAAAAAAGTAGGTCTAGAAAAAATTTACGGTATTAGAGACTGACCCCCTTATAAATTAAAGAAACGTGGCAGTTACAATATCAACGTTGACTGAGTTTTTATTGACTTTCTGTCATACTTGACGGGACATAATTAAAGTATCTTCGACTGACTTATCACACGTTGTACTCCACATGTTACTTTCCCATTCGTCAATTGCCGTTTGCTTCGTTGGCTGATGACTGCTCATAAATCCCTGCATGGTAAACTTCATCTTCCTCTCCACAGAAGACAATAAACATAGTTCCCAAATATAAATACATGTTTTCTTTTACAGTAACTACAACGAAGCATCCTAAGCTCAAGCTTCCACCAGATCCAAACACACAAAAAAGTTTGTCCAAATCTTCCCTCTGTCTTAACAATGTGCTAAAAACCTATGAAGTCACATATGGTTCTGCAACTACAACCAACTTGTAGAAAAATCAGATGATGGATTAAGAAAACTCGTCTTGAAATTTTAAGGAAACTAAATCAGATAATTGATATAGAAAGCTCCCCAAATTAAACTATTGAGGTTAAGTCAAATAGTGAAGCATGATTTGGATTCAAAAACTTTACCAACTTTACTGTGGTAAAGTTAGAGAAAGAACAAAAATAATGTATTGCTCTCGTGTGAAAGTGGTGGTAAAGAAAACGGTTGGAAAAGTTATTTCTCTCATGTCCCCGTCGTTTTCCATTTATCCTTTTATGTTAGGGAGGAACTAATTTAGAAAAAAGTATGATTAAATTAGTCATCTATAAAGTATATGAGTGTATCTTATAAAACTATGAAAGTATAGGAGTGTGATTTATATTTCACCCTTAAGAAAAGTATTCAAGAATATACAAAACCATAACATGATGGTTTCACAATTAGAAAAAATTAAAAAAAATCCATATACAAAATAAAACAAAACAGTTAGTATTAAGTAGGGTTGAATAGATCGGTCACGTGAAAAAAGAAGTAAAAATTGATATTTATGCAAAACTATAATTTATCTATTCTTCTATATATCATATCATACTACATATAAAAGCGTGCATATTGAGAAAAATATTTTTAGACAAGTTTATCCTCATTATTAAAATCACTAAATTATTCTTCAATTTAAAATTAAATGTCCCCATAGAGTAGTGAAGTTATTAAATAATTAATATGATATGTGGTAATGATATAACTTATAGTCTGATTTGACATATATTAAATAATATTAAAAAAATATTTTAAAAAACTTTGATATATGGAAAAATAGTTTATGGTTAAATTATGAATAACATATTAACATATTAATTTGTATATGTGACAAAATTGTAATGAGCGTGATGAGATTATTGCATCTAATTCTACTTAAGAGAGAGAGAGTATTATATTATTAAGCATAATATTTTTGTTACAAAAGATATTGTGACGCATATATTATCAAGTTAATATACTTCATATTTTTACTGACAATCACAATTATCAAAGACTCATGATATTCGCAAAAAGGGTTTATAGATTAATTAAAATGAATGACTATGTTAACCACATATTTTAGTTTTAAATTGACATAACAATTAAAACACTTGTATTAATAAAGATATGCAAGTTGGACTTTTACTGCTTCTCTCTCTAAGTGAGAGTGCCTCTCTCTAGGTGATTCTTGGAGCTTAGAGTTTTCTTTAGTTCTTCCCCTCCTGGGAGGGAGAAAAGGGTTAATCTTAATGACAGTGATGGTGTTGAGGAGGGAAGCTTACTAAATGAATGTATTGGCCTAGATGTTATACTTTATAGATGACTAATTTAATTATACTATTCCTGTTGATATAATTGAAAAAGGCGAGCAAGCCTGGAATTCTAGGCAAGGCTGCTCAGGCGACTATTCCTGCTGATATAATTGAAAAAGGCGAGCAAGCCTGGAATTCTAGTATTGTCGGGTACTTCATTGACAGAAGACCTTCCTTTCCTAATGGTCAATCATGATGCCCATTTACTATAGGGTAGCAGGGGATTACAATAGGTTTTAGCTACCAACTTTGGGTTTACTTCTTCAAGTTTGCTTCTGTTGAACAGAGACATTTCATCCTAGATGAGAGACCTTGGCATCTTATTGTCAAGTCTGTCGTGGTGAAGGCTTGGCCTGAGAACATGCAGCTTATAAAAGAGGCTATGCAATATATTCCAATTTGAATCAATTTTTAGGGAGTTCCTTTAGAATTGTGGAATGGTGAAGGCTTGAGTAGAATAGATAGCGCAGTTGGCACCCCTTTATTTGCAGATACTATGGCAAACAATTACACTAGAGTGTCCTATGCTAGAGTGTGTGTTGAAGTGGATGTGTAGGCTGATATTATAGAATCAGTTCAAGTTAACTTACCAAACAATAAAGTAATTGTGGTTAAGGTGGAATACTAAGGTCTTCCTAGAAGGTGCCAAGTGTTTGGACATGATTTTCAAACCAAAATAAGGTCCACCAGAAGCCTGTTGCTAAAAATCCTGTGAGACAAACCCTAAAACAACATTGGATCCCTGTTAGGAAATAGCTTATTGTGCCCCTATAGGTTGAAGTTCCTACTATAGCTGAGATTACTATTGAACAAGCTAACTTAGACCTTTTGGTTATTGCTACTCCTTCTACCAATCCAATCACTCATTGTGACCCAGAATGCTTTTGCAACATTAATTAATGAGGAAGAGGACATGAACCCCCAGGCTGACAGTGGGGTGGAACCTGAACCAGATGAATCTGATGCTCCAGTTGAGATATGTGACAGGCCTATGGGTGAACTAAGTTCCCTTGTGACCTAAACTCCTAGCACACACTCTAAGAAGACGGGCCGAAAATCTAAATTCAAAAACATTAACGAGACTGATTATATGCATAGTTCCAAGGTCAAAGACACTACCTCAGCCTCAAAATAACCAATTTTGCTACTTGGAATATCAGAGGGCTTAGTAACCCCATGAAGCACACTGAGGTACACAAGTTATGTAGAAAGTTTAATATTAGTTTTTGTTCTATTCTAGAAATAAGGATTAAGGAAAAGAAGTTCAATGGGCTTAGTAGAGTTGTTTTGGGCAGATGGCCTTGTGTGGCCAACTATGATGCTAATACTGGTAGAATCTGGTTATCATGGAACCCTGTTATTTTCTCTGTTGATATAAAAAATATGAATAACCAAACCATATCGTGTAAAGTTACTTTGGTGGATAACCAAGCCTCCGTTTTTGTTACTGTTGTGTATGACTCCAATGACCTTACTTCCAGGAAGCAGCTATGGAGTTCCCCTAACAACTTCAACTTTTCCATTCAGGATTAGTCTTGGGCCTTCTTAGGAGATTTTAATGTTGTTAAACTCCCTTCTGAGTAGGTTGGGGGTACCAAAACCTGGGATGAAGGCACTACAAACTTTGTGGCTTGTACAGATAACCTTGAGGTGGAAGATCTTTGCTTTGGGGGGTGTGAGTATACCCGGACTAATAAAAAGGATGGTCAGGATACCATCATGAATAAAATTGATAAGGTGATGGTTAATGAGGCTTGGATTAGGTCTTATCTAGATTCTTATGCTATATTTTCCCTGGTATCTCTGACCACTGCCCTGCTATCCTGAAGATCAACTTGGTCTTTACTAAGGCTCCTACTACCTTTAAGTATTTTGATTTTTGGGCTGAGAGGGATGAGTTTTTACCTTTAGTGAAACAAGCTAATATGTATGGCTCTCATATAGATATGTTGTTTAAGAAACTCAAGCTCACTAAGCTAGCTCTCAAAGAGCCTAATAGGTTATTTTGCTCCAATATCTCTGCTAGAATTGTTGAGGCAAGGATCAAACTTGAACAGGCCTAAACTGAGTTATCCTCCAATCCTTTTGACAGTGTTATATAGGAAACTAAAAACGCTCTCTTCTAGGATTTTATCAGTTATAGGTTGGCTGAGGAGAGTTTCCTTAGGCAAATTCAGAGCTCAATGGGTTAGCTTGGGGGACAACAACACTGCTTACTTCCATAAGCTGGTTAAGAGGAACAACATTAGAGCTAGGGTTGTGCATATTTATGATACTAATGGCAATTCTATTACCAACAGGGATGAGATTAAGAGCATGATAGTGCAACATTATGCTGACTAGAGGGTCGTCCAATTAGCTTACCCAAAGAAGGTTAATCAGATGCAAGTTGCCAGTCTTTGCATTCCTATCACTAAGCTTGAGATCCATGAGGCTTTTCAATCCTGCAATGATGCTAAGGCTCCTGGTCCAGATGGGTTTACTTCTGGTTTCTTCAAGAAAGCTTGGAATGTAGTGGAAGTGGATGCTTACAGGGCTATTCTGGACTTCTTTAGCAATAATGCTTCTCTGAACCCGATCAACCTTTCTACTATCTCCTTTGTGCCTAAAGTTGAACATCATCAGACTATGAATTGCTTCAGACCTATTTCTTGTTGTAATATGATCTACAAGAGTATTTCTAAGATCCTTGCTGATAGGCTGAAGAGTGTGCTCCCTTCTGTTATCAGTCATAACCAGAGTGCTTTTGTCTCTGGCAGGAGAATTGCTGACAACATTTTTCTCTCTCAGGAGCTTATTGGAAACTACCATATAAGAAACAATATTGCTAAATGTTCCCTGAAGGTTGATCTTATGAAGGCTTGTGGCTGTTTTAGCTGGGAGTTTATTGCTCATGCCTTGGAATGTATTGGGATTGGATCATGGTTTGTATCTCTACTGCCTCCTTCTCTATCAACATTAATGGTGAGATGTGTGGGTACTTTAAGGGTGTTAGAGGGCTGAGGCAAGGGGACCCATTTCCCCTTACTTATTTATCATTGTCATAGAGGCTTTTATAGGCTTGCTCCATCATACTTCTACCATTCCTGGCTTTAATTTTCATTGGAGATGCAAGGAGCTCAGCATTGTCAACCTTTGTTTGCTGGGACCGATTGATTTTAAAATTAATTGAAAATAAGTTTGAACCACGAATCGTTCGTGGGTGAAATATAAAAAAAACCAATTAACTTATTTAATTAAATTAAATAACTTAAGACCAAATAACGTGTGATTATGCATACACAACATTAAACAAGAAGATAATGTTAGAAACAATTTTTCACTTATACCTTGTATAGGAGAATTTCTGAACTGGTAAAATTTCTTCGAGCATTCTTCATGTTCTTCAAGGTTCGGGATTTGAATCACGCACTTGAACTCCAATAACGATTTATGAATTTCATCCACCAATAACTACCTGTTAATTTCAGAAATATATTGCACAAGAATTTTGTATAGGAATTTGAATGTGGGCTCTCAAAACGATTGAAGAAGAAAAATAAAAAATGTTCTCCTTCAATATAATTTTCAGCGGCTACAGGGAGGGAGGGAAAATCATTTTTCTCCTTTTCTTTTTTTAACAAGTAATTGTATTTGATACCATATCTATCTACAATCGGATTACTATTACATATTGATAAATGTAATTTTTGATATTTATAAATATACCCATCATTTTTAAATTTTTGAAAATTCACCATGTATATTCATAATTGGTGAAAATTGTAATATTCTCTAGAGTTTGAGATGTATCGAGATTCATCAATCCAATTGATAGATTTAATTCATCATTATCAATTAATTAATTAAATTATTTTTATTTACTAATTATCTAATATTTAAAAAATAATAAATTAATTAATTTCAATACATATAATCACACTTAATTAATTAAGTGGCATCATCCATCATGTATAGCTGTAGGAAATATGCATTGGCACCAAAACACATTTTGATCAACTTTACTTCGTTTCCGCTATTCCTGTTCTCATAAGTTATTTCTGAGACCGAATTGACCAACATAAACAAAGTAAGAATTCAAATACTCAGCGAAATATATCTTCATAAATTCCTGACCTATTCTAATCCTAACATCGTACGACTCCATTATAGGTTCGATACCAAATCAACGCTCGATTCATGTGCGCTACATATTCTATTGATGTAAATAAATCCTTTTATTTTCACGATCAAAAGAATATTTTAAAATATTACTCATCGAGAATATCAGTAACAATAGCTAAATATAAAATTATCATTTTACCCCTCTTGTTATCAGTAACAAGAGTAGAATATAAAATTATTGTTCTACTCATCATGAATATCAGTAAGAAAGACATAATAGTAAATTGTCTCATACAATTCACAAGTCTTAATCAATTACTCAACTTAATTGAATTACAACTCCAACAGCCGAGGTATTTTCCGCCAATTCAAACTTTTTCATTTGACATATCAAATATTACAACTAACTAAGTCAAGTTACGTATTCACTTCAGGATTAAGGTAATTATGAAAATACCTATAAGGTGTAACAATTAGATTTAGAGCTTGTAAACAGTTTTAGGCTCTAAACTAATTTGTTACCGGTCTATTCAACATGTTCATAATATGTTTAGGTTAACCGTTTAAATCACGACTCCCATGCCTCAAGACTGGCATCCATTGCTTCAACCTAATAATCATAATCAGATTCAATTTCACTGCTAAACACTTATGATATCTTATCACTAACCACACTGGCTCACTTTGGGAGAAAATGGTGTTAGATTCCCCTTACCAAGAATGGCACCATGTTCACTATAAGGATGCCTACTGATTCCTCTTGGGTATGGAGAAAGCTCCTGAAGGCGAGGGACTAGTTCACTGATTGTTGTTATGCAAGGATTGGTGATGGCTTCCTTGTCATAAACTTAGTGTGCTGTTGAATAAGATTGGGAGGAGCTTAACCCTTGACACTGGTTGGGGTGTGGACACTAAAGTGAGTATGGTTATTAGGAATGGTAGCTAGAACTGGCCTGTCACAAACTTTGCTGCTCTAGCCTCCAACAAAGAAGCTCCTAAGGTTACTTGGGGTGCTTTTTCTGGTTTCCTTGTAATATCCCAAAGCAGAGCTTCGTTGGCTGGCTAGCTTGTAGGAACAAACAAATTACTAAGGACAAGTTGGTTAAATGGGGCATCTCTATCGATCCTGAATGGATTTTTTCTTGTAATTTTGTAGAGTGTAGTGTTACTCAATCTTGTGATCTTACCTTTAATATTTCTTGTTGGGACAAAATGCTTGAGTGGCTAGCTACAAATACTAGGAAAAAGAATTTTAGGAGCCTCACTCTTAAGCTTACTTTCAATTCCTTTATTTACAACATTTGGGGTGAAAGGAACTCCATGATTTTGAAGGGAAAGTTATGGATAGGATTAGCATTGTTAAGGCCATTGTCAACTCTCTTAGAGATATTATTTGGAATCAACACTCATTTCCTGACTCTCCCATAAATAGGAGGTTTGTTGTTAGTTGGGACCTTTCTCCTCATTTACTGGGAAACCCCCCTCGAGGGTATGTTTTGGTTGTTTCCTGGGGTATGCCCATTGTAACTTGTAGTTTGTTTTTTTTATATATATTTGACCTTTATCTAAAATAAAATAAAAATAAGGAAGTTAACATTATAAAATTTTATACTCTAAAAAAACTAGTTACTTCTAGAAACTTTTCTTGATTATTATGCCCACCACTTTAACTAAAGTTCTTAAAATGTTGTTCTTTTCATTAAATTCAATTTAAGGCTCAATTTTTTTTCAAAGAGAGTTCACACCATCGTTATTATGATTTGTAAAGAATATAAGTTACAAACCATTTTAAGGATGAGGTACAAACCATTCTTCCACTACCCATATGTTTTTTTTTTCATTTAAGGCTCAATTATTTTTTTACTATTGTTAAATTATTATTGTAGAGAGTTAGTTAATTAATTTATAATATCAAATAGTTAATGACTATGGGAAGCTTGAAATAGAACATACATTAGCATGTCTAAATTCATTTTACTCATTTTCTTTAAAACATAATTCTTTTAGAGAGTTTAAAAAAATATTTTGAGTGCATGAGTTAATTGCTCATGAGTTAGAAGAATTGAATATGAACAATAGATCATTAAATATTTTGAAAGACCTATTACTTTTCCAATTGCATGTATAGTCACCCATTCCTATATAAATGCCCATTGATGAAGAATAAACATATTGCAACTATTTCTCCAACGCAAATCTTTATCATTTTTAATTTTATTTTATTCACATAATTTAAACTTAAATTTCTCATGTTTTCAACGTTTTTCCAAGGCAGGTTGCACTCCACACATTCATTTCTTGGGTAGTGCACATCTCATTTTGTATTCTTTAATCTTTAATTAGGTTTTTACAATTAGTTGAACGATAAATAATTGTTTACATTGTTTTTTACCAGATATGGTAAGTGTATAATGTATTGTCTTTCTGATGGTTCTCCAATATTTGTTTTAGTTTGTTTTAAATAGAAACATTTGTATAAATTCGGTAGTATTCATTTGTTACTTTCATTTCACGATGAAAACAAAAATGTTATGTATAGTTCTTCAGTAAATATACTAGTAGAAGGCCAGTGCATTGCACAGAATTAAGGTTATACTATTTAAATATGAAATTAAGAAGTGATACTATGTTATCGTAATAGTTTACTTCAATAAATAATCTTGATAATAAGTGACTTTTGTTATAGCTAAGTTTTGTTATTCTCTAAATGCATTATAATTTGTAAAATCACACTTTTTCTCATTTACATTTCATAAAATTGTAAATTAAAGTAATTTAAAAATCAAAAGTGAGAAATTAACTAATATTAGGACTAAAACTACCATTGAAAAATAGATAATGAAGAGGAGAATAATTAACACTAACACTTGTAAAAGTATTTCTTAAATATAAACGAAGTATAAATAAGTCTTTGTTTAATAAAGAGAAATTAGCACTGATAACTCGTGAATGAAGAAACAAATTGATAACAACTTTGACGAATTATTCTGAATATGGGCAACTTATCTACAGTTTGTCTAATACAATGTCGACCTTCTCATCAGCTAGCATCCTCCCCCAACTTTTTCTCAAGTGTATTTTTCTATCAATCCACGAAAAAAACATTTAAGTCTCATGTTACTCTCTCCTAACCCGTACATCTTTTATATTGTTTAATTTATGATTTCTCTTCAAAATACCTATTTTAATGAGTAATAAATTGTATTAGTCATTATATTATTGCATTGACTACGCTAATGGCTCTTCGATTGTATCAGTCAAAGAGTCCATGACGTTTTGTTTTAAATGATTTACATTTTTAGTAAAAAGATAAATACTAATGTTAGTATGTTATGATTCTTTTGTAATGTAAAATGAATCTTAAAAATGGAGAGGGACATGCTACGTACTCTTCCATTTCACGCTAAAATTACATAAAAATATATTAAATATCTATTAAGAGAAAGTTGATTATATATATAATTTAAAAAAATCCTTGCATATATAATGTATGATGTATAATGATATTAAAGTTAGTTATTTATTATCTGTACATTAATTTTGGACTTACACCATTTACTAATGCGCAATGTAACCAATCTCTGGATCAGTTATATAAGTCAATTTTACATGACGCCGCCTTAATTGATTGCACTGAGCGCCGAAGGCCAAATGTATCGACTGCGACCTAGGAAGGATTGGAGAGTGGTCCATGTCAATGAGACATACAATCAAACCGCCCCAATGGGTTCTTAGAACTAGATTCCTTCCTAAGGTGGGAAGTGGCATATTTATAGCTTCCAAGGTGGCCATATTTGGAAAGAGATGTCCTTTCTAATACAATGTAATATCGTTGTAATCTTACCGGCCCAAGCCCCTAAAGCGTTCGTGAGCAATAAAGAGTGTATCCAAGTCCTATCACTTGACTTGATGACTAAGATACAATGTAAATACGATATAACATAGGTGTTGGGGAAACACGATTGAGTCTCGATTAAGATGTAGCTAGAAAAATTAATGTCTCTCAATGTTTGTAGAAAGGGATTTGTTCATGATGCTTCAATATGGTGCATTCACAAGAGATTCAACATAATGTCTTTATAATGTCTTCGCCAAACTTCAATGTGGCATCCTCGAGGGCATGACCAAGAGCACAAGCAGGGTGAACCCCCCCAAAGGACATGTAGGACGCCCTCGACGGTGTCACCATGGCTGCAACTTATGTTATAAATATTGAGCGACGTGGAGATTTTCATATACTGAATTCATATAGAGCAATCATATTCGGTAGGGCCAACATGGTGTAATCAAACTTCATATACAAATTTACTCCCATAACTAACCCTCTACAGCAGAACCCATAATTGATCCTCCATAGAACAACCAAACCTCCTCAATCAACCTCTCCTCCTCAATCAACCACTCCTTTATAGAAAAACTTACTAGCATCACAAACCACTCTCCATCATTTTTTGTTTTCTTCACTGGGGAGGTGGTCCTTCCCTTCACCTTCTTCGGTGATATTTTTTTAGATTTTTTCCCTTAATTTCTCTACAACATGTTATGTCCTTTGATGGTTCACTAGGCCTAAATCTATGGTGATATATTTTTATATATTTAGAGCTATGATTTTGGTCCTCCCATACGTGTGGGAGTTTTCATTGTTTCTATTATGGTCTCTTAGATCTGCAGGTTTTGACATTAAAAATGGCTGATTTTAGATTGCACTGGGCGCTTGCAGATGACACTCCAACCTTTCTCTAATTCCATAAGTATTATCATGTGGCATAGTTATTTCGAACGAGCCATGGAATTTGTGGTGCTCTATTTTTGTCCATGTACGTTAATAACTGCATATTAACATTACAACAATTATGTGTTGTCATAGCACAATACGATTGCATTTTTCTCTAAAACGCAATAAAAACTAAAGCGTGAATGAATTTCATGAAGACCCGCACGTCTCTCGACTTTACCAAATGAAAACTTCGCTTAACCCGCGTCTCCTACAATAGCTCTCTCTTTCACAATAGCTCTCTCTTTCACAATAGCTCTTCTTAGCGACGACAACTTTTTTGAAGCTCACTCTTATAGCTCACAGTAGCTCGCGTTTCTCACAGTATCTCTCTTTTTCACAATAGCTTTGTTCATTAATGAGAGCTCTTTTGAAGCTCACAATAGCTGGCATCTCTCATAGTAGCTTTCATCCCAGGTTTCTCTCCTTCACAGCTTTCATTTTCTTAGCCAGCCCCCAACTATCTGCTAGTTTGATTCGTGGCTTAGAACCAGAGGTAGGGTTTCATTCTCAAATTGTTGTTTGATTTTAGTGTATTTGGTCTGATTTTGTGATTTTTGAGTTTTTCTAAGTTGATTAAGGTCTGTGTTTTAGATTTCTGGGCATGTAGTAAGTTTTGAAATGAAAACCACTGATTTCTTGTCAATCGGTAATTTGTTCAGTTCGTAGGGTTTTGGGAGTAGCCCGTGCCATCTCGAAGCAGCTCATGGTTTAGAATTTTTTCTATTCTGTGATGTGATTTTCATGGGTTAGGGCTTGGACACATTTAAAATCTTTGGCCCTTCAGTGGAGATCGAATCCAATAACTCGATTGTCATTTCTCCAGTATAGGTCAATGATGCTTGGTTTGAAGAATTTCTGTGATAAAATTATTCGCTGTCATTTCAGGTAAACTCTTATCCCACATTTTTCAAAATACTCAAATTAGGTCCTTCAATTTTTCACCATTTTCCATCCATTGCTCACACTTTCAGATTCAAGGATTTCCTCTATCTTCCATCTCTAATATGCCATAGACATGCCACACAAGTATGTCATTCAATTATTCTATATTTCATGTTTCCACTCAGTTTGCATTCTGTTGTAATCTTATTGAATTCTGAATGAAGTTAAGATATTGGATTTGTTTGTAGACCCATTTTCTGTTTTCTATGGTTCACTAATGTGCACTCTCTGTGCTGCATTAGTGGTGTTAACTGAGTTCTTGCATTTGTGTTGGATTTATTTATGTTGGTGAGTTTGGATTTCGATTATTATGTTAAACTTTTCTCATATGATGATTTATATTGTGGGAGTTAGAAATATGGGTTGACATAAATGTTGGACATGATTGATATCCCGGGGGTTCTAGCCATGTTCATTAAAATGGATTTACATTTGTGTTCTTGCATTTGTGTTTGATTGGTTTATGTTGGTGAGTTTGGATTTTGAATATTATATTAAACTTTTCTCATATGATGATTAGTATTGTGTGAGTTAGAAATGTGGGCTGACATAAATGTTGGACATGATTGAAATGCCGGGAGATGCTAGCCATGTGCATTAGAATGTTGGATTTACATTTGTGTTTTTGCATTTGTGTTGGATTGTTTATGCTGGTGAGTTTGGATTTCAAATATCATGTTAAACTTTTCTCATATGATGATTAGTATTGTGGGAGTTAGAAATGTGGGCTGACATAAATGCTGGACATGATTGAAATGTTGGGAAGGTGCTAGCAATGTGCATTGAAATGTTGGATTTGCATTTGTGTTGGATTTATTTATGTTGGTGAGTTTGGGTTGTGAATATTATGTTAAATTTTTCTCATATGATGATTAGTATTGTAGGAGTTAGAAATGTGAGATGACATAAATGTTGGACATGATTGAAGTGTCGGGCGGTGCTAGCCATGTGCCTGGTCTTAGCCAAAGATGCGCTTTGGAAACTAATAAGCAAAGGCCCAACTTGCAAATTTCAAAAATAAATATTTTTTCCATTTTAAAAATAATGCATGCTTGATCTTAGCCTGCAACAGCAGCACAAGGCTAAGCCAAAGTAATTATAACGGGTCTCTATCTTTTTATCTTTAATAATTTTTCTTTCCTTTTTAGTTTTGATACATTTGTTTAACCCTTTAGGCTGTAGGAGTGGAATAACAATTAACTTGTAGCTTCTTTGCATTTATGCATGCTTTTGGTAATTTCTAAGTTTTGAAGGTTTTGATATATACATTTAATGTAAGTCATGTTGTTAACAAATTGTTGACATATTGGTGTGGGTTTACATTTGGCCGATTTTCGAAGGAATCTTGTGGTTGATTATATTGCAAGTGCTATTGTTGAAGGCTATATGTTATATGTGCATGCATCCAACCATTTGTCCTTATTTTTATGACAGACACAATAGACGTAGATGAGAGGGAGATTTAAAGCATAATAATTGCATTAGTGGAGTTTTGAGGGGTGCTAGAAATATGGATTGAAATGTTGGATTTGTATTTTTCTTCTTGCATGTGAGTTGGATTTTCTTATGTTGTTTTTCTAACTTGCTATTATATATGCATTTTCAAGGATAGAACATAGATGGATGGAAAGTATGTGTTTCAAGAAATATGATTTTGCAATCTAGATTACAATCTTATAGATCAACATATATGAATATTGGAAAGTCTTTTATAGAGATCATATATGTTTATAAGTGGATATTCTATAACAATTTTTTTTTTCATATAGGTCCACCGAAAACACAACAAACTCATAGTAATTCACACGGTGCGTGGTTCCACATAGTGATGGGGAAATGATTCCAATAGGAAGATATGAAAGTTCTTTGATGAAAACTTTGGCTTGTATTTGTGATATTTAGTACAACTCAAAAATATTTATAATATGCGATATGAACACCTTGGAATGTTTTTTGTATGGTTTTTTTGGACATTTGATATTGTATTTATATGGATATTTATTAGTAAATTTTTTAATTAAATATTTTAAATTAGTGATTTAATGGAAGATCTTTATATTATTTGTTTGATACATTAGCGTAAATTATTTATAGCATTTAAAACCTTATAAGAGAATATAATTACGTAAAGAAGAACAATAGGTAAATGCAGTTATGATATGGTTAGACATACAATAACATTTTTAAAACGATATAGAAAGCTTATAACCACTTTAAAAACACCTATCATACATGTTTAATAGCGTTTAAAAAAGCTATTGTAACCTTTCTATAGCATTTTGTAAATGCTATAGAAAGTCTCCCATTGTTGCTATGTTTATAACAGCCTTTGTAAAATTCTATGGAAACATTTCTATAGCATTTTTTAAACTCTATAGAAAGTCTCTCATTGTTGCTACGCTTATATAGCGTTTGTAAAATGATGTTATAAGCGTACCAAACGCAATGTCACACTTTCTATAGCGTTTAAAAAACGCTATAGAAAGGTTACAATAACGTGCTTTAAACACTATAGAAAGTCTCTCATTGTTGCTACACTTATAATAGCATTTATAAAATGTTATAGAAACCTTTCTATAGCATTTATAAAACGTTATAAAAAGATTACAATAACATTTTTCAAACGCTATTAAAAGTCGATATGATAGGATTTATAAAATACTTTCGTAAGTTTAGAGTTTTAATAACGTTGACAACCATAGCGTTGTGAAAAATGCTATTAAAACACTATGATAACGTTTTTAGCTGCTATCATAGGCTTTTTTGTTGTAGTGTAATCTGGTTGGGTATGTTATTTTTTTTCTGCTAGTTGGGTATTTATTGGGTTGTTTGGTTTATTCTGCAAGTCATTTTTATTTATTTGTTATGTAATTTGTAATTATAGGATCTATATCGTAGGTTTGTTTAAGTATAATTTGAGTTGGATTGTAGGTTTTCCTCCTTTGTAAAGAGGAGTTTTTACAACATGACATTATTAGTGGTTGTAATCCCTCTTTGTTGTTTAATGAACTTGTTTTTTAAAAGAGAAAAGGAAAAAAATCATCATGCCTCCCTTTTAGCTTGCTTAAATGACACATATACGCCATCTAGTTTTCAAAATGCCACTTAGGTCCACTAAGTTAACGATGAAATGACTAGATACCCATCGTATAGGCTTGGCCAGACTAATAACTAAAACCTAAAATATAAGATCTGACCCGAGTGCGAAGAAGAAGATAACTTGGAATCTAAAAAAGAAAAGATGATTGTTTTATGTTCAACATCCACAGTTGAAAAAATAGTATAGGAAATTTTGGTATTAAAATTTATTTTTGACGGTGTGAGTGTCAAAATAATATTTTATTTATAAGGGTGTAATCGGTTCGATTCAGTTTAAAGATCTTTGATGAATCGAACCACACACGCGGTTTCTACAAAAAGACTCTAAACTGAACCAAAAAATATTCTCAAACAGAACTTAACCAAACCATAAAAATGTAACACCCAAACCTAACTGAACCGGACCATGAAATATGCAAAAGAAATGTAAAAAATACCCAGAAAAAGAACTCAAAGCTTTACAAACAACATAACAAATTAAAATTTTCAGTTTTCAATAACAAGGAAAACCAAATTCCTACCACATCCCTAACAAACTAAAAAAATTAGGGAAAAAATCATTTTTCAATATCAATCAACTCTCAAACAAATCCCTAACAGTTTACAAAAAATTAGAAAAGAAAAATCAGTTTTCAATATCAACCAAACACGATAAAATCCCCAACAAATCTGTTTTGATATTAAAAGTACAAATCTGTAAAGAACTCAGATTTCACGTTCAACAAAATCCCTAAAAAATTTCAATCTAATAGCAGCACAGAAAACAAAAAATTAATTTAAATGAATGTTTTGACCTAAAAGTGGAGGTGGAGGGCTGAGTCCTCTCAGTGGAGAAGTAGACGAGGAAATGGGTGGAGCGAGAGCGATTGAGTGCATGACGTGCCATCATCGTCATGGACCTCTTGGTAATAGTTTATCGTTTTTCAGGTCCTTCTAGTAACAATTCGTTGCGAGAGAGGACGAATGTAGAGTCGGCCGAGACGAGGATCTAACTAGCAGGGATTGATATGCGACAAGAGGATGAGAAAGAGGGAGCAGAAAAAATGGAAAATGAAACTAGGGTTTCTAGAGAAAAAAAAGCTGAAGTGTGAAAAATATATGTACAATATAAAAAAACCAACCACTTTTTTTGTATTAATGTAGTGAAAACCGCACTGAACCGAACTAAATGTTTTTGTGCTAAATTGAATCCGAATCAAACCACATACAATGCCCAAATTGACCGAACAGTTGTGTTCGATTTGGTTCGGTCGGTTTTATCAGTTTATGCGGTTTTACTTTCACCCCTACTTATTTATCAATGAAATCTTAAAATAATATAATTTTATCATTTTCAAAACTAGAGAGAGGATGCATAGCATTTAAGTCCATAGGTAATGCATATAGATAATGTATCATTTAACCATTCTGATATAATTCTTTTAAAAATTTTTAAATATAATTATATTTATAATCATTTTGGTTTGACCCTAATTTATAATTCCTATACACTTTTGGACAGTTAATATTAATTGTTAGATAACAAATAATATTTTATATTTCGAGCAGTTAATATATCTAACTGCTAAAATAATTTATTATTTAACACTATTTATTGCATTAATAATTTATTTTTAGAAAATAATTATTTCTATAGTAATAGTTTTTTAAACATTTATTGCTCAAAGTTTTTATAGATTACACCAGTTATTTTGCACTATATTATTAATTTTCTATCTCATTTTGAAATTCGCCATATCTTTTTCAATTTTTAAAGGAAAAATTACAAAACTGGCCCTTTCCTAGCTCAAGTTGTAAAAATGTCCATAAATTTTTTTATTGCAAAATTGGCAGAAATATGGTATATAATTTATTTACCACTGTGAAATTTTGGTAAACAATTGTTTACCATGGTCATTTTTGCAAATAAAAAAGTTCGGCCATTTTTGCAACCCTACCTTCGAAACCTGTATTTTCCTGCTATTTTCTCTTTTTGAAATAGAAGGGTCATTTATTTGAGGGAAAATCTGTAATTTTTAGATATTATGGAGAAAAATGTTATAGGTTTATATAGAAAATTTGTTACCGATTTATAGAAACATCACTTTTTTTTCTTTCCACACAATTCTTTTTAGATGTTTTATACCGTTCTCGTTTATTACTAAACATAAGAATAATACATTCAATAAGTTTTCAAAACAATTTTGATGGTAAAGAAAAAAAAAGTTTTCAAAACAATTTACAAAATTTATATTTACAAAAAGTTTAAGACTATTAACAATTAATTAAAAAGTAAATTTTAGAAAATGATATCATAAATATTTATATATAGATTTCAATAATTTTTTACATAATTATCTTTATAATCATTTGGAAGTATACAATAACTATATCAAAGAAAAATAGTGAAAAATTAATCAAAATTTAGATAATAATTATTTACATAAGTAACATTAAACAAATAATATTAAGAATATTAAAAAAAGTATTTATTAGTATCAATTAATACTTATTATCTATTTTCCGAGAATAACAAAAATTTATATTAACTATAAAATATGTAATCTCACTAGTATATAATCATACAATTTATTAACATAATTATATTTTATAAGTGGTAGTAAATACTTATTATTTATAATTAAATATAATAGGATATACAAGAAATTATATTGTATATACAAAAATAAATTAAAATGTTAATTATATACTGTTAAATATAATAAGTCATTTTTAAATTTTTTGAGAAATTTAAAATGCGTAATTCTTTTCGTTAACTTAAAATTCAAAATCCATTCAATTTATTTATTATTCTGGATAAAATCTACCATAAATATAGTTGATGGATATTATGGTAAACGTAGTTTACATTTTTGTCGATTTTTTTTGTAAAAACGGTTACTCTATTGACTATTATTTTGAGGAAATGTTTCACTAGTTTTGAAGGGACATTCTAGTATCCCCTTATTTTAATTGCAAGTATGGTTTTTTTTCACTGGTGGCCATTTCTTTGAGAATTTTTACAACTTTTTTTCCCTTTGCCCCATTTCTTCCCCGAAGAGCTGTGGTGTTTAGGGTTTTCGTCACTCTTCGTTCATCGTTGTTCAATGTGCGTCAGCGCCCTTCGTTCGTGGTTCGTGATTCATTCGTCGTCGTTCGCTAGGGGCCGCTCTTCGACGACTGCTCATCGTTCTTCTTTTCCTGCACAACAGAATCGTTCTGTTCTTCTTTGAGTTTTGAGAAAATTTGTAAAAGTGACTGTAAAGGATTTTAATACGTTGTTACGGTTTAAAATTAGTTTGTGAAGAATGTAATGTGTTGTTAGGGTTTCGTTCTTGGATCTAAGAGTTTTTCTGATTATTGATTGGATCTAAGATTCTCTGATTTTTTGACAATGGTCTCTGTTTTTTCACTTTTTTCTAGATTACTTTATGCGGAACATCAATTTTTTCAAGATCTTATTCTACACGATGGTATTTAAATTATATATCATACATATTTAATTTATATATGTTATGCATAGCCAAGACAAAAATAAAATAAAACAAACAAACAAACAAAAATAAATCATTATTTAAATTAGATACCATAATTTATATACATTGCGCATAGCCAATGTAAAAGTGTTCAATATTTTAAGATTATTCTAGTGTTTATAAAAATAAATCAGTAATTAAATTAGATACCATATGTACCTAATTTATCTACCATATGTGTACTGTAGCGCGTGTTTTTACCATTACATACCAGGTCGCCCAGCCATTTTTGTAATAAAAAAGTCGGGCAGCCATTTCGCTATGGGCCATTTGTGTAGTTCTTATTATTTTTATCTGCTATTTAACAAAACTATGTCAAGCTTACGCATGTTGCAGGTATCAGTTTTAATTAGTCTCAGTGTCATTCATTAATAAAAGTCTCTATGTTTATAATATCATCATAACCAAATACAGAAAAAATAATAGATAAAAAAATCTTATTGTATGAACACTTTTTTGTACATAATATTCAACCATCTGTAATACATAAAGAATAGAAATGCATGAATGCAAGATTTATAACGTGAATGAATATTATATTTTTAAAGCCATTTCTCATTATATTATTTCAAAAGTCATATATCGAAAGTCATCTTTCAAAAGTCATTTTTCAATTGTTATATTTTGACACATCTTTATTTGATGGACAACTAGATGCGTGATATGTTAATTTGTAAGGTTATTTTAGGATTAGTAAAATGAATGTGTACAAAATGTTCGATCAGATTTTAAAAATTTGAAGAAAAATTAATGAACCACGAACTGTTTGTGGCCGGAATATCAAAAAAATTTCAAAATAAATATTTAATCACATTAAATATAAAACCATTCAACGATCATACATATTTAGATAAACGTATCGAGAAGAGATAGAAACAGTTTTAATACATTTTTCTTGTAACGGAGAAATTCTGATTTGGTGGAATCCAATTAATCATCTCGTGTTCTTCATTTTTCGTAGGACTTTAAATAATCTTCATATCAATAACACTCATAGGATTCAGAAGTATATCCCACAAGGATATTTCTAGGAGTAGAGTGTGGGCTCTTTAAACAACTGAGGAAGAAAAAAGATAATTTTTTATTCTTCCTCTATAGGTTCGGCGGCAACAAAGGAGGAGGGGGAGAGAGAAACATTTTTATGCTTTGTATAATTACACACAGTGATCAAGGTTATGTCAACACATTTAAGAGATGCAACCCTAATGTCATCAGTTATATAATAATTACGAAATTTACACATATACTTCTATATTCTAAATTACCGAAAATCTCATCCTCGCACTATTCTCTACAATTTTTATCTCCCTTAGAGTCAGTATGGTGTTCAAAATTCATCAATCTAAATTAATAAATTAAATAGATCACTATCAATTAATTAATTAATTAATTTATTTATTAATTATCCAATGAGTAAAAAATAATTAATTAATTAATTCGAACATTAATTTATTATTTTTGGTCCAAATGATGTTGTTTTTCATTCCTGTCCTTATGAGCTACTCATGAGACCGAATGCACCCACATGAGTAAAGCTAAAGGATTCAAATACTTAGTGAATTTATCTCCATAAAGTCCTGGCTTATTTAATCCTAACATCGTACGACTCCACTGTAAGTCTGATACCGAATCAACTCTCAATTCATGCGCGCTACATTTTCAGTTGGTGTAAATAAACATTTATATTTCACGGTCCACAGAATATTTTAATATATTACCCTTCATGAATATTAGTAACAAGATCAGGATGTAAAATTACCATTTGTCCCTCTAATTATTATTTTCTTAACTCATTTTTTAACTGTTAATAAGAAAGACATATTAGTGAAATGTCTCGTACAGTTCACGATGTCTTATTCAATGACTCATGTCATCGAGTACCTGGCCTGATTTATTTGTTCTCACGTCCATCCTTAAAGCATAAGGTGATATTCTTGTTATTACAATCTTACCACGAATTCCATATATGTGAATCACGCAACTCCAACATAGTTGAATCACGATCCCAACAGTCGAGGTTGTTGGAATGGTGTCCTTAAAGTAAGGTATAATAACTGAGTATTTAGTTATTTCTCTGACATTTATGTATTACTGAATTTTATTTCTAAATGAAAGTTTTCCTTTTATTAGAGTGTGTCTATAATTTACTCAAGTCCTGAAATTATTATCAACGTAAGAAGAGTAAAGATATAGGGGTCTTCCAGACAAACTCTTCTAAAATAGGTCAGAATGTTTTCACAGTCTTAGAATTGACTAGGCAATCGATCCGATTACGACTATTAGGTTGAACCAAACGATATCGGTCTTGGTGCATGAGAATGTAAACTCTAACGGTTGACCTAAATATATCATGAAACACGTTAAATAGACCGGTAACAAATTAATTTAGAGCAAAGTCATTTATCTAGCACTAAATCTAATTGTTACATCTTAAGGGTATTTTCATAATTACCTTAATCTCGATACAACTATGTTGGAGTTGCACGAGACATTTTACTGATATGTCTTCTTATTCACAGTCAATAATGTAGTTAAGGAAATAATTTATATTTTTTAATTTTTGGATAATTAGTAAATAAAAGAAATTAATTAATTAATTGATAGAGATCAATTTAATTTATCAATTTAAATTGATGAATTTAGACATAGTCTTGGCTCTATGGGAGATGTAAAAATCGGAGATTGTAGTGCAAGGGAGGTAAATTTTGGTTTTATCATATAAGTATAAGACAGAACAGAAAATAGTTTCTCTCCCCTCCTCTCTACTGTTGTCGCTGAAGCCTCTCGAGGAAGAAGAAAAAATTGTTCTTTCTAATATTTTTTTAGAGTCCACACTTAGTTCCTATCAATATTCTTGCGAGATATACTTTTGAATCCTAAAAGTGATTGCTGGTGTAAAGATCTATTGAAGTTTTGTGAACCTCAAGAATGAGGAATGTGAGACAATTAATTGGATCCTATTCTAAATACATTTATCTAAATACGCATGATCATATAAACGGTTTTATATTTAATATTTATTGTGAAATGTTTTTTATTTTTCGCCCATGAACCGTTCATGGTTCATTTATTTTTTATCAAATTATAAAACTCAATCCAACAATTAGTATCAGAACCTTGGGTTCTTGATTGTGCATATTTAGTAATTATATGTATGTATCAATGGATTTTGTGATATTGGTATATATTTTATATGCTAGATTCAAAGCATGTTTGAATATGTTTTATTAATGGATCCCGATCAACTGGCTCTATATGTTTTATTTTCAATTTTAAAATTAATGTACGTCGAAATTGAGGCATATGATTTGATATAATTTAAATTTTGTACAAGTTGTATCTTTAAATTCCATGTAAATTCATCGTCGCAATAAAAAGTCATAGTTCGTCACCGCCGTTTGCCATCACCAATGTCTGCTGCCGCCGCCACTCACCGCAGTCACCTTCTGCACCACGTTGTTGCACGCCGCTGCTTGCCGTAGCCGCTTGCCGCTGCAGGTTTCCTAATTATGATTTAGGAAACCGTAGGGTATAGGAAACCTTGAGGTTTTGAAAACTTTAGGATTTGAAAAACCTTATGGTTTTGCCCAATCCAGTCTCTAAAAGTTAATTTTATTCAATTTGGTAATTTTTCAACACTAATTAATTAGAATTTATTTTATAAATTAGTTTTAAAAATAAATCAATTGATTAATTTACTTGATAATTTATTTATCAAAGTAAAAATTGTTGGAAAATTAGTTTTAAATTGAAATTTGATTTTTAAAAATGGGACTGGACTTGTGTAAAGAGTTACAAGTTGGTGGGGCTTCCTGAAGGAGAATGAGACAATTACATAAGCTATGTAGACTGCTATTTATATTATTGTAATTTCTTTATTATTCTTTTTCTGGGTTATAATTAGAAATGAGCCATAGAGAGGTTAATTTTGAATGTGTGATTTATGATTAATCTTGTATCATTATATAACCGTTCATATAGAAATAGGGATATGCCAATATTAAAATGTCATGTAGCATGTACATGCATCATTGTAGTTTAAATTTATAATGGGTTATAATTTAAATACAATGTGAAATTTATAAAAGTTATAATTTTTAAATTGTGATTTAAATTTTATAAAAGTTTATAATTTTCAAAAGTTGTTTTCCAAATTTATAAAGAGTTATGTTTTTTTTAAAAAAGCAAAGAGAAAACCATTTTTCTAAAAACTAAGTGGGAGGGTCATTTATGGTTAAACTTTCTCAAGGTCCCCACTGCAAACTTGGTCACGGCACGAGGAATGGTTTAAAACCGTCCTAGCGGTCCTTTTCAGTGGGAGAAACTTGGGAATCGTGTCAGTTTGAGCAATCGAGTTACTTGAGAAGCTAATACTTGTAAAAGAAGTGGTGAGGCAAGACCATTAGTCGACGGACTGTTAATTCATAGCAACCTTTAAAGCCGTGCGTTGGTTAAACACTTAGACCGAAGCATATTGAAATCTCACAAAGGAGCTAGTCAATGGGGCAAGGTGACCAAAATCATTAGTGATTGGTTAAGCTACATGTAGTGACACCTTGAGAAGCGTTAACCAAACGAGAAGAGTCTCGATGCGATAGGAGGTAGCTTGGGCATCGTCCTTAGATGAGACAAGCTATCATTTTTTATTGTAACATCATGGAAAAAATATTTTTTATTGGATTTCTTAATATTTAAGTGTTTGCATCATGCATCATACTTCCCTAAATGATTGGGCATTTATTTACACCACTTTATTTATTTTTTTGGCAATCATGTCAATATCCCCACTCTCAACGATCTTAAATGTGAACAAACTTATTATGAAAATTGTGGATTGGAAACGTAGTCTTGATATCGTATTGACGGTAGAAAAGCACACGTTCGTGATCACCACCCCTTGTCCCCTTGAGCCTACTACTGAATCGACTCAAGAGGAAAATGATGCTTATGCTTCTTGGCTGCATTCTAATGAGATTTCCAGGTGTTACATCTTGGCATCTCTTAGGAATGTGTTGCAACAACAACATCAGAACATGAAAACCACAACTAATATGATGTCGAACATCACTAAAATCTTCAGGGATTAGGGTTATTTAGCCAAATAGGCTATTATGTGAAACTTCATGAACTGGCAGATGAAAAATGGACTCCTCTCAGGAGAACTCATGATGTTGATCATAAGTTATCTCAATGAGATGGAGATCATGGGTACTGAGGTAGATGGCGAGACTCAAGTTGATATGATCCTTAACACCTTGTCAGTCACTTTTGAGAACTTCAAACATAATTATACGATGAATAAGTTGAGGTTCTCTTCTGAAGCTTATGAAGGAGTTACAAGACGTTGAGTCCCTGTTTCTGAAGGGGAAAATGAAGAACGGAGAGGAAAATTTTACTAAAAGTAAGCATTCCACCTCTCGTGAAGAAAAAAAATACAAGAGAGGTCCGAAGAAAGCTAAGAAGAACTCGAAAGCTACGAAAGGTAAGGGCACTGCCTTTAGGGTAATGGAGCACTAGTATAGACTGTATCACTTGGAACTAATAAATTGTCATTTGATAATAATTTTTTTATTTTACGAGAAGTTTATTATATCCTGGTTTCTGGTAAAAACTTTATTTTAGTAGCTAGTTTAATTGAGCAACAAGGATTCACTGTGAATTTCATTGATAAATGTATTGGTAATTTTAGAAATGATTTCTTATTTACTATTGTACGGTCGATAAATAACTTGTTCTATGTAAAACCAAAAGTTTCAATGATATGTGAAACTGAAGTAAATACTGATTTATGAAGAGATAGTAAACGGTTGAAGTTTGACTCAATCGATCTAACCTACTTGTGGTACTTGCCTCTTGGTCATATTAGTCTAGACAAGACTAAAAGACTTAAAATGATGGTCCATTGTAAACTTTAGGTGGGGGATCACTACCCACATGTGAATCCTGCATAGAAGATAAAATGACCAAGATGCCCTTTTCAGCATAGGGTGAAAGAGCCACTCAATTCCCCGAACTCGTACATAGTGATGTATGTGGGCCATTGAATATCCTAGCAAAAGGATGTTATTGATATTTTGCAACCTTCACAAATGACTACTCGCGTTTTGGACATATTTATCTAATGCGCCAAAAGTCTGAAACTTTTGAAAAGTACAAAGAGTACAAGGCTATGGTTGAAAAGCAATTAGAGAAACAAATTACAACACTACGATCCGATCATGGTGGAGAGTACTTCCTAGGATTGTTTGAAGGCTTTCTTAAGGAAGATGGTATTCTTTCTTAGCTTATAGCACGTGGCACTCTAGAACATAATGGTGTATCAGAGAGAAGGAATCGAACTCTGATAAATATGGTTAGATCCATGATAAGATACTCATCGCTCTCAGATTCGTTCCGAGGATATGCCTTAGAGACAGCAACATGCATTCTAAACCAAGTTCCAACAAAGATGGTGCGTAGCACGTTATATGAAAGATAGAGTGGACCAAAGTCGTCCATAAGCCACCTAAGGATATGGGGATGTTCGACACATGTACTGGGATCGAAGAAAGGAAAGTTGGCAAGTCGATCAGAATTATGCATGTTTGTAGGATATCCTAAGGGAACGAAAGGATACGTCTTTTATAGCCCGTTCGACAAGAAATCATTCGTTAGCATGAATGCAGGTTTTCTTGAGGAATACTATATAAGAAGTGTAAAGTCGAGAAGCACACTTATGCTAGAAGAATTATTGAGTGAGAATACATTGACGCCCCAATCAGGACCTGTTCTTGATTTAATAATGGAAGAACTAGAACATGGGCCAGAGCATTCAGAGCCTCAACGTAGTGGGAGGGTTGTAAGACAACCTGACAGGTACATGTCTTATGGAGATGCCTTGACGATGGTTTGGGATAAGGATCATGATGAACTTGTTTCCTACTCGCATGCCATTGATTGTCCTAAAACAAACCTATGGCTAGAAGCCATGAACGTCGACATACAATCGATGTACTCAAATGGAGTCTGGAAGCTTGTAGATCCTTCTAAATGAGTAAACCCCGTAGGGTGAAAAAGGATTTATAAGAAGAAGAGAAGTCCGGATGGGAAGGCACCTAAAAGGAAGGCATTGACTATGTGGATACCTTCTCGCCGGTAGCCAGGCTTCAGTCCATCTGAATTCTTCTGTCCACTGCTGCTCCCCTCGATTATGAAATCTGGCATATGGACGTCAAGACTACCTTTTTGGATGGAAATCTTGAAGAGAGCATTTATATGACTCAACTAGAGGTGTTCATGGAAAAAGGTCAAGAGGGCAAGGTTTATGAACTGCTAAAGTCCATTTATGGACTTAAACAAGCGTCACAGTCGCGGAATATCAAATTTGATGAAACTATCAAAAACTATGGTTTTGAACAATTAGTGGATGAACCCTGTGTATAAAAGTTGATACATAAGGGGAAAGTAGTTTTTCTAGTCTTGTACGTGGACGATATTCTACTCATTGGAAATGATGTAGGAAAATTGCCTAATATCAAAATTTGGCTTACAAAGTAATATTATATGAAGGATCTTGGAGAAGCTGTAATTGCCTTAGGTATTCAGATCTTTCGAGATAGGAAGAACAGACAATTGCTACTATCCCAAGCATCTTACATTGATAAGGTGATGGATCGCTTCAGTATGCAAGACTCCAATAAATGGTATCTTCCCTTCAGGCATGGAGTCAACCTCTCCAATGAGTAGTCTCCCAAGACTTCTTAAAAGAGGAATACATGAGAAAGATTTATTATGCCTCAGTCATAGGAAGTCTCATGTATCTAATGCTTTCCACTAGGCCTGATATTTGCTACGTCGTAGGCGTGGTGAGTCGTTTCCAATCTAATCATAGACTCGAGCATTGGAATGTCATCAAGCATATCCTTAAGTATCTTAGGAGAACGAGGAACTACGTGCTTGTGTATTCAGGCACTGACTTGAATATGACGGGATATACCGACTTTGACTTCCACGTAGATAAGGATTCGAGAAGGTCCATTTCAGGATCGGTGTTCATCCTGAATGGTGGAGCAGTAGCATGGAGAAGTATCACGCAATATTACATTGTTGATTCTACTATGGAAGCTGAGTATGTGGCAGCTAGTGAAACTGCAAATGAGATTGTATGGCTTAGAAAGATCTTGAAGACTCTAGAAGTCATTCCAGATGGTGACAAGCCCATGACACTTTATTGTGATAATACTATGGTTATAACAAACTCGAAGGAACCAAGAAACCACAAAAGATCCAAACACATAGAGGGTAAGTATCACTGCATTAGAGAGATTGTTCAGCGTGGAAATGTTATAGTAACACACATATTACAGGTAAAAAAACTGAAAGATCCATTCGAGAAGACTTTAAGCAGTGAACTCTTTGATGATCATCTAGAGGGGATGTTGATATGAGATTGTATACTCCTACTTTAGTCCAAGTTGGAGTTCGTTGGAATTGTGTCCATAATTGTGTCCATGAGTACTTGTTATTTTTCTAACATTTATGTATTACTGAATTTTATGAAAGTTTTCCTTTTATTAGAATGTGTTTATAATTTACTCAAGTCATGAAACTATTATCAATGTAAGAAGAGTAAAGATAGAAGGGTCTTCTAGACAAACTCTTCTGAAACAGTTCAGAATGTTATTCGCAATCTTAGGATCAATTGGGCAATCGAGTTCGATTACAACTATTAGATTGAACCAAAGGGTGCCGGTCTTGGGGCATGGGAGTGGAGACTCTAACGGTTGACCTAGACATATCATGGAACATGTTGAATAGATCAGTAATAAATTAGTTTAGAGCAAAGTCGTTTATCTAGCTTTTAACCTAATTGTTACATATTAAAGGTATTTTCATAATTACCTTAATCCTGCGACGAATATGAAAATTGAACTAGTTACTTGCGAGCTATTATAAGCCAAATGAGTGAGTTTGAATTACTGGACAACACCTCGACAGTTGGGATCGTGATTCAACTATGTTGGAGTTGCGTGATTCACATATATGAAATTCGTGGTATGATTGTAATGACAACAATATCGCATTATGCTTTATTGATGTGTGTGTGAATAAATGAATCAGGTTTGATACCCGTTGACATGAGTCATTGAATAAGACATTGTGAATTGTATGAGACACTTCATTGATATCTTTCTTATTCACAATCAATAAAAGAGTTAAGAAAATAATAACTAGAGGGGTTAAATGGTAATTTTATATCATACTCTTGTTACTGATATTCATGAAGGGTAATTTGTTAAAATATTCGATGGATCAAGAAATTTATGTTAAAATATGTTAAAATAGTCGTACGATGTCGGAATTAAATAGGTCAGAAATTTATGGAGATAAACTTAACTGAGTATTTCAGTCTGATAGCTTTATTCATGTGTGTCCATTCAGTCTCAGGAGTAGCTCATAAGGACTGAAATGATAAACAACATCAACCAGACCAAAAGCATGTTTTGGACCAAGATACACTTCTTGTACCCATATGTGATAGATGTCATCACTTTATTAGTAAAGCGCAAAACTAATGTTCAAATTAATTATTTTATATTTTAAATTTTAGATAATTAGTAAATACGAAAATCAATTAATCAATTGATAGAGATTAATTTAATTTATCAATTTGAATTGATAAATTTGAACACAGTCTTGGCTCTAGGGGAGATGTAAAAATCATAGATTACAATGAAAGGGAGGTAAATTTCAGTCTTATCATAAAGGGGTATATGGGTGAATTCTATAATTAATATAAAAGAGTTGCAAACCTAACCCTAAGCTAAGCTAAGTGTAAGACAAAGAAGAAAAGAATTTCTCTTCCCTCATCCTTATTGTTGTCGCCGAGCCCTCTAGAGGAAGAAGAAAAAATTGTTTTTTTTCTCAGTTGTATTGAGAGCCCATACTCAGTTTCTATCAATATCCTTGCAAGATATACTTCTTAATCCTATGGTGGTGTTGGTGTGAAGATCTATTGAAGTTCTACGAATCTCAAGAACAAGAAACGCGTGACAATTGGATCCCGTCAATTCATAAATTCTTCATTATAAAAAAAGATATTAAATTGTTTCTACCTATTCTAAATATGTTTTATATTTAAGGTATCATATAAAAGGTATTATATTTAATATGATTATATATTTGTTGTGTAGAACTTTTGATTTTCTGCCCACAAAACGTTCATGCTGCATTTATTTTTTATCAAATTTTAAAACTCAATCCAACAATTGGTATCAGAGCCTTGGGTTCTTGGTTGTGCATATTTAGTAATTAGATGTATGTATTAATGGATGTTGTGATATTGGCACATATTTTGTATGGTAGATTCAAAGTATGTTTGAATGTGTTTTATAAATGGATCCCGATCGACTGGCTCTAGGTGTTTTGTTTTCAATTTTAGAATTAATGTACGCCGAAATTGAGGCATATAATTTGATGTAATTTAAATTTTGCAAAGGTCTTTAAATTCCAAGTAAATCCATCATCGCAAGAAAAGTCATCGTTCATCACCGCCATTCACCGTCACTGCTATTTACTGTCGTCGCCATTCATCGCAGTCGCCTGCTACACCACGTTGCTGCACGCCACTGCTTGCCATTGTCGCTCGCGGCCGTAAATTTCCTAATTATGGCTTATGAAACCAAAGGGTTTAGGACACCTTGAGGTTTTGCAAACTTTAGGGTTTTAAAAACCTTGAGATTTTGGAAAATTTTGGGTATAGAAAACATTAGGGTTTTGTCCAATCCAGTCCCTAAAAATTAATTTTATTCAATTTGGTAATTTTTCTAAACTAATTAATTTGAATTTATTTTATAAATTATTTTTAAAATAAATCAATAGATTAATTTACTTGGTAGTTTATTTATCAAAGTAAAAATTGTTGAAAATTTATTTTTAAATTTAAATTTGATTTTTAAAAATGGGACCGGACTTTTCTAAAGATATACAAGTTGGTGGGACTTCCTAAAGGAGAATGAGATAATTACAGAAACCATGAAAACTAGTATTTAAATTACTGTAATTTATTTTATTATTCTTTTCCTGGGTTATAATTAGAAATGAGCCATAGAGAGGTTAATTTTGAATGTATGATTTATTATTAATCTCATACCATCATATAACATATCATATGAATATATGGATATGGCACTATCAAAATGTCATGTAGCATGTACATTTATCATTGTAGTTTACATTTATAATGAGTTATAATTTAAATACAATGCAAAATTTATAAAAGTTATAAATTTTAAATTGTGATTTAAATTTTATAAAATTTTATAATTTTCAAAACTTGTTTTTCAAATTTATAAAGAGTTATGCTTTTTGAAAACAACAAAGAAAAAACAATTTTTCTAAAAACTAAGTGGGATGGTCATTTACGTTGAAAAGTTCTCAAGGTCCCCAATGCAAACTTGGTCGTGGCACGAGGAATGGTTTAAAGCCTTCCTAGTGGTCCTCTCTTCAATGGGAGAAACTTGGTAATCGTGTCACATTGAGTCACCGAGTTACTTGAGAAGCTAAAGCTTGTAAAAGAAGAGATGAGGCAGGACCGTTCCTATACATAATGTTAGTTCATGGCAACCTTTAAAGTTGATACATCGGTTAAACACTTAGAACACCGTACATTGGAGTCTCATATAGGAGCTAATCAATATGGCAAGGTGACCAAAACCATTGGTGATTGGTTAAGCTAGATGTAGTGAGATCTTGAGAAGCGTTAACCAAATGAGAAGAGTCTCGATATGATATGAGGTAGCTTGAATGTTGTCCTTAAGCTACCTCCTTAGATGAGACAAGCTATCTTTGTTGATCGTAACATCATGAAAGAAATAGTTTTATTAGATTTCTTAATATTTAAGTATTTACATCATGCATCATACTTTCCTAAATGATTGAGTATTTATTACACCACTTTATTTATTCATTTTAGTAATCATGTCATTATCCCCACACTCAACGATCTTAAATGTGAACGAACTTACTAGTGAAAATTACGTGGATTGGAAACGTAATCTTGATATCTTATTGACGGTAGAAAAGCACAAGTTCATTCGCACCACCCCTTATCCCTTTGAGCATATTGCTTAATCGACTCAAGCTGATGAGACCCTGTTTCTGAAGGGCAAAATGAAGTATGGAGAGGAAAATTTTACTGAAAGTAAGCCTTCCACCTCTGGCGCAAAAAAAAAACACAAGAGGGGTCCGAAGAAAGCTAAGAAGAACTCGAAAGCTATGAAAGGCAAGGGAACTGCCTTTGGGCGAATGGAGCACTTGTATGAACTCTATCACTTTGAACTATTAAATTACCATCTGATAACAGTTTTTTGGTTTTACGAGATGTTTATTATATCCCGGTTTTTGAGAAAAACCTTATATTAGTAGCTAGTGTAATTGAGCAATGATTCACTATGAATTTCATTAATAAATGTATTGGTATTTTTATAAATGATTACTTAATTACTACTGCACGGTCAATAAATAACTTATTATATGGAAAACCAAAAGTTTCAATGATATGTGACACTGAAGTGAATACGAATTTACAAAGGGATAGTAAACGATTGAAGTCTGACTCAATCAATCTAACTACTTGTGGGACTTGCCACTTGGTCATATTAGCCTAAACAAGATCAAAAGATTTGAAATGATGGTCCATTGCAAGCTTTAAGTGTCGGATCGCTACCCACATGTGAGTCCTGCATAGAAGACAGAATGACCAATAGGCCATTTTCAGTAAAGGATGAAAGAGCCATTCAATGCCTCAAACTCGTACATAGTGATGTTTATGGGCCATTGAATATCCAAGCAAGAGGATGTTATTGATATTTTGCAACCTTCACAAATGATTACTTTCATTTTGGACATATTTATCTAATGCGCCAAAAGTCTGAAACCTTTGAAAAGTTCAAAGAGTACAAGGCTATGGTTGAAAAGCAATTAGAGAAACAAATCACAACACTACGATCTGATCGTGATGGAGAGTACTTCCTAGGATTGTTCGAAGACTTTCTTAAGGAAGAAAGTATTCTTTCTTAGCTTATAGCACATGGCACTCCAGAACATAATGGTGTATCACAGAGAAGGAATCGAACTCTGATGGATATGGTTAGATCCACGATAAGTTACTCGCATCCCTCCCATATTCATTCTGAGGATATGCCTTAGAAACAACAGCATGCATTCTGAATCAAGTTCCAACAAAGATGGTGTGTAGCACGTTATATGAAAGATAGAGTGGACTAAATTCATCCGTAAGCCACTTTAGGAGATGGGGATGCCCGACACATGTACTGAGACCGAAGACAAGCAAGTTGGTTAGTCGATAAGAATTATACATTTTTGTAGGATATCTCAAGGGAATGAAGGGATATGTCTTTTATAGTCTGACCAACAAAAAATCATTCATTAGCATGAATGCACATTTTCTTAAGGAAGACTGTAAGAAGTGTAAAGCCGAGAAGCACACTTGTGCTAGAGGAATTATTGAGTGGGAAGACATCAACTCCCCAATCAGTACTTGTTCTCGATTCGATAATGGAAGAACCACAACAGGGGCCAGAGCTTCGACGTAGTGGGAGGGTTCTGAGACAACATGACAGGTACATGTCCTATGGAGATTCCTTGACGGAAATCTGAGATAAGGATCATGATGAACTTGTTTCAGACTTGCACGCCATGGGCTGTCCTAAAGTAAATATATGACAAGATGCCATGAACAACAAGATACAATCGATGTACTTAAATGGAGTCTGGAAGCTTGTACATATTCTAGAATGAGTAAAACCCATAGGCTATAAATGGATTTATAAGAGGAAGAGTGGTCTAGATGAAAATGTAGAGACATTCAAAGCTTGGCTTATAGTCAAGGGCTACACCCAAAAGGAAGGTATTGACTATGAGGATACCTTCTCACCGGTGGTCATGCTTAAGTCCATATGAATTCTTTTGTCAATTGATGCTGCCCTCGATTATGAAATCTGACATATGGATGTCAAGACTTCCTTTTTGAATGGAAACCTTGAAGAGAGCATTTATATGGCTCAACCAGGCGCGTTCATGAAAAAATTCATGAGAGCAAGTTTTACAAACTTCTAAATTCCATTTATGGTTTTGAATAGTTAGTGTACGAACCCAGTGTGCGTAAGATGATACACAAAGAGACGAACCATGTGTGTATTTATTTGGACAAGCATTTATATGGTTTTAAAACTATCAAGAACTATGGTTTTGAATAGTTGGTGGAAGTACCCTGTTTGTATAGGCTGATACATAAATGGAAAGTGATTTTTCTAGTCTTGTATGTGGATGATATTCTACTCATCCGGAATGATGTAGGAAAAGTGTCTGATGTTATGATTTGGCTTGTAAGGCAATTTTAATTCGCCTTAGGTATTCAGATCTTTTGAGATAGGAAGAACAGATAATCGACGCTGTCCCAAGCATCTTACATTGATATGGTGATAGATAGCTTCAGTATGCAAGACTCCGAGAAGAGGTATCTTTCCTTTAGGCATGGAGTCAACCGCTCCAAGGTGCAGTTTCTCAAGACTTCTCAAGAAGAGGAAGACATGAGAAAGATTCATTACGCCTCAGCCGTAGGAAGTCGCATGTATATAATGGTTTACACTAGGGCCTGATATTTTCTATGTCGTGGCATGGTGAGTCATTTCTAGTCTAATCATTGACTCGAGCATTGGAATGTTGTCAAGCATAACCTTAAGTATCTTAGGAGAATAAAGAACTACATGCTTGTGTATTTAGGTACTGACTTGAATATGATGGGTTATACCGACTTCGACTTCCAAAGCAGATAAGGATCTGAAAAGGTCCACTTCAGGATCGGTGTTCATCTTGAATTGTAGAGCAGTAGTATAGAGAAGTATCAAGCAATATTTCATTACTAATTATGCAAATAAGGTTGTATGGCTTAGAAAGCTCCTGAAGACACTAGAAGTCGTTCCAAATGTCGACAAGCCCATGAAACTTCATTGCGATAATAGTGGGGTTATAGTAAACCCAAAGGAACTGAGGACCGTAAAAGATACAAACACACAGAGGGTAAGTATCACTTCATCAGAGAGATTGTTCAGCATGAAAATGTTGTAGTAATACACATATCGATGGTCAACAACCTGGCAGATCCATTCACAGAGATTTTAAGTAGTAAAGTTTTTTATGATCATCTAGAGGGTATGTGAATACGAGATTGTAAACTCCTACTTTAGTCCAAGTGAGATTTTATTGGGATTGTGTCCATAAAGTATGGTAAAATAACTATTTATGAGTGTGTATTTATTTCCTTGGCATTTATGTATTACTGAATTTTATGAATAAATGAAAGTTTTTCTTTTATTAAAGTGTGTTTATAATTTACTCAAGTCCTAGAACTATTATAAACTTAAGAAGAGTAAAGATAGAAGGGTCTTCCAGACAAACTCTTCTGAAATAGTTCAGAATGTTATTCGCACTCTTAGGATCGACTAAGCAATCAAGTCTGATTACGAATGTTAGGTTGAATCAAAGAATGTCGGTCTTGGGGATTGAGAGTGAAGACTCTTACGGTTGATCTAGACATGTTATGGAACATGTTGAATAGATCAGTAACAAATTATTTTAAAGCAAAGTCATTTATCTAGTTCTAAATTTAATTGTTACATATTAAGGGTATTTTCATAATGAGCACTTCTATTTGACCCGAATCGTGATGATCACGAGTGGGGCCAAAACTCCTTCTTTTACCACATAGCCACAGTTTTCTCATTCCACATGCAACTACCATTTCCCTATTTTTACTCTCACGTTTATGCAGGAGCAAGTTAAATACATCCACATGGATCGTAAAAAATCACGAGTCGGGACAAAAATCTTTTTTCTTTCATAATTACCTTAATCCTGAGGTAAATACGAAACTTGACCTAGTTACTATGTTGGAGTTGCGTGATTCACAGATATGAAATTCATTGTAAGATTGCAATAACAACAATATCATCTTATGCTTTATTGTTGGGTGTGTGAATAAATAAACCCAGTCTGGCACTCAATGACATAAGTCATTGAATAAGACTTTGTAAACTGTACGAGACACTTCATTGATATGTCTTTCTTATTTACAGTCAATAAAGGTGTTAAAAAAATAATAACTAAATGGGTAAAATAATAATTTTACATCCCACTCTTGTTACTGATATTCATGAAGGGTAATATGTTAAAATATTATATGGATCCTAAAATAAAGATGTTTATTTGCACCAACAGAAAATGTAGCACGTATGAATCGAGAGTTGATTCGGCATCGGACCTTTAGTGAGTTATACAATGTCATGATTAAATAGGTCAAAATTTTATAGAGATAAATTAGCTGGGTATTCGAATCCCATAGATTTATTCATGTGGGGCCATTCGGTCTAGAGAGTAGCTCGTAATGATAGGAATGAGAAACAACATCAGTTGGACCAACAATGTATTTTGGACAAAGATACACCTCCCGCACTCATACGTGATGGGTGTAATCACTAAATTAGTGTAGAGCAAAATTAATTTTCAAATTAATTAATTTATTATTTTCTAATTATTAGATAATTAGTAAATAAAATTAATTAATTAATTAATTATGAGAGATCAATTTAATTTATCAATTTGAATTGATGAATTTGGACACAGTCTTGGCTCTAGGAAAGATGTAAAAATCACAGATTGTAAGGTAAGGGAGGTAAATTTCATTTTTATCATATAGGGGTAAATTTCATAATTTATATAAAAATGTAAAGCTAAGTGTTAGATAGGGCAGAAAAGAGTTTCTCTTCCCTCCTCCCTATTGTTGCCGCCGAACCCTCTAGAGGAAGAAGAAAAAATTATGTTTTCTTGCTCGATTCTTTTGAGAGCCCACACTCAGTTCCTATATATATCCTTGTGAGATATATTTCTGAATCTTATGAGTGGTTATGGGTATGAGCATCAATTGGAGTTCTGCGAATCTCAAGAATGAAGAATGTCAAATAATTAATTGGATCCCGCCAATTCAGAAATTCTACATTACAAGAAAATGTATTAAATTGTTTCTACATATTCTAATACGTTTATCAAGTTAAGCATGATCATAGAAATTTTTTTATATTGAATGTGATTAAAATGCGGAACGATTATTTTTTTCCGTCCATGAACTGTTCGTGGTTCATTTATTTTTCATCAAATATTAAAACCCGATCCAACAGAGGTATTCTTCGACAATTCAAACCCATTGCTTTAGCGTATCAAATATGGAAACTAACTAGTTCAAGTTTCGTATTTACCTCATGATTAAAGTAATTATGAAAATACCCTTAAGATTTAACAACTAGATTTAGAGCTAGAAAAATGACTTTGCTTTAAAGTAATTTGTTACTATTCTATTTAACATGTTCCATAACATGTCTAGGTCAACCGTCAGAGTCTCTACCCACATACACCAAGACAAGCATCATTTGATTCAACTTAACGGTCGTAATCAGACTCGATTGTCTAGTCAATCCTAATATTGCGAATAATATTATGAACTATTTTAAAAGAATTTTTCTGGAAGGCCCCTGTCTTTACTCTTCTTATGTCGATAATAGTTTCAGGACTTGAGTAAACTATAAACACACTTTATTTAAAGGAAAACATTTATTTGTTCATTAAATTCAGTAATACAAAAATGTTAGAGAAATAACTAAATAATCATAAATACTTATTACACCCTACTTTATGGGCATAATTCCAACAATCTCCTAGTTGAACTAAAATGATTCACCACACCCACGGCATACTAAGTATCAGGCCAAGTGCAAAGCATTAGATACATGAGACTTCCTACGGCTGAGGCATAAGGAATCTTTCTCATGTCTTCCTCTTCTTGAGAAGTTTATTGAGACTACTCATTAGAGAGGTTGACTCTATGCCTGAAGGGAAAATACCCCTTATTGGAGTATTAGCCTGAAGGGAAGATACCCCTTATTGGAGTATTACATACTGAAGCGATTCATCACCTTATCAACGTAAGATGCTTGGGATAGTATTAATTGTCTGTTCTTCCTATCTCAAAAGATCTGAATACCTAAGGCAAATACATCTTCTTCAAGATCCTTCATATCAAATTACTTTGCAAGTCAAATTTTGACATTAGACAACTTTTCTACATCATTCCCAATGAGTAGAATATCATCAACGTACAAGTCTAGAAAAACCACTTCCCTTGTGTTTCATCTTATACATACAAGGATCGTCTACTAATTATTCAAAATCATAGTTCTTGACAGTTTCTTCGAATATGATATTCCCCGACCGTGACGTTTGCGTAAGTCCATAAATGGACTTTAGCAGTTCGTAAACCTTGTCCTCTTGACATTTTTTCATGAACCTATCTATTTGAGCCGTATAAATGTGCTCTTGAAGATTGTTATTCAAAAAGGCAGTCTTTAAGTCCATCTTCGAGATTTCATAATTAAGGGCAGCAACAATGAACAGGAGAATTTGGATGGACTTAAGCATGGCCACCGGCGAGAAGGTATTTCAATAGTCAATACATTCCTTTTGGATGTAGCCTAGATTTGAATGTCTCTACATTCCCATCCAAAACTCTCTTCTTCTTATAAATCTATTTACACCATACGGGTTTTACCTCTTCAGGAGGATCTACAAGTTTCTAGACTCAGTTTGAATACATTGATTGTATCTCGACATTCATGACGTCTTGCTATAGGTTTGCTATAGGACCAGCCATTTCCTGTGAGTAAGAAACAGGTCCATTATGATCCTTATCTAAGACTTCCATCAAGGCATCTCCATAAGACATGTACATGTCAGGTTATCTCATAACCCTCCCACTACGTCGAAACTCCATAGGCTCCAGACCTATTGGAGTTCTTCTATTATTGAATCGGGAACATGTCCTGATTGGAGATTTGATGTCCTCTTACTCAATAATTCCTCTATCACAAGTGTTCTTCTCGGCTTTACACTTCTTATATAGTCTTCCTCAAGAAAACGTGCATTCATGCTAACGAATGTTTTCTTGTCGTTCCCTTGGGATATCCTACAAACATGCATATATTTGATCGACTGGCCAACATACTTGTCTTCAGCCTAAGTACATATGTAATAAATCTCCATAACTTAAGGTGGCTTATGAACTAATTTCGTCCACTACATCTTTCATATGGCATGTTAGGCGTTGTCTTTGATAGAACTTGGTTCAGAATGTATGTTGCTGTTTCCAAGGCATATCCATCAAAGTTCGATTCCTTCTCTCTGACACACCATTCTCTTTTGGAGTGCTAGGTGCTGTAAGCTGAAAAAGAATACTTTCTTCCTTAAGAAAGTCTACGAACTCTCCTAGCAAGTACTCTCCATCACGATCTGATCGTAGTGTTTTGATTTGTTTCTCTAATTGCTTTCCAACTATAGCCTTGTACTCTTTGAATCAAAGGTTTCAGACTTTAAGCGCATTAGGTAAACATGTCCAAAACGTAATTAGTCATCTATGAAGGTTACAAAATATTCGTAACCTCCTCTTGCTTGGATATTCAATTCCCCACATACATCGTCATGTACAAGTTTGAGACATTGAATGGCTCTTTCACTCTTTGCTAAAAATGGTCTCTTGGTCATTTTATCTTCTATACATTATTCGCGTGTGGGTAGTGATCATACACTTAAAGCTTGCAATGGACCATCATTTGCAAGTCTTTTAATCATGTCTAGACTAATGTGACCAAGATGCAAGTGCACAAGTAGGTTAGATCAATTGAGTCAGATTTCAACCTTTTATTATCCCTTTGTAAATAAATATTTACTTAAGTGTTACATATCATTGAAACTTTTAGTTTTACATAGAATAAGTTATTTATCAACCGTGCAGTGCTAATTAAGAAATCATTTCTAGAAATACTAATATCTTTATCAATGAAATGCATAGTGAATTCTCGCTCAATTAAACTCGCTACTGAAATAAGGTTTTTCTCAAATACTGGGATATAATAAACATCTCGTAAAATAAAAAAAAACTGTGATCAAATGACAAATTAATATTTCCAGCTGATACAGTCTATATCAGTGCTTCATTCCCCCAACAAAAGTTGAACTCGCCATCATCAAGCCTTTTGATTTCTCTAAACCCCGACAGAAAACAACATATATGGTTAGTAGCTGTAAAGTCTACAATCCACAAAAAATAGAGTCAGTCACATAACAAGTCTCAGTTGTAAGTATTGTACCTTTAGATTTCAACTCTTTAAGATAATCTGGGCAGTTGCATTTCCAATGGCCAGTAGCTCCACAATGATGATACTTGTGTTTCGACTTGTCCACTTTTGCAGTGCCCTTATTATTCGCAACTTTCGATTTCTGCTTCTTAGCTTTCTTCGGAACTCTTTTGTGTTTCTTTTTAGCGCCAGAGGTGGAATTACTTTCAGTAAAGTTTACCTCTCTAGTCATCCTCTTGCCCTTCTAAAATAAGGTCTCAGCAGCTTGCAACTCCTTCATAAGTTTTAGAAGTAAGTACCTCAATTTATTCATCGAATAATTAAGTTTGAAGTTCCCAAAAGTGTCTGGCAGGGGCTCAATGATCATATCAACTTGAGTCTCGCCATCAAGCTCAGCATCCATGATCTCCATCTCATTTAGATAAGCATCAAGTGTTCTCTGACAAGATTTCTAAGATACATCTGGCAGTTCATGAAGTTTCGCACAGCCTGTTTGGCTTCACGACCCTGATCGCCGAACATTTTAGTGTTGTTCAACATCATATCAAGGACGATTTCCTTGTTCTGATGTTGTTGTTGCAACACATAACTAAAAGATGTCAAGATGTAACACCTGGCAATCTCATCAGAATGCAGCCAACAAGTATAAGCATCATTTTCTTCTTGAGTCGATTCAGCAATAGGCTCAAGGGGACAAGGTGTGGTGAGCACAAACTTGTATTTTTCTACAATCAGCACGATATCAAGATTACGTTTCTAATCCACCTAATTTTCATCAGTAAGTTTGTTCTCATTTAAGATTTTTGAAAGTATGGATAATGACATGATTATCGAAAAGAATAAATTACGGTATAAATAAAAACTCAATCATTTAGGAAAGTATGATGCATGATGCAAATACTTAAATATTTAAAAATCTAATAAAAAATATTTCCTCCATGATGTTACGATCAAGAACGATAACTTGTCTCATCTAAGGATAATGCCCAAGCTACCTCCTATTGCATTGAGACTCTTCTCGTTTGGTTAATGCTTTTCAAGATGTCACTACATCTAGCTTAACCAATCACCAATGATTTTGGTCACCTTGGTCCCATTGACTAGCTCCAATGAGAGATTACAATCTGCTTTGGTCTAATTGTTTAACCAACGCATCAACTTTAATTGTTGCTACGAACTAACAACCCGTCTAGGAACGGTCATACCTCACCACTTCCTTTACAAGCTTTAGCTTTTCAAGTAACTCGATAACTCAAAATGACACAATTCTCAAGTTTTCCCACTAAAGAGAAGATTGCTAGGACGGTTCTAAACCATTCCTCATGCCACGACCAAGTTTGCGTTGCGAACTTTGAGAACGTGTAAACAACTTTCCCACTTAGTTTTTGAAAAAATGAATTTTCTTCAAAAAAACATAACTCTTTAAAATTTTGAAAAAACAAGTTTTGAAAATTATAAATTTTTATAAAATTTAAATCACAATTTAAAATTTATAACTTTCATAAAATTCACATGGTATTTAAATTTATAACTCATTATAAATTTAAACTACAATGATGCATGTACATGCAACATGATATTTTGATATTGGCATATCCCTATTTCTATATGGCATATTATATGATGATAGAGATTAATAAGAAATCATACATTCAAAATTAAACTCTCTATGGCTCATTTCTAATTACAACCCATAAAAAAATAATAAATAAATTACAAAGTCTTCATGGCGTCTGTAATTGTCTCATTCTCCTTCAGAAAATCCCACCCATTTTTAAATCTTTACAAAAGTCCAGCTCATTTATAAAATTCAAATTCAATTTAAAATTAATTTTTCAATAATCTTTACTATAAATAAACTACCAAGTAAATTAATCAATTGATTTATTTTTAAAAATAATTTATAAAATAAATTCAAATTAATTAGTGTTGAAAAATTACGTAATTAAATAAAAACATTTTTTAGCGATTGGATTGGGCATAACCCAAAAGTTTCTAAAATCCAAAGATTTACCAAACCCTAAAAGTTTTCAAAACCTCAAGACTTGCTAAACCCAAAAATTTCCAAAATATTAAAGTTTCCTAAATCCTAAATTTCCAAAACCTTAAGGTTTCCTAAATACTATGGTTTTCTAAATCATAATTAGGAAACCTACTGCGGCGAGCGGCGGCGGCGGCGACGGTGAACAGTGATGTTTCTTGTCATGACGGGTTTACATGGAATTTAAAAATACAACTTTTAGATTTAAATTACATCAAATCTTATGTCTCAATTTCGGCGTACATCAATTCTAAAATTAAAAATAAACACTTAGGGTCATTCGATCGAGATCCATTCATAAAGCAAACTTAAACATGCTTTGAATCTACCATATAAAATATATGCCAATATCAAAATATCCATCCATACATTCGTTTAATCACTAAACATGTATAATCAAGAACCCAAAGCTATGATACCAATTGTTGGATCATGTTTTAAAAAATTGAAGAAAAAATAATGAACCACGAACGGTTCATTGGCAGAATATAAAAAAAAAATCAAAACAAATATTTAATCTCACTAAATATAAAACCATTAAACGATCATACATATTTAGATAATCATAACGAGAAGAGTTAGAAATAGTTTTAATACATTTTTCTTGTGTCAGAGAAATTCTGATTTGGTGAAATCCAATTAATCGTCTCACGTTCTTCGTTCTTTGCAGGACTTCAAATAATCTTCACTCCAACTACCACTCATAAGATTCAGAAGTATATCTAACAAGGATATTGCTAGGTGTAGAGTGTGAGCTCTCTAAACAATTTAGCAAGAAAAAGACAATTTTTTCTTCTTCCTCTATAGGTTCGGCGACAACAAGGGAGGAGGGGGACAGAGAAACTCTTTTCTGATCTGTATAATCACACACTATGATCAGGGTTATGTCAACACATCTTAAGGATGCAACCCTAATGACATCCCTTATATAATAATTACGGAATTCACACATATACCCCTATGTTATAAATTGTTGAAAATCTCCTCCATGCACTACTCTTTATGATTTTTACATCTCCCTTAGAGCCAATACTGTGTTCAAATTCATCGATCTAAATTGATAAATTAAATTGATCCCTATCAATTAATTAATTAATTTTTTTATTCAATAATTAGAAAATAACTAATTAATTAATTTGAATATTAATTTTTCTGTTGACTACTCTAGTGATGACACCCATCACATATGGGTTTAGGAAGTGTACCTTGGTTCACAACACATTTTTGGTCCGACTGATGTTGTTTCTCATTCATGTTCTTATGAGCTACTCTTGAGACTGAATGGATCCACATGAATAAAGCAATATGATTCAAATACTAGGCGAATTTATCTACATAAATTTTTAACCTATTTAATCCTGATATCATATGACTCCATTATAAGTTCTATGCTGAATCAACTCTCGATTCATGCGCGCTATATTTTTTGTTGGTGTAAATAAACATTTATATTCACGGCCCACATTATATTTTAATATATTATCCTTCATGAATATCAGTAATAAAAATGAGGATTTTATCCATCTAGTTATTATTTCCTTAACTCATTTATTGACTGTGAATAAGAACGACATATAAGTGCAATGTCTCATACAATTCGCAATGTCTTATTCATTGACTCATGTCATCGAGTACCAAGCTCGGTTTATTTATTCACACATCCATCAATAAAACATACGATGATATTATTGCTATTGCAATCTTACAAATTCTATATCTGTGAATCACGCAACTCCAACATAGTTGAATAACGATCCTAACAGCCGAGCTATTGTCTGACAATTCGAACTCACTCATGAGATGTATCAAAGATCGCAACTAACTAGATCAAGTTTCTTATTCACCTTAGGATTAAGGTAGTTATCAAAATACCCTTAAGATATAACAATTAGATTTGGAGCTAGATAAATGACTTTGCTCTAAACTAATTTGTTACTAGTCTATTTAACATGTTCCATAATATGTCTAGGTCAACTGTTAGAGTCTCCACTCTCATGCCCCAAGACCGGCATCATTTGGATCAACCTAACAGTCAATTTTAAGACTGCGAATAACATTCTGAACTATTTCAAAAGAGTTTGTTTGAAAGAGTCATCTGTCTTTACTCTTCTTACGTTGATAATAGTTCAAGGGCTTGAGTAAATTGTAAATACACTTTAATAAAAGCAAAACTTTCATTTATTCATAAAATTCAGTATTACAAAAATGCCAGAGAAATAATTAAATAATCATAAATAGTTATTACACCCAACTTCATAGACATAATTCCAACACAAAATTGTCTAAAATAATTTCTCCTCCTATTTCAATTTTCTAATATTTTATATTATAGATAAGTTTGCAAATGATATATTACCTAAAGGACAATACTTCCTATCAAGAGGAGCTCCTCCTGACCGTTGAGTTGGCCAATTAAAAAAAAATTATGTATTATATCACTATTTATTTATGCTTAATTAAAGTTGTGGTGTATTCCACTAAATTTATATTATTAAGTTAGACACACCACAATTTACATTAAACATAAAACAATAGTATATGATCTTTTTTATTGGGCCAACACGAAGATAAGGAAGAGCTCCTCCTCACCGCAAGTATTGTCCTAATCTAGAAACCCTAATGAAATACTAGTCAACTTTGCCAATTTAATGAGACGCGTCAGGTTTTGAAATTCTGATGTGGAGACCACGTATTCGCTAAGAAGGCGTGGAAGTGTGAAAGAAGCTTACGTGTACAACAGCCAAACTTCCTTATAAATTGAGTTTTCGTCAAAAATCTCATTTTACTTTAGCCGGATCCGAGTCAAGAAAACAAGCTCTCCTATTTTGTAAGGCCACCGATCCCGAATCTCCTTGTTGACTCAGGCAAGTTCCTTTCAAACTCTTTGATTAGGGTTACATTTCTAGTTTTCGCATGGTTATGTTTCAGATCTGGTTCTCGTATCTGATCTTTTACTTCTAACTCTTTTACGGTTAGAGATTAGGTATTCATTTTTATTTTGTCCCTCTGAGACGAATCTGAAGTTTAATGGGATGCAGTTTGTTGCTTAAATTTCTCTATTTTCAATTTTTTTCCTCTCGTGTAATCGTGTAAAATTTAATGGGAAACTGATCTATGAGAGTTAAGTTGGATACAGATTCGCAACTTTTTTTTTTTGCAAATTCGGTGTATTGGTCAAATTCTTTCTTATGACAAAAAAGTGTAATTCTTTTCTGGGATCCATTTTCTTTGCATTTGTTACTATCTAATTGGAATCCGATTGCAGGATTTACGATAATTCGTCGTTTGATTTGTGATTGTTGGATCAGAGGTTATATTGAAGCGTAATGTCATATTCCGCCTACTTAATTGTTTATCGCTCTCATTAGTTGCATTTTTGGAGCATTTGGTTTCGATGCATGAATTTTTCTGCTACCAACTCAGCGTTTTTCCCCAATCCCAACTGTAACTATTGTCTTTAAGGGATTCCGTTTCTTATTAAAAAAAGATATCGTCTTGAAGGGATCACCAACAATTATTGTTGTTGTAAGAAGGATTTATACGGAGCTTGTTGCTAATTGCTATTAGCTAAATATAACATGGTACACCCAATGTGAAAGTATGAATGTATTTTGATACAAAGTTCGTCGGTTGGCTGTGATTGGTAAATTATATGTATTATGGTTGTTAAGTTATGGATTGTTGACCGATTTCGTGATGTAATGCATGCAAAGAAAGTTAGAAACTTGGTCATTTTTTTCCCTAGTAAAAAAGTAAAAAACCTTTTGTCTTCCCAGGTGGAAGTGCCTACCATTCATCATTTCTGGATTTGTCACCAGATAGACTAGATTTCATTACTACTTTAATCGGTCCTCCCTCTTTGAATATCTTCTTCTTTTTTAACTTGTTTGCTGGTATGTTTTTTAGGTGTCCTTAAATGATCGACTAATGAAAATAGTCACCTAATTATTCATCCTATTTCCCAGCACCCATTTAGCATAGTGTTAATGAAGTTCTAAGCTTTTTATTGGCCGTTACAGAAATGGCTCTAAATGGAGCAGCTCCCCCAAGGGGAAGTGCAGCAGCTACTGCAAACATGCGCAGGAGGAGGACCACAAGTGGTGGAAACTCCGGAGGAGCAGCTGGAACTATGCTCCAATTTTACACAGATGATGCTCCAGGACTCAAGATCTCACCGAATGTTGTTCTTGTCATGAGCATTGGTTTCATCGCCTTTGTTGCCATTCTTCATGTCATGGGTAAGCTCTACTTTGTAAGAAGAGAGTCTTAGAAGCATAAGTTTAGGAAATCCAATATTCAATGTGCTTAGTTTGAGTTTGCTGATGGATAATCAGATCAGTCATTTTAAATGAGGAATGAGAGACTGCAGTTTTAAGTTTATTTTTGCTGAAACTTATTGGAACAGATGTAGTTGTTCATTAGAAGTGGTAGATGAAGTTAGTTTCATATCTATGAGAACTTTCCCCTTTTCCTTGTTCCAATTCTCAGTAAGCATAAATTCGGCATGTACAATGTTTGGAATGAAGTTGAAAAAGTTACCCTAACGGCCTTACCATTGATAGCGTCAATTGCGAATTGAATAGTGAATGCAATCTGATTATTACTGTTTGACTGTGTGAATCGCTCATGCCATTTGCAAAAATTTGTTCAAGCAATTGGTAGGATATATAATAGTCAATAATACCCCATGGTGGAGCAGAAAATGACCAATTCACATATAAATTGGTGCCCTTAAAATGCAAATGCAAGATACTATCTGAATCAGAATTTATCATCCCACCNNNNCCCCCCCCCCCCCCCCCCCCTCGAAAATTCAACATGAAATTTTTCATTCTGTATTAGAAGCTAATGGGTTCCTTGTTCAATCTTGCATTTGAGTAACCATGTTCTGAAATTGGGGTTTTTTAATCTTCATCTACGCCCAAAATCTGTAAAAACGACTTCATTTGTTCCTCCCTTCTCTGCAAAACGACTACAAAGTCGTGAAACAATTGACAAGGAAAATTGTTGCAGAATCGAAAAACTGATCTGAACCAAATTATTTTTTTTGTTCGGTTTGGTTTATTTACAGCTCACAGTTCAATTTGTTCTCTATATGATCGAATTGAAACTTTCATTTTAGTTCGATTTTTGTCAATAACTGAACCGAACCACGAATGCTCATACATGTATATCATTTATACACTGAATTGATATACTAAATAAAATTTAATGAAAATTACTATTAGAGTGATTCTAGATTGATTAAATTATTGACAGAGTTTTAATTGATCAATTGATGTGTCAATATTTTATAGGTTTGGTCTAGAATTACTGACACATTATTTATCAATTAAAAATTTTAATGAGTGATAAAACATCACTATATGAATAATCAACAAAATACTTGGTCAACTATAACTTAGTTTATAACATGGTAAACTATAACTTAGTTTATAACATGGTCAATGTAGAACTACTCACTTAATGATGCTTACTTACCTAAATGATTTTCAATTAAATGATTAATTAGGAGATTTTTTTTCTTTGTTTTTTTTATTTTTTAGACAAATGATTTTTAACTTACTAAAAATGGCTTTTTTATGCTAACTTATCACCCTATTCATATTTCATCTACCATAAATGATTTGAAAGTGTGAAATGCAACAAATATATGATACATACTAATATATTACACCACGTGACGACACATGCTACAAACTAGATAGGGAGATGATATGGGATAAATGATGAATAAATTGTATGTCCAACATATAAAATATGTACAAATGAAAGCCTATTTATAGGTTTAGAATACATGTAGTACACGTTACAGAGTGTAGTACAAAGTGTAGTACAAATGAATGTGGTCCAGCAGTCAATCTAGATACAAATAAGTATATGTGTGTGTGAACAACCCCTCCCTTTCGAACTCAAGGTGATAAAACAAAAGTCATCTTGAGTTTGCATACTAAATTTTTAAAGCATCCAAGAGGATGAGTCTTAGTAAATATGTTTGCAGTCTAATCACCTGAGATAACTAAAAGAGGTTGAATGCTGCCTCAAGACACACGTTGATGGATGAAGTGGCAATAAATCTCTATATATTTAGTGCGTTCATGAAAGGCATCATTGTGTGTAATTTGAATCGGACTATGATTACCTGCAACAAAGCATGTGTTTAGACATTTTTAATACGAAATTACATTTTTCTTATAATTATTCTTTTAAATTATTGTTGAATAATTTATATATAAATATCTGAAAATTCAATATTCATTAATGAGACTATGATCTTATATAAGTACGAGAGGATTGAGATCATAGATAATGAATAAAATAATCCGCAACATATGAAAGTATGTAATCTTTAATGAATGGTTGCTAGTACGATTCACTAAACATTTTGAATGCATGTCATCAAAATCCGGATCACTGACGTGGATAGACATATTAGTGAATATACTTTATATAATTAGATTATATGGGACATGACCGATGTGGATTAATATCTTTATTAACTTACCATTTATCATAAAAAATTAATACACATCAAAATTGATGATTATATGTAGATCAGTCTGAATCATGAGTACTCATGAACACCTATGCATGTCTACCGGATCTTTTGATTCACTCGTTAAGGCTTGTTTGTAAAACAGACTAGTGACTTTCGTTTTGAAGATTCTATGATATAGATGGATGGGAACATGATCTTACAAGATTTTAAATCCAAGCTTTCCGAATAGATCGTATATTGGTTCCCTTAAGTGTTAATTTTGGAACTTAATGGTTATTGAGCTTAAATTTATAATACGATTATAATTTGTCCATTTCACTAGTGAATTAATGGTACTTAAGGATCAAGAGGTAATTAAAAGAGTAAGACGGTAATTTTGACAAACTCTAATTTACAAACCAATAATTGGAGGACAAAACTACATGAAGTGATTATGTCAATGGACTACACAAGAATACTTTGTAAATATATTCTGTAATTTCTAAGAGTGTGATTCCATATTTATAGTAGAGTAACAATGGAATTAACAAATAAGATTATTTAATTAAAGAGTTTAATTAATAATCTGGTTTATTGGAGCTTAGAATTATGGGTCCATAGTCCCCGAGTCACGTCTATACTACACAGTCTAGGGTGTGAATATTTCAGGATACGAGAAAATGACTAGCTTACATAAGGAATTAAGTTTGTGGGACAAGTATATAATTATGAGACAATTATATGATATTAATTAATTAAGAATTATCTAATAATATTATTTATTGTAATTTTTGAAAATTACAAATAAATAATAATATCAATTATTTAATGTCGATCGATTAGTGTGACATAATATTTGATTTATGAAATTAAATAATAATAAATCATTATGAGATAATGATTTGATTTAGTTTATCTAATATGTTAATAAACATATAAGATATTAATTGAGAGATCAGATAAGTTAATTTTGAATTAACTAATATCTATATATTTATCTTATTAATATAAATAATAAATTATAGGATAATTGCCACGTGTCATATTAGACTGTTACATATCAGTCTCTGATTTCTGAATCAGAGATTGTCATGAGTTATTATAGCGCCACTGCAGTACCATGTGACACTATAATGTTGCACCAATTATAATGGGACCCACTGTATTGACACATTAAATAAATAATTTATTATATACATCCAAAATTGAGTGAGGCCTTTAACCTAGAAGATACATATTGATAATGTTTTATTGACCTCAGAGAACAATAACAAGCTATCCTAAGCTAAATGAAAAATCTGATCGATTAATTGTTAATCGAAGCTCTGCGAGCTCTATTATTCTTTATCAGAGTACTGTCTCAATTAGCCATTCTCCAAAATCTCTAGATTTCATGTGTTGAGTATATCTGAAGATATAAATGTGTATTTGGTTTATTCTACTTGTCCACACACATTCTAGCGTGTTAGAGGATTGACTTGGAAGATCTTGGTGTAGATCTCCGAGTCTATTGTTCGTGGGATTACAAGTTCGTTGTTTGTAAGGACGCTTTATAAGACTACAAGAGGTATAACTCTTATTTTTGTATGTCTTGATTTAATGTATAGATATATAATGGATCTGAGAAAAAAAAGGTGTTTTTGTTTAAAATATTTTTTAGAAACCGTGGTGTCGTAATTTTTTGTTATTTTCAATCGATAAAGTTTTAATTAATTTATTAAAACCACCACGACTCCGCCGCGTGATGCCACCAATTGTAACAATTGATATTAGATCGGTCTTTATATATGTATACATTAAATACTATATGGGTGTTCTTGCATTATTCATTATATATTTTGATATGTATGAATGAATGGATGATTATGTTTTTTGAATGAATGATTTTAATGATGAATCGTTAATTGTATGGTGACTATTGAGTTTAAGCTTTGTTCTTTATTTTCCTTAAATCTTGTGTAAGCCGTTTTGGGACATAGGAATTTTTATATTTTTTATTTTGAATATTATGTTGTAAAAATTTCGTACGCGAGAAGATAAAGAACACATGAGACGAACGAGGAGAAGAAAAGAGAAATAGGAATTTCGGCGCCAGCCCCGTCAATATGATTGCCGGCACTGGTGCCACCGGCTTTACAGCAGTGGGTATGAGTATTTCGTTAAATAGATAAGACTTCCCACTAATTGATTGCATCGTGGAGTGGTGAACCATCAATTGGATTGAGCCTAACATTTTATTCTAGATGAGTATGAGCAATTTTGCTATCATTTATTCCATCACGAACAAGTGATCAGAAGCATATTTGGCGTGAGAGAAATATTCATCTGAATCAAATGAGACCTCAAGTCTAAGAAGGTAATTAAGAAGGCCTAGACCTTTCATCTCAAAATGACGACTGATAAAATACTTGAAATCAGAAATGTCGAACATAACATCTCTAGTAATTATCATATCATCAACATAAAGCAAAAGAAGAATGATGCATTTATAAGATTTTTGAACAAATAGTGCCGAGTCATGAGAGCTAGATGTGGAATCAAACTGCATAATTATAGTACTAAATTTGACAAACCAAGCTTAAAAAGCTTGTTTAAGACCATACAAAGCTCAATCTTTGACTGGTGAATGATGGTAACTTAGAGGAGATTTCATGTATACTTCTTCAGCTAGTTCACATTGAGAAATGAATTTTTGACGTCAATTTGATACAAATTTCATTTAAGAACAACAACAACAGTAAGTAAACTTCAAATTGATGAAAAACAAGCAACATGAGCAAATCTTTCTTTATAATCAATACCAAACTCTTATGTATACCTTTTTGCTACTAACTGAGCTTTATATTTATCAATTGAACCATCAGAATGAGTTTTGATCATGTAAACCCATTTACAGCCCACAACTAATTTCTTAGGAGGTATGTTAAGGGATATTATCCGTCATCGGATGTGGGTGAGGATCTGACTGTGCTTATATACATGTTGGTCCACTCCACCTAATATAAATTGATTTAGGTTGAAATCTGACATGGTTTCAGAAGTTGGCTCTATTCTTCCTCAGTCTCGGCCTCTGTCTGTTTGTACCTACCTAGCTCATGGCACGCTCCATGTGATAGGAGTGTTAAGGGATGCTATCCCACATCGACTTTAGGTGATGATCTGACTGTGCTTATATACCTATTGGGATACTCCACCTAATACCAATTGGTTTTGGGTTAGAATCTGACTGAGTGGATCCACCAAGTCCCAAGTGTTAGTGTTTTTAAGAGCCTATAACTCTTTTTCCATTGCTTGCTGCCAAACAGGGTTAGAACTGGTCTCTTGAATGATTGAGGCTTATAATGAGAGAATAGTTGACAAGTAATGAAAATCATGAAGACGAGTAGATTGTTCTCTTACTAGAGTTGAATGATGTACAAATGGACTAGAAGAGAATGACTTAGGAGGATGCATAGGAGGATTCTTTGGTGATGCAAAGACTTCAGATAAGATGCATGATCGTCTGTAGAGAGATTAAAAGGTGCATTAATACTGTAGGAATGTCTGTTGTGAGATTAGAAGATGTTGAGACATTAGTTTCCTCAGTAAATAATTCTACAATAGTTTTGGTAAAGTACAGGGTCACAGATAAATATGAGAATTGAAACTTTTATGTTGCATAAAACATTTTATGTTCCCAAAATATGGCATGATGAGACACACAAAGGTGATTTGAAATGGGATCGTAACACGTATATCTTTTTTGTTCAATTCCATATCCAAGACAAAAATATGCACTAGCACAAAACCTTTAAAGAGCTATAATAAGGATGACCTCCATGAAGATGTTCATAAGGAGTCATATTTAAAACTATTTTGGAAGGAATGGGATTTATAGTATAGATAGCTTATAATGAAAGAATAGTTGAAAAGAAATGAAAATCATGAAGAAGAGTATATTGTTCTCTTACTAGAATTGAACGATGTAGAGATGGACTGGAAGACAATGACTGAGGAGGACGCATAGCTGGATCCTTCGGTGGTGCAAAGACTTCAGATTAGCTTGAAGTTTATGCATGACTGTCTATAGAGAGATTAAAAGGTGCGTTAATACCGTAGGAATGTCTATTGTGAGATCAGAAGAGGTTGAGACATTAGTTTCCTTAAGAAATAATTCTACAGAAGAGTTGGTAAAGTACATGGTCACAGATGAATATGAGAATTAAAACTTTGACGTGTAGAAAACATTTTATGTTCCTAAAATATGGCATGATTAGACACACAAAATTGATTTGAAATGGGATTCTAACACATATATCTTTTTTTTTTCAATTCCATATCCAAGCAAACAATATGCACTGCCACAAAACCTTGAAAGAGCTATAATCATGATGACTTCCATGAAGATGTTCATAAAGAGTCATATTCAAAACTATTTCGGAAGGAATGGGATTTATAGTATAGACAGCTATTAAAGCAGCTCCCCCCCTAAAAAAATTCTCAGGATAAGAGGTAGAGATGAGTAAGGCCCTAGCAGTTTCTAGAATATGCCTATGATTTCGTCCAACTCTTTCTGAGAGGTTCCTGGATAAGATCGTTGAATGACAGTACCATGGGAGTGAAGAAAATCTAAAAACTCAGTATCCTATATTCCATAGCATTGTCAGTACTAGATTTTTTATGGAACTAGAAAATTGTAATTTTATCATGTTAGTGAATTCAAAGTAAATTTTGTACTACTCAGACCTACTTTGCATATGAGATAACCATGTGAACCTGGAATAGTCATCTACAAAAATAACAAAGTATTTTGATCCCCTAGAGTATCAATAGGAGCAGGTCATGTATCATTATAATTAAATCAAAAGGTGCAGAGGAAGTGCAGTCACTATTATGAATAGGGGTACACATTGTTTTGCAAGCTGAAATGTTGTGCAATTAAAATTCTCATCTATTACATAGACCTAATAGACCACTAGAAAGTAAAGAATGTAAACGACTAAGTGAAGCATGACCTAAGCGAGAATGCCAAAGACTCAAAGTAGGAGTGAAACTGGTAGAACCAGTTATATGAGTAGGAGAGGGAGGTTGGTGAAGTATGTGAAGGTTCACGAGTTCAAACAGAAATCCAATCTTCTAGCCTAATGTATGTATCATTCTAGTCTGTGGATCTTGCACACGAAAACCAGAATTAGTTAAGATAACATCAACTCCTAGTTCAACAAACTGACTGACAGACACTAGATTTAAAGTGAGTTTGGGAACAAAATAAGCATTAGAAAGAGACAGATTGGATGAAGATATCTGACCAATATGGTTGATAGACATTAATGAGCCATCAACTATAGAGATGAGAGGTATATGCGAACCTAATTATTTTATAAAAATAAACTAGAGTCAGAAGTCATGTGTTTACAATAAACAAAATCAAGAAACCAAGGAGACACCTAATGTAGCAGACAAACCACTAACAAATTGATTAACCGAGTTATAAAGAATTGGTTTGATGATATACTCAAGATCTCTCACAGAATTGGAAACAATAGAAGAGCCAGAAATATCAGAAGCAACAACAGGAAGATGACCCATCATAGGCTTGATTTGATACTTTGGACATGATGTGTCTATATTGGAGCCATTGTTGAACGGTTTGTCAAGATTTACATAATAATACCCCAAAAATATCCATAATAGCAAGTACAATGCAAAGATATGAACGGTTCAGGACCCATAAAGATGTGGTGAAGTTGTGTTTCAAATGGTAGGTTCTAAATTTTTTTAATGAATAAAAAAATATTGTAGCAGATCGAGTGAAAAAAGATGATGAAAAGAACAACGAAATAGGTTGAAAGAAAGGTGGGCAGGTGCTCGGGTCGAGTGAGGACACAGGCACTGCACGTGTCGGGTGTAGGGCTTAAACAAAACAGTTGTTGGGATGAAAGGCATTGAACCGGAGTAGATGTTGGTAACACAAAATGGGGTCAAAATAGTTGCTGAGTTGTTCAGTGGTGCAGGTAAGATCCTGACAGGCGAGCGGGTCGGGCGCAAGCAGGCGCCGTTTGCGAAAACCAAGCGCGCATTGAGTGAGTCAGGGGGTTGGAACGGATAGGTGGACGGGTCTACAGAAAAAGAACAATTTCCAGACGCAGTCATTGACGCAGTCATTGACGCGTATGGCGCGTGTGACGTCATTCAGCATCTATTTTTTAATGGAAAATACCAGAATGAGCGGGTTAGGCTCTGATACCAACTAGAAAGCTAAAAGAGTTATATTGATCAAAAATAATATTTAAATAGTACATCGGGTATTTATACACATGGATAAGAAAGTTAAAAATACTAAAATACCCTTAAATACCAGATAAGTAGAAAAGATAAACAATATTATCCAACATTCCCTCTCAAGCTGGCGCATAGATATCAATCATGCCTAGCTTGCGAGAGTTGACTGTAGAAGAGTAGGACCGACAGGCTTTGTAAGAGCATCAGGAGTTTGCTCAGATGAAGGAACAAACTTTATAGAGATAGCTCCAGACCAAAATTTCTCTCGAATGAAGTGAATATCAACCTCGATATGCTTGGTTCTTTCATGAAGAACAGAATCTGAAGCTAAAATTAATGCCGACTTATTGTCACAGTACAATGTGGAAGGTAAACAGGGTAAGAAACCGAGTTCTCCTAGAATAGAATGAAGCCAAAGAACCTCACACGTCTCTTGAGCCATTGCCCAGTATTCTGCCTCAGCAGATGACCGAGAAACCACAGACTGCTTCTTGATTTTTCAAGAGAAAAGATGATTACCATAAAAAGTACAAATACCAGATGTAGATCTTATATCTGTCGTTGACCCACCATAGTCAGCATCAGTAAAGTAAGACACATCAAATGTGTTTTTGGAGGAATAGAAAAGGCCAAGGCCCAGACAATACTTCAAGTATCTCAAAATATGGTAAACTGCATCCAAATGTGAAGTACGGGGAGCATGCATAAACTGGCTCACAAGGCTAACAGAAAAAATCCAGATCGGGACGTGTGTTAGTTAGATAAATAAGTCTTCCAACCAATCTCTGATACATATTCGGATTTGCTAATAGTTCACCTGATTCAGCTGAAATTTTGACATTCGGATCCATAGGTGTAGATGCAGGTCTACATCCCAACATCTCATATCACCAAGCAGGTCAAGAATATACTTCCGCTGCGAGAGAGAGATACCTATCTCGGAACGAGCAACCTCAATACCTAAAAAATACTTTAGCCCCTCCAAATCTTTGGTATCAAAAGATGAACTAAGATCTTTCTTGACCTTAGTAATGCTGATACTGTCCTCACCAGTCAAGATGATATCATCCAAATATACAGAGAGAATGACACATTGCCCTAATGAATTCCGTCTGATAAAACATGTATGATCAGAGTGACATCTAAGAAATCCCAACCCAAGCACCACTGCACTAAATCGAGCAAACCAAGCCCGCAAAGACTATTTCAATCCATACAAGGATTTTCACAGACGACATACTATCCCTGAATACTCCCTCTCAGCCCGAAAACCCGGAGACGGATCCATATAAATAATCTCATCCAAATCACCATTCAAGAAGGCATTCTTGACATCCATCTGATGCAAGGTCTAGGAGTGAGAAGCATCCAAAAAGATAATAAGACGAACAGTAGTGAGTTTTGCAACAAGAGCAAAGATTGCATTCAAATCCTTGCCAGGAATCTGAGTAAAACCTTTGGCGACTAGACGTACCTTGTACCGATTAACAGTTCCATTCACATTTTATTTAAGATTGAATACCCAACGACATCCAACCATTTTCTCCCCCTGAGGCAAAGCAACCAAGCCCCAAGTATGATTGTCTTGCAAGGATTTCATCTCATCTTGTAGGCGGCCACCCACCGTGGGTCTCGTGTTGCTTCCCCAACAGATCGCGAAATTGCAGTAGAATCAATGTGACTGACAAATCTGTGAAAGGAACTGGACAGAGAACTATACGACATATGATTCTCAATGGGAGCACGGTCCCACAAAGGATATCGTCGAGAGGGGGGAGGATCAGTACCTTCGTTCGTAGAGGAGTTCAGCATAGGGAGATGAGAGTGCGACTATACACCTTGGTAGGAGGACCTGCAATGGGAGGCAAAGAAGTAGGAGAAACAATGGGAGCATCTATATTAGGGGGGTTAAGAATAGGGATAGGATGAGGAAGATCCTCAACAGATGAGACCCCAGTCCTAACACCAATGGAACCAGAAAAGAATGGGGTATTCTCCCAAAAAGTAACATCTAAAGAAGAAATAAACCGTCTAGATGAGGGATCATAACATCGATACCCTTTGGACTGAGATGAGTATCCCATAAATACGCAACGGATAGATCTATCGTCCAACTTTGTTCGAGTAAAACGCTTGTTTTGAACAAAGTAAACACAACCAAAGACATGAGGCATAATAGGGAAACGGGTTTTTTAGGATGAAGAAGACCTAAAGGAGTTTGCCCACCCAAGATTCGATTAGGAACTCTATTAATCAAATATGTTGCGGTGAGAATAGACATGTCCCAAAAAATTTGGGGAACCGACATTCCCTTCAAAAGGCAACAGGAAATGCCCATAATGTGGTGATTCTTACGCTCAGCTACACCATTTTGTTCAGGAGTATATGGACATGTAAGCTGCTGAAGAATCCCAAGACTAGAAAGATGAGAGACAAGATCACCCAAAATATAATCACCCCCGTCATCAGAATGAATCGATCGAACAACAGTTTGATACTGGGTTTTGATCATAGTAAGAAATTGTTTAAGCACATGTGAGACATCATATTTTTTCCTAAGCAAATAAACTCATGTACATCTAGAAAAGTCATCAATAAATGTGACATAATATCGGTGTCCAGACATAGCAGTGATAGGAGATGGACCCCAAACATCAGAATGAATTAAATCAAACGTAGCAACATATCTATTCATGTGAGAAATATAAGGCTTATGAAAATGTTTCGAAAGCTCGCAAATTTCACATTTAAACTGAAATTGTTTACATGAATTAATCAATGAATGAAATAACGAACAAAGATATTGAAAATTGACATCTCCCAAACGAGCATGCTTCAAATGTAAGTCTCTAAAAGAAAAGGAAACAGGAAAATAAAAAATAATAGAAGAGGCAACTCGAATAATAGGATCTGGTGGTTGAAGGGGAGGTAGATCGCCAAAGTAGTATAGTCCATCTCGCTCACACCCCTTGCCAAAAATCCTCTTTGTAAGATGGTCTTGCAAAAAGAAACGATCAGGTAAAAAAATGACAGCACAATCTAGAGCTTTGGCTAGGTGACTAACATATAAAAGGTTGATATGAAATTTAGGCAAATGAAATACAGAGGTAATAGTAATTTCAGGAGACAGTTGTACAGTCCCTCTACCGCTCACAACAGTCTGAGAACCATCAGCTAACTGTACTGAACCTTTAACAGGTTCTAATGGTGTAGAAAAAACTGATAACTCACCAATTATATGATCATTTGCCCCCGAATCCAAAATCCATGTAGGTGACTCAGTACGAATATGATGTACAGTGGGAGTACCTGAGGTAGTGGAGGTAGGAGGATCAGAGACAGGAGCAATGGTAATAGTAGAAGTCTGTTGAAACATAAGACGAGATACCTTAGCCTGTAAAGCTGCTACTTGAGAGAGGACAGATGACTCGGCCAAATTATTGGTGGCTATAGAAGTATTAGCTATCGTTGCCGATCTAGTGGGTATATTAATCTTTTTTCTAGAATTGAGCGCGCAACTCGCGATGAAGTTTCCAACAAGTATCCTTGATATGACCATTGTTCCCACAATGATGACAAAATTTCCTCCCAGCTGGAGGACGAGAACTAGAGAAACCACGAGCACCAAGGGCCATCTGATCATTATTACTAGCGGTGGCAGGGATGGGAGTCGAGATCGAGATAAGACGTCGACGCTCATCTCCATCAACCATGACAAAGGTCTCAAGCAATGATGGTACAGGAGAGGAATTAAGGATTTGGGTACGAAGTGACTCAAATTCAGGCTTAAGCCCAATCAGAAATGCATATGTGTGATGACGATCTAGCCTCTTGACTACTACATGAGCCATTGTCTCAAAGTCACTAACTGGTTCATATTGAGCCATCTCATCCCACCGTACACGTAAATATCCAAAAAATTGAGCAACATTCAATCCAAGTCTCTCCTGATTGGCACTAGCAATCTCCTGATACAACTCAAAATATGGAGCCTCGTTCCTTGAATGGGCATACATGGCAGTCAAAGCATTCCACAAATCGACAACCGTCTCATTATACATAAACATATTATAGACCGAAGACTCCATAGATCCAAACAACCATCCCAATATCAAACAGTTATCAACATCCCACTGGGCTTCCTTTGCATCGTCATCTTTAGGGCGAGGAACACGTCCTCGAAGCCAAAGACTCTTTCCCCGTCCACCAAGAAATAACTTCAACGATCGAGACCAAGCAACAAAATGTCATCCATTTAAAAGAACACTAGTAACTCTTCCACCAGATGCAGGATAAGCCAGATCTGGCTTAGCAACAGCCATGACAGCGGCATTTGAAGATTCAGACATAATGAATCCAAGAAAGCAATACAAATTACTAAGAAAATCCCATGGAAAGATGAAGAAAGATTGAACACGACCGTTTATATCATGAAAAAGTCACCAAACAAGTGACCAAACTGTGGTCTAAGCCACAACAATCCAAAAAATACAGAAAATCCTAGGTCTGCACATAGTCTAGGAAAACCCAACCACATTGAAAAAACAAAGTTAGAAACAGTAAAAAAAGAGCTTTGGCGACCGGAGGTGGAGGTGTCGGCGGCCGGAGGCTGGGCGCGGCTGGTGGAGGCGGCCGGCGCGAATGGCGGTGGTCGGCGCTGTCTGGTGGCTGTGGCAGATTAGGGTTAGGCTCTAATACCAACTAGAAAGCTAAAAGAGTTATATTGATCAAAAATAATATTTAGATAGTACATGGGGTATTTATACACATGTATAAGAAAGTTAAAAATACTAAAATACCCTTAAATACCAGAAAAGTAGCAAAGATAAACAATATTATCCAACATGACCGAGGTTTGATGAAACAAGATGTCGGTGACCAAGGAAGGGAACGGTCATGGCTATATCTACAGACGGTGGATAAACGATGAACAGTGACGGCGGCTGGAGTGATGAACGGCAACAAAGAATAGAAAAATTTTGACCAATAGGTCCAGACAGAAAAAAATATAAATCAGAAACTAAGCTATGGTTTTGTGATAAATAACGAATAACTCAATATATCAGTTTATAAAATATGTACAGATGAAAGCTAATGTATTGGCTTAGAATAACGTATAATATAAGATATAAAATGTAGTATAAAATATAATACAAGTGAATGTGGTTAAACAATCCTCTAAATATATATGTTATCAATATGCACATTAATTATATGAGAAAAATACACATTTGTCCCTCATACTTTACAGTCAGTTTCATCTAGAACCCATACTTCAAAAAGTTTCAAAGAGAACTCTGACTTACACAAATGTATTAAATTAGTCATTCATCCAATTTTCGTCCGAAAATATTAACAGATAGTAACATGAACAGTTAAATGCATAATTGGTCAGGTGTGGAACCCACAAAAGCAAATGTGCTGATTTTACCTTCCTACCCAAAATGCCTCATAATTTCACTCCACATTTCTTCCAATTTCCCTCCATTTTGGAGTATTTTTTTCCTAATATTTTGGGTTTTCTTTTCTCGCTATAGCCAAATTCAATATTTTTGGTACATCAAGAATTAGGCAGTAAAACCTAATAAAAGAAATATCAGCACTATTAGCGTCTAACAAAAAGCTCCAAATCTGGAGGGGATACGTGGGAGTTGTCAAAGAAATGCCCCCAAAATAAGCAAAAAATTGTCTTCATAAAAGGTATGGGTGATATTGCAATTCCAGTTACGAGTCAAAAGCTCACGACAATCCATATGATATTATTAAGCGAATGTGTATTAGCATCATCGGAGTTCAGGAGATGGATAGCTATCCAATTTAGCAAAAAAGAACCCCAAGCGTGTATCCTGGCGGGAAAAAAAATCATGAATAGAAAAATAAACATGCACAAAATAAATATGGGGATTTTTGCTAAAGTAGAATTCTACATTAATTATTTTATAGAATTAGACCCCTACGCTAATTTTTACTTGTCCTGGCCTTTGGCCCTTGGTCCATCTTCAATTCAAAATCAACTTGTAAAGTTACCAAAGAGCCCCTTTCATGAATTCCAAACGACGGCTTGAAAAAAAGTTATGATTACACAAAACCCCACTCATTCGTGTTACTCACTTACATTTCCCTAATTTCTCTATTATTGTTACTATCTCTCTTACATTTCTCTATTATTGTTACTCTCTCTCTCTCTCTCTCTCTCTCTCTCTCCCGCATCTCTCTTTCTCTCTGCAAATCTTTGAATCTTCATCTCCCAAAGCAAGAAAAAATAACAAGATAAGTTTTCGAGTTCCTGAGTTTTTGTTCTGGATTCTGAGGTGCTTTTTCTGGGTTTCTGAGGTTTTTTTTTTCTAGATTTCTACGCTTCTGTTTTGTATGGATGTCTGAATCACAACAATGTTATTTTTTTCTTATATTTTTTATGGGCTTCTGAGTGTTTTTTTCTCCTAGGTTTTTGAGTGTTTTTTTCTAGGTTTCTAAGGTTCTGGTCTTGCTGGGTGTTTGTTTTCTGGGTTACACGATGGTCGTGTAAGCCTCGTGTAGGCTACACAAGGACTACACGATGGTCGTGTAAGCCTCGTGTAAGCCTCGTGTAGGCTACACGAGGACTACACGAGGGTCATGTACATTTCCTGATTTTATGTTTGTCTTGAATATTCTACAGGCTATATTTTCATCAAAGATGCAACTAAGATACGTCAATGACGTTAAAACAATTCCAAAAGCAAGGGTCAATACAAGATGCAATACCCACTGCATAGATGTTATCAAGACTAAGATGGCAGCTCCTCAACTCTCACTATTTAGGGAGACATGCTTTGGCCATCTCCTTGATCTCCCAGCCCTAAATTTTTTAGGAATTATCTCCCACCAAGTGCTGGCCAGGGAGGCTGAATATGTCAACAGTACTCCGTTAATGAGGAAATCTGATTTCTTGTCAATGAGGAACCACTACGCTTCTCCAAGAAAGAGTTCTCGTTGATGATCAGACTAAAATTCGGTGAAGCCTGGGATGAGAAGAAGACTTGTGGTCCCAACAAACTCTATGATATGTACTTTCCCAAAGCCCAATCAGTAACCATGGCTGAGTTGAAGTAGAATTTTAAAAACTCTGAATATAAGTCAGATTTTGATGCGGTTAAGATGGCTCTAACTTATTTGCTAGAGCATTTTCTGTTGGGGAAGGAGAATCGTACCCTAATTGAGAATAGATTGTTGGTTTTAGTTGACGACCTTGAAGCGTTCAATCAATATCCGTGGGGAGAGCTCTCATTCTCTAAAACAATGAAACCATTATTAGTTGTGAAGAATACAAAAGTTATTTTTGGTGATCGTAAAGATCAAGAAAAAAACATACAAATTCCCTGCTACTGTTCATAGGTATTCACTCAATGGATGTCTATTTGCCTTCCATTTATTTAATTCTATATAGTGATGTATTGAATTATTTATGTGATGAATACTGAATTACTCTCTTTTGTTTAAATAGGCATATGTATTTGAATCTATCCCCTTGGTGAGTAGTTTGTATAGTAACCAGGTTTCGACCAAGGTGTCAAGGATTCTCAAGTGGTGCGCGACCACGATAGTACTGGTTGAGAATCTTCAAAAAAAAATTTCAAAGGAGAATATATGTTGGTGAATTATGTTGACAAGTTAATTTATATTAATTTCACATATACTAATTTATATTTCTTGCATTTTTAGTTGACAGTTCTTTCCTTGGTCCTTACTGAGGAGGAAGCAGAAAAAAACTTTTGGAGAGAAGGTATGTTCAAAATCATTTTCTACCATTCTTCTTTTTAAACAGAGACCTCTTGTAGTCATCGTGTATACTACATAATGATTACATGGAACTCGTGTAGTCTACACCATGACTACACGAGGCCTGTGTAACTATCGTGTAGTCTACACGATGACTACATGAGGTCCATGTAACTAATCTGTAATCACCTATTCTATTTTATCTACTTAACATTACATGTTTTTTTAGTTGATGCCTCCTCCGTCACCCTTTCCAGTAGGAGATGAGGATAATGAGGAGGAGGAGGTCATTGAAAAGGAAGAGGAGAAGAAGAAGAGGAAGAGGTCATTGAAAAAATAAAGGAGAAGAAAGTTGTGTCCAAGAAGTTTAGTAGACATGAAGATTGGGTGAGGAAATGTCTGATTGAAATGGACCAAAAGATCACTTCAATGGACAAGAAGATTCTATCTATGCAATCAGACATTTCATTTGTAATTTCCTAAACTAAATTTTTGATTGATCATCTGGTAACATTTGGCCAGATGATTACTCATTCTATCCTTGATCTGCCATGATGATGGCTAGTGATGGGGAGGAGATAAAGATTGAGAAGGAAGTGAAAAAAATGGAGAAGGAGAGAAGGATGAAAAAGAAGAAGATATGGTAGAGAAGGAAGAAGAAGAGGAGATGGTAGAGAAGGAAGAAGAATAAGAGAAGGAATAGAAGGAAGAAGAAGAAAAAGAAGAAAAAGAAGAAGAGAAGGTCGAAGAAAAGGAAGAAGAAAAGGAAGGTAATAAGGAGGAGGGGGTGAAAAGAAGGAAGATGAAGAAAAGACAAAAGAGAAAAAAGAAATAGAAGAGAAAATAGAAATAGAAGAATGAAAAGAAGAAAAAATATAAGAAGAAGAAGAAGTAAAAGAAGAAAAAATAAAAGAAGAAGAAAAACAAAAAAAACAAAAAAAAAGAAAGTTGAAAAAGTTGAAACTACACAAAGAAGAAGAAGTTGAAAATAAAGAAGGAAGAATGTGAAAAAAAATAAGAATTAGAAAGAATAAAGGGGAAGAAAAAAAAGAAACAAAAAAGAAGAAGAAGCTGAAAATAAAGTAGAAGAAGAAGAAGAAGAAACAAAAAAGAAGGACAAAATGTTGCGTCGATAATATCTGCATTGATGGATTCGGTTTAGTCAATGGAGCAGTCCAACGATGGAGAAAAATAAGAGCTTGTCTGCCTTGGTGAATTTGGTAAGATGAAGATAAAAAGCTCTCGGGTCCTAGAGTCACCTAATTGGGAAACCAAAAAGGTTAAAAAGAAGAAGCAACGAAGGAAAAAAATTGATGAGAGTATCGTTGCCAGAACGGACTTCACGGGCCACATGTAGACTTCATGACCATTTTTTATTGACGTTGGAGTTTAAAATTTTTCCCGTGACATTACAAGGGAAGCTGTCTAGCCGAATGGCAAAGTTTGAGCAAGATCCCGTGGGCTGGGATATTAACGTTGATGATCAACTCTGGTACCTGGTCCTCGGCTTGCAGATGAATTTTGGAAGGAGTTGGGAACATTCAGATAAGGCTATCTTTTCAATGAATGTGAACCATAGTCATTGGATTACGGTTGAGCTTGATTTGAATGGTCAGTGTATTCGTATTTATAACTCCATGAAGACGTCATATCAAAGCTCCTTGTACATTGAAATAATGAAACATTTCATGAAGATTGTCTCTCTGCTAGCTCAAATGATGAATATTCATGAGAGAATACATGAGGTTGAACCTAAAGATGAGTGAAAATATGAGATTATTAAGTGTCTACAAGAAGAGAATAGTGATATGAACCCCGCCGACGATTTACGATGAAACCAGATAACAATGATGGTTCAAGAACGTGAAAGACAAGAATTGTTGAGCCTTAACCCATTATCTAGCAAGATAAGAACTAAGACTATGAAGGATAGAAACGTCACACCAAGAAACCTAAGGATCACTTAAGAATCAATGTGATAAGTTTGGTTATTTGAACGCCACAAGACTAACTTGATAAGTTCAAAGAGTTCTTTCAAGAACAAAGAGGACACACCTCACAATAACATAAACTTGTTTTTAATATTCATAACATGATTATAAATTTCGCGGGTACCATATTTTATACTTGGAACAACCCTCCAAGAATAGGAAAAGCATTAATTTTAGCTTTGAAACAACACCAACATTAAAGTAAATAAGTTCCCACATTTTTAGACCTTTTTTGACTACTAATAATAAGTAAATATCACTAATTGACTATGAACAATGTATTTAAGCATAACCAATCCAAGCTAGATTCATCCCCCCTATTTAATAGCCTTGAAAATAGTCCAATTCATGCCCTTTCATGGCCTTATCTTGATGAACACATTTTTGTAGGTTCATTATCCTTTTCAGTTGCTTTTGTATGCTAATTTGACTCTTCAATGGCCTTGATGACATGGATAAAGCCTTGATTTTCATTTTGACCCACATTGGGTTTCACTTTTTCAGAATCAATCCAATTCTCTTGAATCATCCCAATAAGCGCTTTCTTGAAATTTTGGCTCTAAGTCTTGTAATTGGACCACCAAGGAGTGATAAAGGATCTTGTACAAGTTCAGCTTCATTCCCGCGTGTATGCTCAGCGCCACAGCTCCTAGATTTTCATCATTCTCCCCCTCTTGAGAAGGATTTATCCTCAAATCAACACCTGCATCAAATGGAGACAAATCAGCAACATTAAAGCTTGTACTGACACCGTATTCACCTAGTAAGTCAAGTTTGTAAGCATTGTCATTAATGCGTTCCACCACTTGAAATGGTCCATCACCCCGAGGTATGAGTTTTGAACGTCGGTGCTCCAGAAAATGCTTTTTTCTCAAGTACAACCAAACCCAATCTCCTGGTTCAAAAACTATCTTCTTGCGTCCCTTGTTGGCTTGATTGACATATTGTTCAGTCCTCCTTTCAATATTCAGCCGTGCCTTCTCATGAATTTTCTTAAAAAATTTAGCCTTCTTTTTCCCGTCTAAGTTTACACGTTCACTCAAAAGTAAAGGAATTAAATCCAAATGAGATAAATGATTAAATCCATAAAAAATATCAAACGGTGAAAACTTAGTTGCTGCATGTGTACTTCTATTGTAAGCAAATTCAATATGTGACAAACAATCTACCCACGTTTTCAAGTTCTTCTTAATGATAGCACGCAATAAAGAAGACAAAGGTCTATTCACTACTTTAGTTTGACCATCAGTTTATGGATGACAAGTAGTAGAAAATAATAACTTGGTTCCCATCTTTCCCCACAAAGTCTTCCAAAAGTAACTCAAAAACTTTGCATCCCTATAAGAAACAATGGTCTTAGGCATGCCATGTAACCTAACAATTTCTTTGAAGAACAAATCAGCTATATGTGATGCATCATCAATTTTATGACATGCAATGAAGTGTGCCATTTTAGAAAACCTGTCAACCACCATAAAAATTGAATCTCTGCCCCTCTTAGTTCTAGGTAAACCCAAAATAAAATCCATATAAATATCAGTCCAAGGTTTACTAGGTATAGGCAAAGGGGTGTACAAGACATGAGGTTTTAATTTAGACTTAGTTTGTTTACATGTGATACATTTTTCACAGATTCTTTGCACATCACGCTTCATATGAGGCCAAAAGAAATGTTCATGCAAAACTCTAAAAGTCTTAGCTACTCCAAAATGGCCCATTAATCCTCCTCCATAAGCTTCTCTCACAAGCAATTCATGCAAAGAACACATAGGCACACACAATTTATTTTCCCTAAACAGAAATCCATTATGCCTATAAAACTTATTAATTGCCACTATTTCACATGGATTGAACACATTACCAAAATCAGAATCTTGTGCATACAAATCCTTAATGTATTCAAAACCAAGTAATTTTGTGTCTAAAATTGAAAGTAAGGCATACATTTGGGACAATGCATCAGCAACCATATTTTCCTTACCTCGCCTATATTTGATCACATAAGGAAATGTTTCAATGAATTCGATCGACTTGACATGTCATTTGTTCAACTTTTGTTGTCCTTTCAAATATTTCAAGGATTCATGATCCATGTGAATCACAAACTCCTTTGGCCATAAATAATGCTACCAATTTTCTAATGCCCTCACCAAAGCGTACATCTCCTTATCATAAGTTGGATAATTTAGAACTGCCCCACTCAAATTTTCACTAAAATAAGCCACGGGACAACCTTCTTGCATCAAAACAGCTCCAATACATATTCCATAGGCATCACACTCAATTTCAATTGTTTTAGCAAAGTCAGGTAAAATAAGCAATGGTGCATTAGTTAAATTTTCTTTGATCAATTTGAATGCTTTTTCTTATTCTTTTTCCCACTTAAATGGAACATTTTTCTTGATGACTTTAGTAAGAGGGGCGGCCAAGCTATTAAAATCACGCACAAACCGCCTATAGAAGCTAGCTAGGCCATGAAAACTCCTCACTTGGCTGATTGTTGTTGGCATTGGCTTTGCATTGTACATAAGTACAATAAAGGATTGATGTGAAAATAAACCTAGTCATGGTGGCTTCACGTTGCTCTTCCACATTTTCCCGGATCATAGCTACATCCATCTCCTTGTAGTATTCATCTACACTCTTGGAACCTTGAGTTAGCCTTTGTAGTTTTTGAAACAAACTCCTATAATAGTGGCTTGGTACAAAACGCCTCCTCATAAGCAATTTCATCTCCTCCCAAAAGCCCACGGGTGGCTCTCTATTTCTCCTTATATTATTTTGTAATTGATCCCACCAAACAATGACATAATCGGTGAATTCAATTGCTGCCAACTTACTTTATCTTTGAATAGTTGTGACAATCAAACACCATCTCCACTTTAGTTTCCCACTCCAAGTAAGCTTCCGGATCATTTTTACCTTGAAAAGATGGGATTTTGATCTTTATGTTTCCTAGATCATTATCCATCCTAGGTCTACCCATCCTAACTTCTCTATTTCCATAACCACGCTCAAACTTGCCCTGGTTCATATATGGCTCTTCAAACTCCTCCAATTATGCTTCTTCCTCAACATTATCCGAAAGAAGACGCCCGCCTCGCTGTCTATTAGGAATTTCATGTTGCTGCCCCCTAGGTGTTCTCATTTCTACCCTATCCAACCTCTCTTGAATAGGTTCTAATTCTGCCCTCAGCATACGCCTCATTTCCCCCAACATCGCTTGCATTTGAAGGTTCGGAATGGCTTGTTATTGAACTTCTTCGAATACGTCTTCGTCTTGGTTATTGGACATATTTAGAATCTGGAAAATAAGATTCGACACCTCACAAACACTCCCTTATTTGTTTCACTCAAGAATTATACACTGACTCTCGTGTTTTCACTCTAAATGGCTTTTACCCTCATATGGTCTCACACACTCTTGCATTTTTCCACTCTTTTATGTCTCTTTAGCCCTTATCGAACTCAAGAAACCAAATAGAAATATCCAGCAGCAATTCAAAATGAGAAATAACCAAAACTCACAAAGGGTCAAAAAATTGATTGTGATAGAAAAAGAATGGAATACACGATTTTTATAGTTTCAATAATTACCCAAAATTCACACAAATCTGTAACGGATTTTAATAACTCTTTTTTTGGGTCAAAAGAGTTGAGAAAATGAAAAATAGGATTGGAACAAAAAAAAATTCTTATTGCTTCTTTTTGTAGACTCCTCATTTTTTTTTCTATTTTTCTCTCTTTTTTTGCTTTTTTTTCTTCTTTTTTTGTTTTATTTTTTTATACAGAAATAAATAAGAAAACAAATAAAGATAAAGGATAGTCAAATTTACCTTAGAACCAAAGCTCTGATACCAAATGATATGAACCCCACCGACGATTTACGATGAAACTCGATAACAATGATGGTTCAAGAACCCCAAGAACGTGAAAGATAAGAATTGTTGAGCCTTAACCCATTATCTAGCAAGATAAGAACTAAGACTGCGAATGATAGAAATGCCACACCAAGAAACCTAAGGATCACTCAAGAATAAGGGTGATAAGTTTGGTTGTTTGAACACCACAAGACAAACTTGATGAGTTCAAAGAGTTCTTTCAAGAACAACGAGGACACACCTCACAATAACATAAACTTGTTTTCAATATTCATAACATGATTACAAATTTCGTGGGTACCATGTTTTATACTTTGAACAACCCTCCAAGAATAGGAAAAGAATTAATTTTAGCTTTGAAACAACACCAACATTAAAGTAAATAAGTTCCCACATTTTTAGACCTTTTTTGACTACTAATAATAAGTAAATATCACTAATTGACTATGAACAATGTATTTAAGCATAACCAATCCAAGCTAGATTCATCCCCCTATTTAATAGCCTTGAAAATAGTCCAATTCATGCCCTTTCATGACCTTTTTTGTAGGTTCATTATCCTTTTCAATTACTTTTGTATGATAATTAGACTCTTCAATGGCCTTGATGACATGGATAAAGCTTTGATTTTCATTTGGACCCATATTATGCTTCACTTTTTTAGAATCAATCCAATTCTCTTGAATCAGCCCAATAAGTGCTTTCTTGAGACTTTGGGCTCTAAGTCTTGTAATTGGACCACCAGAGAGTGATAAAGGATCTTGTGCAAGTTCAGCTCCATTCCCGCGTGTATGCTCAGCCTCACGTCCATTTTCAGCTTCTAGATTTGCATCAAATAGGTAAGTGAAATATACATTTTTTTGAAAGTCCACTTAAAATTTCATACATATTATTTAATTATGTTTTTGCATTTCATATGTTTTGTAGGTTTGATTGTAGGGTATTTAACCTTAAGTTTGTTGAAACCCTCACATATGGGAAGAATCTCCAAGAAATAACTCAACAACAAATGCCAGAATATCGAAGATGGATTATTGAGTTATTTGCACGTGACAATGTTGTACCGAAATAATATGGATATATTTTATGAATTTTTATTTTATTAAATTGTGAATTATGAATTATGAGTTTTTTTGTCATTATATGTTTAGTGTAGGCTTCATGTAGCCCACACGAAAACTTCACGGGCATCGTGCATGCTTCATGTAGCCTACAAGATGGCATCACGGGTATCATGTAGTCATCGTGTAGACTACACGAGGACTTCACGGGAATCGTGTAGGATTCATGTAGGCTAATAAACTTTATGACATTATTAAATAAAAAACACAAATATATTTCTATATTTACTTGACTTGGTCATCTCGATTACTTCACGAGCATCGTGTAGCCTTCAGTAGCCTACACGATGGCTTCACGGGTATCGTGTAGACTACATGATGACTTCTCGGGCATCGTGTAGTCTACAGGATGACTTCACGGGCATCTTGTAATTATCGTGTAGACTACACGACTACTTCACAGGAATCGTGTATGATTCATGTAGGCTAATTAAACTTTATGGCATTATTAAATAAACAACACAAGTATATTTCTATATTTAAGTGGCTTGGTCATCCTGATGACTTCACGGGCATCGTGTAGGCTTCATGTAGCCTACATGATCACTTCACGGGCATAGTATAGTCTTCATGTAGCCTACACGATGACTTCACGGGCATCGTGTAGACTACACGAGGACTTCATGGGCATCGTGTAGACTACACGAGTACTTCATGAGAATCGTGTAAGATTCACGTAGGCTAATTAAACTTTATGGCATTCTTAAATAACAAACACAAGTATATTTCTATATTTAAGTGGCTTGGTCATCCTGATGACTTCACGGGCATCGTGTAGGCTTCATTTATCCTACATGATGACTTCACGGGCATAGTGTAGTCTTCATGTAGCCTACGTGATGACTTCACGGGCATCGTGTAGACTACACGAGGACTTCACGCGAATCGTGTAGGATTCATGTAGGCTAATTAAACTTTATGACATTCTTAAATAACAAACACAAATATATTTCTATATTTAAGTGGCTTGGTCATCCTGATGACTTCACGTGTATCGTGTAGGCTTCATTTAGCCTACATGATGACTTCACGGGCATAATGTAATCTTCATGTAGCCTATGCGATGACTTCACAAGCATCGTGTAGACTACACGAAGACTTCACAGGAATCGTGTAGGATTCATGTAGGCTAATTAAACTTTATGACATTCTTAAATAACAAACACAATTATATTTCTACAGTTAAGTGGCTTGGTCATCATGATGTCTTCATGGGCATCGTGTAGGCTTCATGTAGGCTAATTAAGTTTTATGACATTATTAAATAAAAAACTCAAGTATATTTCTATATTAATATTTAATTCAAGTCTACAAAGGTCATTATTTATATTTAAGTGGCTTGGTCATCCCGTTGATATAGATGAATTGGATTTCTGCACGTTTGTCGATTGTGGCCAATTTACCCACAACGTTTGCACTTACTTCTCACTACTTCCTCACCTCTAGATGGAATTCTCTATGTCCATCTTATATGGGCATCGTGTAGCCTTCAGTGGCCTACAATGGCTTCACGGACATCATGTAGACTACATGATGACGTCACGGGCATCATGTAGTCTATATGATGATTTACAGACATCTTTTAATCATCGTGTAGACTACACGAGTACTTCAAAGGAATCGTTTATGATTCATGTAGGCTAATTAAACTTTATGGCATTATTAAATAACCAACAGAAGTATATTTATATATTTAAGTGGCTTGGTCATCCTGATGACTTCATGGGTATTGTATAGGCTTCATGTAGCCTACATGATGACTTCACGGGCATAGTATAGTCTTCATGTAGCATATGCGATGACTTCACGGGCATCGTGTAGACTACACTAGGACTTCACGGGAATCGTGTAGGATTCATGTAGGCTAATTAAACTTTATGACATTCTTAAATAACAAACACAAGTATATTTCTATATTAAAGTGGCTTGGTCATCTTGATGACTTCATGGGCATCGTGTAGGCTTCATTTAGCCTACATGATGACTTCACGGGCATAGTGTAGTCTTCATGTAGTCTATGCGATGACTTCACAGGCATCTTGTAGACTACACGAGGACTTCACGGGAATCGTGTAGGATTCATGTATGCTAATTAAACTTTATGACATTCTTAAATAACAAACACAAGTATATTTCTACAGTTAAGTGGCTTGGTCATCCTGATGACTTCATGGGCATCGTGTAGACTACACGATGACTTCACGGGAATCGTGTAGGATTGATGTAGGCTAATTAAATTTTATGACATTATTAAATAACAAACATAAGTATATTTCTATATTAATATTTCATTTAAGTCTACAAAGGTCATTATTTATATTTAAGTGGCTTGGTCATCCCGTTAAGATAGAGGAATTTGATTTCTGCACGTTTGTGGCCAATTTACCCACAACATTTGCACTTCTTTCTCACTACTTCCTCACCTCTAGATGGAATTCTCTATGTCATAAGTCTGCCACTTTGCCGCCTCGTTATAGGTGGCAATACCACCTTTGCATGAACCTCCTGGTTGATGACCCAATCTACTTGATCTTCGAGAGGATGTATTATTTTCGCATACACAGCAATTAAAGCCTCAGTTTTATAGAACCTCGAACACATACTATATGTGAAAATATTATGCTGCCGACATGCAGCCAATGGATGCATGCAAGAAATTTGATTAAGATCAAATTCTATGCACGTACACGTCTTAAGATCCAATTTTACCACTGCTTCCCTACCTCCACCTGCAACATGAAACTTGTGGACGTTGGAAGCAAACAATGATAGTGTATGTGATGCAAGATGCTTCTTATTAAGCTCAGTCTCAACCCAATCTGTCATTTGTGATGTGATTTGACAGGCAGTTATCCATCGTTCATAGAACCACTATTGTAACATGTCACGGATATGTTCTATAAGGCATGTAATAGGAAGCTCTCTAGCATCCTTCAAAATCTCATTCAAACATTTCGTAATATTTGTAGTCATTATATTGTATTGCCTTCCATCAAAACGAACGTTCCCACCTCTCAACTCCCCCCTGACATGTATTGTGAGATATCTAGAAATACATTTGTAAAATGAGTCATCATCTGATCAAATTCTGATTGACGATATGCCTTTGCTACTTTAAAAAATAATGCGACCGTTTCTTCCTTTTTATAAATTGATTTTATATTTTGGCTCGTATGGAAGATGCAAGCTCCATGAAGCGCAAAAGAAAAGACAACATGTATAACATTTAGTATACTTGTATTGCTATCGAATATAAACACCAAGTCTTGCAGATCACCCATTACATCGTGAAGTTTGCAGAAGAACCGTTTTCATGAATCATTATTTTATGAATCTATAATATCAAATTCAATGGGATATACTTGGTTGTTCCCATCCTTTGTTGTTGAAACAAATAATACCCCTTTGTATTTGGCTTTTAAGGTGATTGCGTCAACAACAATAACAGGCTGTATACAGCTAAAAAATCCATGAACAGAGGGTCCAAGAGTCATTAAAAATATTTAAAATGATCCTGCTCATCAGTCTCTATGTGTGTTGTTGTCCCTGAAAAAATATTTAATATTGCTGTATTAAAATCGGTAGAGTACATAGTGTACATGATGCGTACATGAGATCCATGTAACCATTGTGTAAAGTACACGATGACTACATGAGGTCCGTGTAACCATCGTGTAGACTATAAGAGGTCCGTGTAATCATGGTGTAGACTACAAGATGACTACACGAGATCCATGTAACCATCGTGTAGACTACACGAGGTTAGTGTAGGCATCGTGTAAACTACATGATGACTACATGAGATCCGTGTACCCATCATGTAGACTACATGATGACTAAACGAGGTTCATAGAACCATCGTGTAGACTACACGATGACTACAGGAGGGTAGTGTAACTAACATGTAGACTACATGATGACTACACGTGGTCAGTGTAGGAATTCTGTAGACTACACGATCACTAGTTCCAATGCATATTCCCTAGCTCTCAATGTCTTTAGGAGACCCTCGAACTAGTTCCAATGCATATTCCCTAGCTCTCAATGTCTTATGATAACTTATGTTGACACTGAAATCAAACTGAACATCTTCAATTATGTCCTTTTGCCTATATATATGTCCAACACCCCTGTATTTGGGCCGTATAGAATGACCTGACCAATCAATGAATATGTAGCCTGATGGTGTTCATGTCTCAGTACTTCAAATGTGCATGTATGTGTATTGATGAACTCTGTAACTTTAAAATATGGACAATTTTTCAATTTCATGGCCCGTAACCTCCATTGGCATGTTTTCTTAACACATACAAGAACCAACATTGACTATTTTAACTTGAAGATCCGAAACTCAAAATTTCTCCAGATGGCCATGATACGAGCAACCTTAACTAGCTCAGTTTTATCACAGTATAAATAATCCATATTTATTGTGTCTGATACAATTTGAATCAAATCATCTCGTTACTCACTGAACCCAGATGTTGTTTATTCAGAACAGGTTGTGATGAGACTGGATAAGTGGTTTTGGGTTCTAGACCAATATTCAATGCTCATGAATAGCTAAAGAAGTTTTCGATGCACTACATGATGATCGTGTAGTGTACACGAGGTCTACACGGGGCTCGTGTACCCTGCGTGTAGTCTACACGAGACTCATGTAGTACTCGTGTAGACCTCGTTTAACACCAGACCATCATCTTGTAGTGATCCTGTACAGTAAATGAACTTCAAACAACATTCCAGAAAGAATAAAACAAATAAATATTCATAGAAAACTCATGAAATTGAAAAATCCATGAGAGAAGGAAGAATACGATTAAATATTTCCAGAAAGAAGAAAATAAAAATTATACCTGTTCCAGAGAGCGAAACTAACAATCATTTGCTGTTTCAAGAAGAAGGAAGAAGAAGAAGAAAATGAAGAGGAAAACAAAGAAGAAAATGAAGAAGAAGTAGAAAAATGAAAAATGAATAAGGAGAAACGGGGTGGGTAGGGAGGTTTTGAGTGTTAAGTGAGTAGATCATGATATTTGATTGGACATCTTGTAAGAAGGGCCATGAGGGAAAACGTGAAAAAGTAAAGGAAAAGTGGGATAGGGGTCAAAGGGTGTTACATTGATCCTATAACATTTTAGCGTAAGGGCCTTCTTCACTAGGGTGGATGAGAGTTTATTGGCAGAGCTAACAAAGAAGGCACAATCATTGATAGGCTTCCAAAGCCGATCATTCCACAAGATTTTAGGCCTATAAGGGGTTGGGGTAGCTTTAATATTCATAAGAGTATAAGTATTACTTGGAGACCAGTGTCGATCACCAAGATAAATGATGTTATCAATGTTAACACTAATCAATTTTGATGATGACAAATAATATTTAGAATGATTAAATTCAAAATCAAACTATAATATTGAGAGATTTATTTTTATAAGTGATATTCTACGAGAATTTTCTAGAAAGAAACTGGAAAATATTGAGAGCTTAAATTGAGAGATCTACTTTGTGATATTATTCATTTCGTAAGATATCGAGTTCTCGACTGTGAAACATTGTCAAAGTTTAATTGACACCATAAGCAAATAGGATATGTAATGTTTGATCTTCACCCGTAAGAAGATCGTGAGGGGGAAATCTTAAAAATCCTCAAAAGGGGATCCTTTAAACGTGGAGGTAGGGATACATTTTCCCAAATCACATAAATACATTGCGTATTAATCTCTCTTCCTTACTCTCTATAATTTTGTGCACTATTATTATTTAACTAATTTATATTTTTATGTTTAAAGCTTCTGTATTATATTTATTATTTATTTATTCAACTCGTAGCTATATTCATCCTTGAATATTCATTTTCTACCTGAGTACACGTAAATATAAATTGTATTAATTGATTGGTTGATTTATTATAGTACTTATTTTATTCAAGCGATTTCCTTTTTGGTTTATACTGTTGATTTCTAAAAGCTTTCTTTTAATATTTTCCTTTTATAAAAAGGGTTTTCTATCGATCCTACAATTAACTTTAATGTTAAGACCCTTTCAGTGTCTAAAGTAAGGCTTCCACCAAATCGTTGCAGCAAATACCAATGGGTGCCAAAGGTCACACCACAAATAGACAACCTAATCATTGGTCTTAAGGCGAATAAAATTTTTACCTTTGGTGCGTGAACCTCTAGAAACTTTGATCTACGTCAAGTTTTGAACCTCGATCCACGTGTAAGTCAGAAGCCTCAAACTGTATGCCAAAATGTAAATCCCAACCCATGCAAACTCAAGATCTCGAACAACTTGTGAATATTGAGACTTTTCTTTATCTTCTTTGATATTCCTTGGATTGTCAACCTTGAGTGTGAGTGCGTGATACTCGAATATGTGATGAATAAAAAAACAACTCGTTTTCTCTCTTGTGATAATTGACAAGGGCAAGCGAGAAGGATCTAGGATTTTTTTATCTCTTGTCACACTTGTGATGATCTCTTTATTAACCCTTTAAGAGAGAAAACTTCTATGTTATTATGAGACACCCATGGCTAGGGTTATCTCCATAACCCTAGTTGAAAAATACTTTCTTATAAAAAATTACTGTGATCATAAAAAACATATTACCTAAGAGATATTGTCTCACTTTACTTAAAAGTGACTATAGATTATACTAGTGAGAATGTATACATCCTAACTATCCAATAATCTAGTCATCTAACTCATATAATATGTTGATTTATAGAGTCTCAATCATAGTAGATCAAAATGACAAACTATTAAATTTGAGTTCATAACTCTCAAGATTAAGAGAACTTATAATGTGATAGCATTGAGTCATGATTTTCTTAAGATATTACTTTATAAAAAATAAGACTCCACCTATGGAAAACTCATAGCTGAAGGTAGGTGCATCCCTCTGGAGACACAGTGCTAATCTAAAAAAGAAAAAAATCAGACTTATTAGTTATTTCAGTGCATTCAAAATGCACTGTACGTTAACTGGGTAGTTCCACCTAGTAATAAAGGTAAGTCACTCGATATGATAGAGTTGACATAGTCCAATCTTCTAATTGAAAGCATCCAACTTTACTAAACTTTGAAAAACAATTTTTTAAGTCATAAAGAACTATTGATTTGTACCTTGTTCCTATGAGTTAAACTTTATAGACCTCATAAACCAAATATTATATGTTTGTAGACCTTAACAAGCATGTTATATGTGATTTAAAAATGCCAATTATTATAATTCAAAACAATTGTCAATAGAAATATAAAATTCTTGTGCTTTAAGGCACAATCCTAACTACTTAACCATAGCTTGACATTAACCTATAAACCAAGATCTGGATTTAAGAAGTTTCCTCCAATCCTAAGAACAATATGAAGAGTAGGAACAAGCAATCTTACCAAACCTTGTAGAGATGAGAGGTATGCCAAGATATCTTACTGGTAAAGAACCTTGTTGACACCATAAATTTCCTTGTATTGTTGTAGAAGGAAGTTATAGCCACCATACAAGAAAACTTACTTTTCTAGTAGCTAGGCTTGAGACCAGTGATGATGGAAAATAGATCGAAAGCTTCTTTAATGAGCTTCGACAAACTCAACATCATCTTTAGTAAATATTAGCAAGTCATCAACAAAGCACAGATTGACAATGTCTAGCTCTTTACACTTCTAGTGAAACTAAAACTCAGGAAAGGTGGTTGCATGATGCAACACACCAGTTAGCCCATCCATAGCAATGACAAAAAAATTCCATTGTCTCCCCTAACACCTTTTAAATAGCCACAAAGCTCACCACTCAAATTGACTGAAAATGCTACAGTGGTGATGCATGCCATAATCCATTGACAAAACTTGGAAGGGTTGCCACTGCACCTCAAGGCTTGCTCAATATGTTACCTTATTGATTTTATGAACTTTAAGACTAGTCTCGCTTTATTTTTCCTTCACATGGTTATGGACTTGGACTATGAGAGATATATGACTGATTATGGAGGCTTGGAGCCTCAAAAGAAATGAATAGACTAGGGTTAACGAGGGTGAGGCGCAACACATGTAACTTATGGTGTAACACCTCAACAATTTGACTAAGATTTTACTTTACTAATTTATCAAAATGTCACGGAAGCTAGGTCAATTCTTTTTTAAAAAGTATACTACAAGAAACTCGCTAATTGGCGATGAAACATTCAGCGACGAAATAAATTTCATTGCTAAATATTTGTTTCCGTGGTGAATGTATCATTTCGTCGCTATTTGTGAAACTTTTAGTGACAATTCTTCGTTTTATTGGTAAAAGTAAACCTTTTTTCTGATGATTTGGACTGTTCATCGGGTATGAGATTAGTACCGATGAAATTTACCTCATTGGTAATAATTTTATAGTCTTTACCGATGAAATTTAGATTTTATTGCTAAAAATTCCAAAAAAATTGGCGCCGCATTTTGCGCAATTGAAAAAATTGGTGGGTTATCCCATTTTTTCAAATGAATGTTTTGTTTGGTTGGTAAAAAGGTAAAAATATACCGACAAAATTTGTAACTCGTTGGTAAATGTTAAACTTTTACCGAGGAATATCTTATTTCATTGGTCGCTAAAACGTTTAAGCGATGAAATTATAGTCGTCGCAAAATGTTTTAATGGTGAACAACATCTCATCGCTGAAGACATTCAACGGCGAATTATTAGCGAAAAGTATTGCCGAGGCACTTATACCAACGAACTTTTAGCGACGAATTATTCCTTGATAAAACTTTTAACCGACGAATAAGGGAATTTTACCGACAAAAATTTTCGTCTTTAATGAGCAAATTCCTTGTAGTGGTAACTCATACTAAATAAGAAAATATATTAAAGAAAAATAAAATTTATTTGATGTGGTAGTATTTATTTAAATTAGTTAGTGAATTTCTAAAACAAGTATTCTTTAGTCTTAAATGAACTGAAGTAAAGTTTGTTAAGGACTTTTGATTTTCCTTAATACATTATTTTTATTTAGCATGAGTTAGTTTAAAAAAAGTTGACCTATTTTTATTAAAATACTAAAATAAATCTTAGTCAAATTTGAGGGTGTTTCCCTGTGGTTCAAACCTTAAGGTTTAAATGTTTTGTAGAGAAATTATTTCAAGATTTTTTGGTGTCCGTGTCAGAAATTAGGATTTCTGGTATTCTTTATATTCTAAAGGGATAATATCATATGACCCCCTACACTTTGCCTCAAATTCAAGTTACCCCCTAACCTAATTCTTCTTTCTAATTAGTCCTCCAACTTTCTCCATCCATCAATTTACCCTCTGACTGTTAAATGATCACATGCACGACACATACTTATTTTTTCTCCAATTTTACCAATTTCTTCAGTTACCCATCTTCCATGTTTTTCCATAAAAAATCATCCACAAATTACATTTCACTCTTCATTGATCTATCAAAATTTTAACAAATTCTCATCGAGTATTAACAACGGTTCAGATTTAGAAAAAATAGAACGATTCGGGTTTAGTAAAAAAAGAAACATTTATTCACACTGGAGAAAAATAAATATGATTGATAAAAAATAGCAACGGTTCGGGTTTAGAAAAAATAGCAACATTTATTCATGTTAGAGAAAAGTAAATATGATTGATTAAAAATAACAACAGTTGGGTTTAGAAAAAATAACAACGGTTTGAGTTTAGAAAAAAATAGCAACGATTCATATTTAGAAAAAAAGAAGTATCACTTGAGGTTTAGAAAAAATAGCAGGGGTTCGGGTTTAAAAAATAGTATTTATTCATGCTGGACAAAAATAAATATGATTCATAAAAATTAGTAACGGTTTGGGTTTAGAAAAAATAGAAACATTTATTCAAGAAGGAGAAAAAATATGATTGATAAAAAATAACAACGGTTTAGATTTAGAAAAAGTAGCAACGGTTGGGGTTTATAAAATATAAAAACAGTTTGGGTTTAGAAAAAAAGAGTAATGGTTCGGGTTAGAAAAAATAGCAATATTTATTCATGAAGGAGAAAAATAAATATGATTGATAAAAAATAGTAACGGTTCAGATTTAAAAAAAATAGTAATGGTTGAGGTTTAGAAAAAATAATAACCGTTTTGGTTTAGAAAAAATAGCAACATTTATTCATACTGGAGAAAAATAAATATGATTGATAAAAAATAGCAATGGTTTGACCTTAAAAAAATAGCAATGGTTCGGGTTTAAAAAAATATTAACGGTTCGCGTTTAGAAAAATAGCAACATTTATTCATGAATGAGAAAAATAAATATGATTGATAAAAAATAGAAACGATTCAAATTTAGAAAAAAGAGCAACGGTTAAGGTTTAGAAAAAATAGCAATGGTTTAGGTTTGGAAAAAATAGCATTATTTATTCATGTTGGAGGAAAATAAATAAGATTGATAAAAAAAATAGCAACAGTTTGGGTAGAAAAAATAGCAATTGTTGGAGTTTAGAAAAAATAGTAACGGTTCAAGTTTATAAAAAATAGCAACATATTTATTCATGAAGGAAAAAAATAAATATGATTGATAAAACTGAAACTAAACCTGCATGAGACTAAACCTGAACCGTTGCTGAAACTAGAGGAAAATTTGTCAAAATTTTGACAAATTAGTGAAGAGGGAGATGTAATTTGTAGCTGATTTTTAGATGGAAAAACATGAGAGATGAGTAACTTATAAGGTTGAAGAAAAAGATAAAATTGGAGAAAAAACTAGGCATGTGCCATGCATGTGACTATTTAACTGTCATTTAATGGTCATGAAGGTAAATTGATGGATGGAGAAAGTTGGAGGACCAATTAGAAAGGAAAATTAGTTTAGGGGGTAAGTTAATTTTGGGGCAAAGTGCAGGGGAGTCTTATGATACTAATCAGAAATATTTTTAATATGCATTCGTTTAATGAATTATGTGATTATCTTAGCAATGGACCCTTAGAACACTATTGATCAACTATTGAAAATAAGGATACATGATCAACATTTTCTCCACTCCATAGTGTATTTACAAGAAGAATGTTAATGGATCCCTATTGTAGGCATGTCCAATTATTACATGGAGTCCATGTGTCATTGGGAGGGAGCGCATAGTCAAGTTTTAACACTTTGAATAAAGAGAAGGATTTTAATGGGAGTAAGAAACACCCCGGAGATTAGGGTTCAACTTTTACCAGTTATGATTGATAAAAAATAATATCATTATTTGTTTCAATTATTCCTACTTGATTTTGATATTTTATTTTTTTCCAGACTAAAGCCTCACAAAAGTGTCGTAAAATATCTTGATCCTGGTGGAGCCGAAACGGTCATGATATCGAGTTTTGAGATTGTTTTCATCCTTTCCGACTCGTCCACCAACTCGTCTCATGAGATTAAGATATGCACGTTAATTGAAATTAATTGAATAAAATATTAAAGTTTTGAATTAAAGAAAGAGAAACTCTTCATATATACAAAATATAAAATCTAAATTATTAGATACATGTTAATAATATCAAATATTTTTTTGAAATTAAAATTAGTTTCTTTCCTAAAATAAATATTATTCATAAACTATCAATATTTAAAAAATACTAAATTTATAAAGGAGAATATAACTGAATTATTTATCACTTCTCATTTTTTGTGTGGAGAACCGGACCCGTGTGACGAAATCACGAATGGGGGTCCCTCAATCATTTATATACAATCTAGATTGTATTTAACCAAAATATAAAAAAAAAACTAACATCATTATTTTTGTGACAGAACTAAAATATTTTGTCCGTTCCTGCCGAAAAGAAAGGATATTGATAACCATGGTATACATATTTACGGAAGAAAAGTACATGTAACGGGAAAACTATTATGTATTATTAAATATTTTAATATGTTAATATAAATGATGGTTATTTATATCAGATTTATTTTTATATATCAAAGAGGAAAATTGTATGATAATTAATTTACGATAGATATCAGAAAAATTTAATCAAATACAACATGAATTATTAATATTTTTAGTAGTTTCTAATAGAGAATCTGTATACAATTTTCCTATGTAATTTTGAATAATTTTCCATTGAAGTTATTTGTACAGTGTAAGTAAAAAATTATTTTAGTTTTTGGCGTAGTAAGAGAGAAATAGTTGATTTAATTTTATTCATGGATTAATAAAATAGTTAATTAATTAGTGCATAAAATAATGTATATATACGACATAATGTGTATTAGAATCTATAAATAATTATTGATAAAAATTAAAAATTGATAAAAAAAGAAACTATAAATAATAAATAATTTTTTACTTTAGACTAATTTATATAACTTTCTTAACAACTTTATCAAACATTCATACACAAATTTACCTAAGTCTCTTACATAACAAATAAGGAAATTATACTTTCCAATAACTTTTTTCACTTAACCCTGCGTTACCATACATGTTAATTTTAATATCTTATTATCTAACTTTATCATTTAAACTTTTCCAGCAACTTAACTTTTCCAGCATTCTTACTTAACCCGTACCAAACGACTCATATGTGTTTAATGTTCTCTCGTGGGAATATTGTATAGTTTTCACTTTGGGATTAGTAATTCAGTTACTTTTTCTATGTACCTTAATCGATAAGTTGTACTAGACAACTACAGATAAAGCTCTGGAAAATTTTAATCAAATTTATGTTTATTTTATTTCTATAAATAGATATTTATATACTTATTTTTCATGCTTACATTTTGACTTGCTCACTTCTTATTGTGATTAGTTCAACATGGCACCACCAAGAATTGAGCATCGAGTTGATGTGAAATGAGAGACCACTGGAACTATTCGTGGTTTACTGTAGGAACTTCTTAAGGTGCGAGATGAGATACCCAATTGAGGACGACGTACTTAGAACACCAATCACTTCATGGAGCAATTTTGAAAGTTGCACCTAGTGCCTTTTGATGGGACCTCATTTGACCCCCAAATGGCTGAGGAATGGATAAATGAGAATAGATAACTTTCTCCTTTTTTCAATTACTGATCAATAAAAGATTTGTTGTGCCACCTTCATGCTCAAGAAAGACGCTCGTCGGTGCTGGGAGATGACTCAATGCACATGGTCTACAAAAGAGAATTTGATAACGCGGCCTCACTTCAAGGAACTATTCTATGAGAAATATTTTCAACTTACTCAGGATTTTATGACTCTAATGCAATATGAGATGGCATTCAAAGATTTATCATGATTTTCTCCACACACACTACAACAATTATGTGTTGTAGTAGCACAACACTATTGCGTTTTAGAGCAAAATGCAATAAAACATTACATGCCAAATGAAATTTCATGAAGCCTCGCGCCTCTCTTTACTAAATGAAATTTCTAGAATCATCAGTTAAAACTTTGAATGTATCGTTTTGTCCTGATTGATGCATGTCTCGATGAGGTGGAGTTAGAATCATTAGTTAGAATCTTTTTTCTATAAACAATTTATTCAATATTTTTTTATTTGAGTTGTAAATGTAACTGGTTAATCTAGAGCTCACTCGAGATAAGTACTAGTGAAGTTTTATCAAGTAACTTACCTTTAAGATTTTTTTTACATGTTGTCCAAAAGTTATGTTTCTTATATATTTAGCTGATTATTTGCTTTATTCTAGGAAATTCATGAGAGAAACAAAATTTGGAGGCAAATTAGACAACTTTGCAGTTTTCCTTTTCTTTTATTTCTAGAACTTCAATCAGCAAATTTCTTTAGAGTTTGTCCTTTCTTCCATATTTCTTTGACAATCCTAAAAGTTTTTTAGAGCTATTTGCAATGAAATTACTTTAGAGTTTGTCCTTTCTTGCCCTGATTACCTCATATCTGTCATAGTCTCTTCTTACTTGAATGCCTAATTGAATTGATTAAGCATAGACTGTGTTGATTTCTGTAAAACGTTGACTTCAAGACTGAAAATCTGTGAAATATCTATGTTTGCTCGGGGGTTGGATTAAGGGGGGGGGTTGGATTAAGGGGGGGGGGGGTTGAACTGCTGCTTGATATTTTTTTTTATAATCTGCATCCATGGATGAAATGAATTGAACGTTGGGGACTATGCTTTGGTTGTTTGTCTTGTCCCAAGACCCAATCACTGTAGCATGTTATCTTAATTTGCTTTGGTGTTGTTCATACATTTAGGACCTATAAAAAATCTTTGTGAATGGAGCTGTCAAACTGCTTTTGTGATAAATATCTATGACACTTCCTTGATATGATAATTAAATCTTGTGTCATGTGTTGGATCTTCTTGATTAGATTGTATGCTGGATACTAAAAAATAGTGTGTGGGTTGAATGAACTATCCATTCTCCTTTCAGTCTACCTCAGTGTTGTTTCTTGCTTGGATCTCTTACTTTTAAGCTACTATCGATGTTTGTCTGTAAATATCGGGGCATAAACTGTATATTTGAGATGGTAATTATATTTGAGAAATTTTATTCCACATCGTGTGTTTATAAAACGATCTCACCATCATTTCCTCGTTTCTCATTCTCCCTTCTTAACAAACCCTTTTCACTTTTACGCTGTAACAAACTATCTTTACTTAATTTCTCTCTAATTCAATTGCTCATCTAGAGAGAAAATGTGAGAAAAGGTTCATTTCTAATGGTTTTGATTTTTGAAATGCTCTTGCTTTGTTGCCGTTTTTATTCTTTAAGTTAACATCACTTTTAGCAACTGTTTTGTAAGATATGATTGTCATTTACTCCTTATTTAATGCATGAAAATTGGCCAGACTTAATCATTCTTACTATATGATGCTGTTGTTACCTTCACTAGAAACCTTGTTTCATAAATCATCATAGTTCGGTAGTAAATTGTTGTTTTTATCTTAGAACCAGCCAGTTGGTTCACTAATTTAAGCTTATGTAGAATAACTGAAGTCTAAAGTGTATGATATAGACTTAATCATTCTTACCATATGATTCCTTCCTTGGCGGCAATATTATATTTCATTGTTGTCTGGTGTGGCCTTTTTGGCATTCTAGAGCTCATATACTCTTTTTTTTGTTTCCTCAGCCATGTAACTGAGACAAAGGGAAAAGAATGGCATTTTTTAACATGACGTCATGTGCTTCTTATAATGGGATATACTTTGGAATAGATTTGAGAGTAACAGAGTTAGTGACTTTGACCAAGTATAAGGTACTTCTATGTGCACAAAGATGTTTTTTGGTATGCATTTAAGAATCAACATGCTTTAATTAGCATGAAGAATCAACTGCAAAACAGTTAGAAGGGTATATATGTACAAATGCAGTGAGTCTTCTAATAGATGAGGGGGATATGTTTTGAAATATGCTTTCTTAAATTGTGTTGAGTTGCATTCTTTCTTCTAAACCACTTTTTGTAGGAATACATTAATATGCTCGAAGAAGCAAAGAAGTATGACCACAGATTCTTAGGTACAAAACAAGACCTTTTCTTTTGTCATCCACTTAAGTACCTAAAATGCTTTTATTGCAGTGGATTTCTATGTTAAGAATTTGTATGATATCCCTGATTGCATCTTTTATGAACTTCAGCCTAGGAAGTTGGTTCTTCCTCCCTCATGGATCCCGGATTTACAATAAATTAATGGATTTTGTTTAATTCCATTCAATGCCAATATCAAAAGATGCATTAGGAGTTTTGGTGTATGTAAATGTGTTTCTAAATTTTGTAAATTGTCGGGTTATTTTTTCTTGGCAAAGGAGATTTATGATTACGTTTTAGAGTGTATACTACTTATTTTTGTTGGAAATTTTTTTAGCCTATTATACAGTTTTTTAGATCATTAAATATCTGGTGCATATCGAAAAGTAGGAATTTGGACTGAAACCAATCGAATTGCCAAGGGCATTATTTGATGTTCCAATTTCGAGTACGTTCATATAGGGGTAAGGTCATTTACATAAAAATATCAACAAATGGCTATTAGTTTCGGCCATATATTTTGAGCATTTCAGTTGTATAGCCGTTATGACATATAATATTTCTTGTGATCCCTAGTATTTGGAAAAGAACTTTGTAAACCCTTTTCAACAGGAGCTCTCTTAGTCATCTGTTAAAGCTAGATCTAGATGGTATTTGACGATGCATTTTAATCGTAGCCTTTTTTCTAATTAGATAACCTTTTCTAAGTTAAAAGCTCTAGTTTTTGCTAGGGCTATATGATATTTGATTGCTTTTGCTATTAGTTTACCAGAATGGTTTCATTTGATGGGCCTTGTTAAGATGCCTTTGATAGATTGAGAGAGAATGGAAGGATGAGGTGTCTTTGACTGATTGAGAGAGAAAGGATAAATGGGTTTCCAAAAATGTCTCTGCTCACATTAGTAACAGTTTGGTTAATATCAGGTAACCCTTCATTTTTTTTCCAATTATTTGCTTTTGGTTTCTTATATTGTAATTGTTGTTGCTGCTGCTAGAGCTTCTTTTTATTTATGATTTTCTACATTGATTTATATTAAAAACGCAGTGAATATCTTGTTTGGAATCTTCCATGGTGTAATTATGGTTTATTTTCTTTACAAATCATTGCTCTCACTTAGGTCTCAACTATGTTAACAACACTGCCCTCACTTCAAAACATCATCTACAACCACTTTCTAATGTTTTTCATATGTAGGTTCACTCTAATATTTCCTTTATATTTAATTAGATTTTTGTTTGGTTTAAATATACACTATATTTTATTGACAATTTAAATGTCTTTTCACTTGTCCATATATCTTTCTACAGGGTGGTAGTATGCTTATTTTGGCAAAATTATTTCAATTGGTAAAAGTACTATTCTTGAACTTTTGATGATTTGCACTTTTGTATTGTCTTGGAGAGATGTTCAAATATCAATTCTGAACTTATTTTCTGCTAGAAACCAATTTGGTTATAAGGAACTTATTAAGATAGGATAAAACACACTTGATTTTTCTCTTTTCTCTTGGTGTTGTTAATTGAGATATTTCTCAATTACTTGGCCCAATATAAATTAGCTGCCCCCTCTCTCACGCCCTCTCTGCAAAAATAAAATACATATATGTGAATATCTGAACTATCAATTATTTGGTTTATATGGATGGAAGTGTCGATCATCTTTTTATTAGGATGAAGTTGATGAAATAAAATTATTAGACCCTTAATATCTTATTTGAAAATTTTGGATTGTATCAATGTAGAGTTATTTTCAGTAGTTTCTGTGACTTGTGCTTTTTAAAGATCTTTTCCAATTTGTATGACTTGTCAATTTTGAAATTTAATAAATTTATCAGTTTTTAAAAAATCTATAACTACTTTTCTAATTTTAACATTATCAAAAATTTATCAAATCTATATTTTTTGTCAAGTAATTTAACCAAATCTATTAGATAATTTATGAAATTCCCTAATTTATTATTATTTCAAAAAATATATATGAGGTTATTACAGTATATAGACTTATATATTTTGTCACTATTCTCAAAGTCAATTATTCTACTGATATTTATTATTTATGGAATACATTTTTTAAAATAGTATGTATAAAAATAATTTTCAATAAAGGCCTACCTTGGGATTTTTTTTTAAAAGGGTGACCATCAAGAATTAACTTTAAGAAAAAAAATAAAAATAGCCATTGATGAAATAAAAAAATAGCCACCCAAATTAAAAAAAACTAAAATTTCACGCCAAAAATCGTCCTCCATGCGTGCCGGTGAACTTTTGAATTTGTGTCCATAAAGTTTATATAATATATACCGTACATATAAATATACTATAAAATTACACATTTATATATAATATATACTATATATCATATAAACTACTAAAATCTAGAGTAGTGGTGCGCGTAGCGTGAAATTTTTCTTTCGCGTGAATGTCTATTTTTTTTTTTGAAAATCATGTCAGTGAGTTATTGTTTTTTATCTTTTTTTTATACTTGTGGGCGTTTTTTATGAATTTTGTAGAAGTTGACTATTTACTAATATTATTAGAGAAACTACAAAAATCTTAGTGGATAGATCACTTTCTAAGAAGTAAATTATTAATTAGCCTAAAATATATGTACTAGATAAATAGTCCTTTTTAACTAGTGTAATTTAAATAGTTTATAGGTTATTTAAAATACCCTTATTTACAATATATCTTCAGACTTTGTATTATTTAATTAATAAATTAAATAGTAATGACATCAATTATCCCATATATGTAGGAGTACTTATAGATGTTATAAAAAATTTATATTCTAATTTAATTACAAATTTCACCATTCATAATTGTGTTGAATAAGTATTAATATAATATTAGAAGTATTTATGCTCTTAAATAAACATTAATACAATATTATCTGATGTTAATACTGTATTCATTCAATATTAAATCATTCTAAAAATATCATATTATTTGATTATTAATGTTTTTTTGTTAGCATTTATATCATATCTTGATAAATGTTAATATCATATTATGTGTTAATACTATAATATTATATCATATACTGAATAAACGTTAATATTATCTTAAATAAATATTAATACAATATTATATATTATGTTAAATAAATGTTAATACATATTATATAATCTTTAATAAATTGTTTACATTTTTATTATAATATAAATATTATTTATAAATTTATAATAACAAAACATTCAATTAATATGAAATTTGTATTTAATTCAACAAATAGTATCATAACCACTCATATTTAAATAATTTATCATATTTAAATTTGAGAAAATAACTACAAAATCATAGTAGATACATAAAATACGTACCATTTTCCCAAAACAGTACCTTGGGAAGAAAACGAAAAGAGCCCACCGAATAAAGTTTCTGGATCGGCGTTCAAGCCCATTCAGATAAAAGTTCTAAAGCTGTAACTGTAAGAGCGAGAGAGGCATTCGATCGGACAGGCAGCTAGAAAGCTGAGCTCTATTGCAATGGCGACGGTGGCAGAATCATCCTCCTCAAAAGAAAATCCAATGTTACCACTCGAATCCCATGATTACTCCGTTAGTATCAAACCTAACTCTGTAGGAGAACCCACCGCGCCTTGGGTCGACTACGCCGTCAATCAGGCACTGGTATACCAGCGGGCGTTAGAAGATGCCATGGAATCCGTCATCAAGGCCTCCAAATCCCGTCTTTCTGAGATTAGATCAACCTCGTCCGCGTATTTTCACCAAACAGTGGTAAATAAGTCCTCCGCTCTTCCAACATCCGTTTAATTACCGAGGAAGTAGTAAGGAAGGGAACTTCTGGAGTTTGCTAATTGACGTTCGAATGGGTGTTATTTGTTTTGATGTAGTTAAAATAGTTTCTTAAAGAACTGGAAAGTTCTGTTTTTTTTTTCTTTTGCTAATTGGAGGTCAATGACTATTTGAGGTTCTTCATTTTAATTATAAACCTATTAATCAATTAGCTCATTAACTTCTTTGGCTGAAGAAATTAAGAAACTAATCTTATTATCGATGCTGATTTGCTTTGATTTGGTGGAAAAATAAGCATTTTATCGTTGTTATTAGCTGCAGTCTATCACGACGTATTAAAATTGTAACACTTTGTGAGCCCTGTTTGTCCTCAGAGAAATTTAAAGAACGATAATGTGTAATACTACGTGTCATTGTCACTTTTATGTTAATATTTTTTAGTACATACAGGTGTAGTAAGCTTAGCTGGGTGGAAGGTATTCTGAAATTTCTTGTATCTTTTGCATCTAAAGTTAAAGTTTATGCTATTTCTTGAACTTCTTACAATATAAATAAAGTTCTTTCTTACAAATTCCAATATTAATGTTCCTTTACCCACTTGCATTATCCATCGAGCAGCTTATAAATTTTTGGATTGAAAATATGTCAGGATATGTTGCATGACGTGAAGTCTGAATATGGTGCTTATGAGAATATAATTTTCGGAAAGATCAAAGGTTTGTTCTGCTTTCATCAATATGACTGTATTTTAAACATGGTTTTATTGTTTTTAACATCTGCTGAGTGTTCACTGACCTCACTTTTTCACTGCAGAGAGTATTTGCATTGCTGCTTCATATCCTTTTGTTACATGTGGTGCTACTGCTGGCTTGGGCCTCCTAGTACTGAAAAGTAAGATATGGAGTTGCTTCATTCATTTTCTAAAGTTTGAATCTCTACTGGCCTTGTATATCATTATATTTTATAGTGTTATTGAGTATGCTAATAAACATATTAGAGCTTCTGAGAATCACTTGTAACTTGTAAGGATGATTTCCACATTCTACAAAAACATCTGGGAAAAGTTCAGAACTTCTTTTAGGTTTGGCAGCTATATACATCATCAATGGCATTAGAGCTAAAAGTTTTTTAGTGATTCATTCGCATGATCTGTTTATATTTTGCAGAGCCACGGCGCTTCTTGTACTACAGCACCATGCGCCTATTTATGAGTGAAGAAGTAAGCACATATTTGTTTAATTCAGTTATCTATTTAGCATTAGCATATTATTCTGTATTTCTCTTATGTGTAGTAGCATGTTTTATATGCTTATTTGATGTTTGAGGGGATTGTAATGAGGAACTTAAATACTAGATTTAGTTTCTATTCTTTTTTTTGAAATATGGAATTTAAGTAATGAAACTATAGTTTTAGAATAAAAAAAGTTGAATTACTATATGAAAATTTGACAATTGATAAGTATAACTTTTTCCTAGCACTGAAACTGTAAACCTCACAAGGCCTAGCTAGGAATCAGTAAACAGTGAAAGTATCATGAAACTAGCATCATGAAAGCAATGCCTAATATATTAAAAAGATCATTTCTGTTAATAGTTTAATATAGTTAGTATTTAGTTGATCATTCTGATTTGCATTAGCATTATTTAAGGTCTATAATTAATTGCCTTGAATATGCAATATGCATTAGTGGAGGTTTTCAGATGTAATTTGCTATGTAAATTCTTATTCAAAGATTTTCTTGTGTCAAATAGATATATTTTTTTAATTCACGGCTGCATTTTAGTTCCAGATTTGTTCACTTGATTTTGTAGACCGATTTTTTAAACAATGTAGATAAAGCATAGAACGTTAAAAGTTTGATTGTCTTTCAATGTGTTGTAAGATGAAGGGTTAATAGTGCTGCTAAGGAAATTGATGCTTTTTCAAATAGCCCCACCCACGCAACAACTGTATGCACTATGTTTCTCTGCTGAGCAGTGCTGGTGATTATATGCATGACCATAGTTAAATGCTTGTTAAAGATATTATAGAGATGACATCATTGTGCTGTCTTTTATGTCTAAATGCAGGCCTTCCTTACCAAAGCTGATGCTAAAGTAAAGGAATTACGGAAATCAATTGATCTGATAAAAGCTGAGAGTGAGAGGTTGGAGGTAAGTTTTTATTTCCATTTTCTTCACCTGGTACTTATAGCTTCTCTTTCTAGGCTAGATTGCTTCATCCTAAGTGCAATAGCTTTCTTGTTCAGATTGATTGTATACAACTAGTGACAGACTAGGTTTATATTGAAAACCCAACATGAGGAATTGAATATTTTTTTTTTGGTAACACAGAGGAATTGAAATAATGACAGACAAGGCATGTATTGGAAGCCCAACACGGGGAATTGAATGTCCTTGTCAAACTATTAATAGTGTGTTTTAGATTTCTTTTAAATCAAAACCACTTTTAAACAACTAATAGCACTTCCTAAATTCTTATATTTTTTTTGGTTACAAATTTAATTCTTTGGAAGCATAAATTACTTATGTGTTTTACAAGTGTTTGTACCTTAACTCATATAGCTTTTAAAAAACACTTCTAATGCTCAAAGATCGTCAACGGTAACAGCTCTTAAACATTCCTTTAGAACTTTGAATAATCAATAAAATTTTGAAAAGGAATATGCTTCCTTCTGCAACACCTTGCTGATATTATCACAGGCTAAGAGGAACACACCAGATCATTACTTTAACAGAAGAGTGTGCAATGTCTTAAAGGGGCATACTTATAGCTTAGCCGTGGCATTGCATACTATTGAAATTTACAAGAGCCATCTTGAGCACAGAAGTTCTATTTTTTATGTGAGGTATTAGCTCACAAACCCTATAATCCCTAAGTTATAAAAAGGAACAGAAGCGGTAGATATTGAATGAACTGTAAATTACTTGCGTCTGATGATGGAAACGCAGAATCCAGAAGAAAAAGTAAGGGGAAAGGAGATCAAATTCTTGTTTCTACATCTGCAACATGAATCCTTTTGTTTGGATATGAGTTTTCTGGTTGACAAGGTTTTTAGCAAGATGCTAGTGATCTACAATGTTAAGAAAAAAAAACTTTGTTTCAGAAAGGTGCACTGCATGCGGAAGAGGAAATGATACGAGGAAGAACAAAACTGAAGTATGTTTCACTTTTATAGATGAGTATCAATTTTGTAAGTAAACCCCTTTCCTTGAAACGTGTTTTTTCCCCTCTTTTGCACTTATGCAGGCAAGCAGGGAAGCAGATCGGCGGTGTGATTCAGTCAGCTTATAAAATTGAAAGACAAGCCAGTGGTATGCAAACAGGGTCTCTTAAGTCTTAATATTGTTGCAATAAAACAATTTAACCGCTACCAATGATGCTTGATGCTTGTTCTCTTCGTCTTTCATGGTTGCATCAGGTTTGAAAGACATCCTATCAGATCTTCCTAGAAGAGAAGCATCTCGATTCAGGACTCAAGTAAATTCTCTTGTTAAAGCTTAACAACTCATGCTAATTCAAAAGATAAAAAGATAGGAAGTCCCTGACCAATGTAAATAATCTCTGTGAGAAAAGTATGGAGCCTCTGATTGGAGACAAGAGGGACTATTATGCAGATCATTACAAACTCATATTTTCCTCTTTCAGTATGTTTCGTCTATTAAACAATAATGTAGACAAAATTTGAGAACTACCCCACACATCCCTTCCAAAAGAATTAACTGTATTCATAAACAACGTGTAGACTGATTTTGGACATAACTGGACGTGCAGGTTTCCAACCTTGCTTCCGAGGCAAAGCAAGAGAGGAATGCCCTGAGCAAAGAGGTCTCAAAAATTAGCAACTACGGGATATCAATATGAGAATTCTAGCATCGGCATTGTTTGACTCACCTCATCTGACGAAGTTATACCCTTTTTGAAAGCTCAAGATAGGATTTTTTGAGTGAGATAAAGCTAAAGGAACAAAAGGTAACGTCAAATACCATTAATAATTTTAGATAAGGAAGCAATTTTCTTTTGAGAAACTTAGAATTGAGAACGCAAGGTTACAATTCAGTGAACGTAGCCACCATAACAGAGCTGCTATTATTATTCATGAACAACATATTTGAATTTCCTTGATTATGTATAAATCCTAGGTAGGGAAATGAAGAAATCATGAAAGACTGTATTTTCTACCTTTGGATGTACAAAGGAAAATAGTGGTAGGAATGTTGTACTAAAATAATTTTCTTCCCTTTCTCCTTATTCCTCCTAATCTGTTTCTCTTTCATGATACCAAGATCCCATAGTGTTTTTCATCCTTCACTTATTTTTGTGCTTTTCTTGATGGGTATGAACTACAAACCTTTTTCCAACTCTATATTATTATTCTGTCAATATTATTGCTCAGAATATACTTGCCTACTATTGCTATATGCCCAAATTTGTATTTGGATACCAACGTGTCATGCCAGCTGAAATTAAACTTTATTTGTTTGACAACATTGTAATTGTCAAGTGTTAAGCCACGACTTTAAATTTTGTGGAGAAAACAGAGAATATGGTTCAAACTTATAAGTTTTTGTGTGTGATTTTAACTTAAAAGAGTAATCATGTGTTAACTAAGAGTGATGATACCTAGCACTTATTATTACTATAACGTGGTACCACATGTGGCATGGGATTATATATTTATTTCATAAATAAAAGTAGATGATTGTTTGTTAGTTTCTAGTTCACACGTGATGTCAGATTAAATATACTCTTAAATTATAGTGGTGTTGCATTAAGATATTTTTCCGATAACCAATGTCATTGAGCAAGACTTCTTATGATGATGTGGATAATAAAGCAACGACTTGCATATTATAAATAATTACTTATGTAATGAGAAATAAAGAATTTAAGAAAATAAATTTAAGTATTTTATCTATTAGGAGTTTTAATGCTCTGCATGATGCATATAAAATCGGATTTGTTAAGTTGAATTTGATAATTTCAGTAACATTATGAATAGCATTGTCCATTAAATAATATAGAAAATATAAAACGATTTTATTTCATAAATCTACCACATTTTTTTATAACTTATCTTATTAAAAATATATATTTATTTTTTTATAAATTAATTTATAAAAATTTCTATGTTGTTAATAACGTAAATATTACATATTATTAATTTCAGAAATTACTATCAAACAAAATATTATTCTTTGAAATATAGATCTATTGTTTATAAAAACAATCTTGAACCTCTAAGGGACATTCATTATATCCATGTCCTAATTACGTAGTGCTTTAAAACAATGTTTAACTTTATAAATAATTTATGAATTGAATTAAAAAAGATGCGAAAAACTAATTTCTACTATGATTTAAGGAGATTTAAAAAATGAAAAATGAAATCAAAAGTTTTTCTAGCATAAATATTGCATAATATCAATTTCAGAAATTTCTAACAAGCAAATTATTATTCTTTGCAATCTAAATTTTATTTTATAAAACTATCTTGAATCTTTACGATCATTCATGTTATTCATGTCCTAATCCCATCATATTGTAAATAATATTTAATTTTTTAAATGATTTATAAAAGTTTCATTATGTAAATGAATTAAATTAAAAAAGAAGTGAAATGATAAATCTCTACTATGATTTATGGTCACTTGAAGATTGAAAAATTAGAAGTTTCTCCCCTTTTAAGTATTTTCTAGATTAGACTGAATATTTAACACATACTTTAAGGTCATATACAATACACATGATCTATAATTACGCGGTTCGAATAAATCGTGTTTAGTTTCATGAAATGTTTATTCGAATATCTAAATTCTAATTGAAAAATGAAAATGCGATTGACAAACCTGGATTATAGTTTAATATTTCTACTACTTAAGCAATATTAAAGTTCTGGAAAGAGTATTTGAAGAACCACAACTAAATGGTTATTTTACAAAAAAGCTAAAAAAATTTAAAAGCGAGAAATGTATTAAGATAAAATGATCGAGCAAAAGAAGATTCATAAAGTGAATCAACTTGGATGCATAAAACTCATTTTACACTTTAAATTACAGTTGAAGGTTTAAGTCACAAATTTCAAAGCATAACTTTCTAACTTTTAAGTTGAATTTGAAGAAAGATGGGCTTCTATTTATAATAGAAAAATTCTTGTTTGATGTAGATCACGAATCTCATAAATGCAAGGAAAACCAATCGTTGTCCATCAAATGCAAGGTTCATAACACTGGTAACGAGAGTGTTTATTGGGAAAATGGTGCCAGGAGGAAGGGTGGGAGTTACTTCAAAAAAGTACATGAACGTGCTATTTAAGGGTTATAAAATGACTAGTTGGAAACTACATGCGTTGTATGTTATCTCTAGATTTTAGTTTATGAAATTTGATTTGAATAAATTACTTTTTATTAGTGATATCGAATACAAAATATTATTAAAAAACATAATTTTATTAGATAAGTACCTCATGGTATATAATGTTTTTTGGACGTTTTCTCTAGGTTTTCAAGCCTCTTGAAAATGAAACACATAGTCGTCCATGAGAGAATATATGTTGTGGGAGATGTATTCTGATATGAAGTATCGTTTGTCCTTGTGCTTTGTTAATAGTAATTGCAAAACAAAGGCGATTTAAGAATCGTTTTATGATGAATTTGAATAGATATCCTTCATCATTTGTTGGGCTCAAAAGTATTCGTGCAAGGAATACTTGTTTAATTTCATGTTGCCCAGTAGTTGTTTCTGCATGAATGACATGATTCTTGAATGCGTGACAAACCATTCTACTGCCCTTGCAAAGACCGTTGGAAAGATCTAAATTCCTCAAGAGCATTATCGAACAATTTTTTTCAACTCTAATCTATGAGGTGGAATGCCATTAGGTACAATCTGTTGAGGAACTCCTGGTGAGGCTTGTAGACCCTGAGCTTGTTATCTCTTCAGTTTATTTTTTTTCTCGATTGACTAATTCGCGTCTCTTCAGTTTGTCTTTTCTTTTTCAATTGATTGGATAGCTGAATATTTCTTATCATATTTTCTTGTGAGAGCATGGAATACGTAGTTCACTTAGTTTGATTTTTCATATTTGAGAATTTGATTATTACATTTATTAGCAAATAATAGATTTTATAAGTTACTGACTAAAAAACCTGAAAGATATAACTTTTTGAACTAAAAGTACTTTTAATATTTAATATTAATTTTTTTATTTAAAGATATATATTATTCTAACATACTTGTGGTTTTTAAGCACACATCGTGTAAAATAAATATTAAAGTAAAAATATTGTTACAATAAGTTTGAATATAGTTAATACGTGAATAAAAAAGAACTATCTACATAGTGCTCGGTAGATAATTTTAAAAAATTATATTTGCTGCAACGTCGAAGTTAATTAATTTAGAATGACACACTTTGTAAATTTTATAAAAGGGTCATTTTTTGTTTCTTTTACTTGTTTATATTATCTAAATTAAATTTATTTTGAAAATAAATGATGAGATTTCATTAATAATTTTTCTATCATGAGCCTCTACATGACTAACAATCATGATATGTTAAAATATTTCACAGCTTACCTTAAATTTATGTGGACTCTTATGGTTTTTTTATATTATAGATTTGTAGATTATATTTGACTCATTGTTATAATCATAAACAAAAGGTCTGATGCCTATAAGGAAAAGGTCCATTGTTATAATCATTTGATAAATGATGATTCTAATTAAGATAGAAGAAACCCTAATTTACGCCTAATATCTGCCTAATACCTATCTCCTCTCCCTACCTCGCGACCACCAGTGCCTTCCTCGTCTCCCTCATCTCCCTCATCTCTACCTTGTCTCTCACTCCCTCGTCTCCCTCATCTCTCCCTCCCTTCGAGTTGAAAGCTGTTTGTCTCTCCCTTTGAGTTGAAAGCTTCTCGTCTCTCCTTCGTCTGTCCCTCGTATCCCTCCTCTCAACCTAGTTAAAAGCTTCTCTGCCTCTCTCATCTCTCCCTCGTCTTAGATTTGGTTCCCACTGCATCTCTATTTCTTTGTCTCCGTAGTCCGTTAAAGCCCTCTATTTACCTCTCTCTCAGCTCGAGCTCGAGTTCATCTCCTCTCTCTCTGTCTCTCAGTCAAATGGTTTATTCTCTTTGAAGGTAATTTAGGGTTTCAAATTTGAAAATTGATATAGGGTAATTTTATTTGTTCCTATAGATTTAGGGTAATTCTATTTGTTGAGGTTGATTCTTGTTGGTTCTGGCTTGTTCTTGTTATTCAGATTGTTTGTTCAGATTATTTGTTCAAATTGAATCTTTGGGAAAACTGAATGGAGGTTGGTGCTTGGAGTAATGGATAATGTATTGCGTAGCATTGAGTATTGATGCTTTTAATTACGCTACCTCTTTGTCTATTAGGATCAATCTCATATCGTCCAGTATTTGTGCTGCTTTGGTATACGAATGATTTTAGCCTTAATGCACCACTCCACTTCAAAGGGAGACAATTCATGTATGAGCTTTGGCTTCATTACAGAAAAATAACACGGTTCTGGTACAAAACAATAAATAGATCAATCAATTAGAAATTTTTGTTTATTTAAAATGAATGCTCTTATCATATAAAGGATAAAAATAAAATCAAGTACTGTTGTTACCTCAGCAATCACAAAGGGATGAGATTGCTTCTTTAGCACTTTCATCCATCAACTTGTCTTTTTTTTTTTTAAATACATGATCTGAATGAGAACCTGAAGGTATAAAAAATGAATAGACCAATTCGTTGAGCATGTTAAAGCCTTGTAATTGTTTGAATTAGGATCTATGAATTTATAATAAATCCTAAAACTGGTTCGGACTATGTTCTCTAAATTTGCTTAATGGACAATTTTTTTGGGATGGTATGTGATGATAATAAGACATAAACTTAACAAAATTGACCATTAAATTTCCTGAAACGTGGGGCCTTCCATAACAGTCGGTTAGAAATTATACAAAAAAATGAAAACAATTCATTATTAGTAAAAGATAAGGAATTTTACAGGAAACGGGAGGGGAGCGTAATAGACTAATTAATTCTTTAGGTAGTAGAACATGAAAGATTCAATGTATGAATGAATTTGTATCAACAAATTGGATTTACTTATAATAAGTGTAAGTTTCAAATAGTTTAAATATGGATGGATTAAATTGTCTAAAAAAGATTCTCAAGGCGTGCGACTTTTATGCATCTTTTAATATATTATAGATTATAAATATATATGTCCATGAAAAATAATTTGAATTAAAGAGAGTAAATCAACGTACCTAATAGTTTTTAAAAAAGATTCATTTAATGTGCTTAAAATTAATTTTTCATTAAGTTTTATGATATTCTTGTATTCATGCCACCTATAATAAGTAGCTAGAGAAATACATGGGTAAGTTGAAACTTATCTTTGTTTTTAGATAATAAAGGAGAAAAAGTCTTTAAAATTATTAATTTAAACAAAAAAGTTGAAAACTCTTAAATAATTAGTAAGAAGCCTGTGCTCTGCTCGGGATTATCAAAAAATAAATTTAAAAACGATAAACTTTAATCATACTATATATAAATAGAATAATTCATAATAATTATAATTTTGATGAAATATAAAACAGATCCATATTAATTTGTGTACAATTTAATAAATGTTTTGCTAAATTTTGAGATTGAATAAACATTTTATCAAATAAAATAAAACTATAAAAGAACTGATTTAATAAAAAATATTGAGAATAAATTGGAAAAAATCTGTATACGTGCTCATAGGCAATGACTCGTATATTTTTCTTCTTAGAATTAAATTTGGTTTCAAAAATTAAAAACTCATTACTGATACCACATAAATATGGTAAAAAATTAAATTAAAATATCGTTGGCCGGAATTTGTTTTGTTAGACTTTTTAATACTTCTATTATCCCCAACGGTCAACAATTATGCTTGAATAAATATCTAACAAAATATCTCACCATTTGAAAAGAATTAGACGAATTAGACAAATTGAAATACACATAAAAAACTCATTTAGATACGTGACTCATTTAGTTTTTTTTTTTTTATAATCATGAAAGAATATCATCACAATGAGATACAACACACATTATTTAAATTCTCTCTTTACATACACTAAGAATTGGACTATTGAGAGAGAATGAGAGTCTATCATTCTCCCTCTTTAGGTTTTTCTATTTATTGATGTAGAAGAAGAATTGAAAAGTCCATTAGTTTATTTATTGACGTAGAAAAAGAAATTAAAAAGTACGTCCAATATTATTAGAGAGAATATTAGACTTTTCAACTTTTGTACAATTATAATTAAAATAATATATATATATATATATATATATTAAATGTGACATGAGATGAGAATATTTTTTAGACTGTTTTATCCAGTCTATAATTCATTTATTCTAATATTACCCTTTTGAAAGTTTATAAAGCTCCATCCTATTGGTTGAAACCTATATTTAAAATTGCATTTAACCCATTAATAAAATAATACCGGTTTCGGATAGATTCATCGTTGATGATTCTTAAGAAGTTCTAACAATCATTGGACAAAATAAACTCTTCATATTTTCTACTCAGTTTAAGCCCATCAGTTTTGAATTCATTGTATTGCTCAATTGCATGTAAGGTTTGGTCCTCATTCTTCAAATGTGTACAATACCCATTTGGTTTTCAAATTCGTGGTTTATATGCAGCTATTCATTTGTGTTATAATACCCATTTGGGTGATTGCAAAAGGACTTCGTTTGTCCTTCTTCCTAATTAACTGTATGTTTCCAGTTTTTTTTTTTTTGTCTTCTCTTTAATAAATTTCATGCTTGGCTTGTAAAAGACAGTTTTGGTAAACCATTATGCTTGCAAATGATTTTTGTGAAACTTAAACTGAATATACAAATGATTTTTGTGGATTTCTCTACACTTCTATATTTTGACCATGCTTCTTCTTGATCTATTCTATGAAATATGCATGTATGCGCAGGTGTGTTATATATATGGTTAAGGCATTGAGTTTAGTTTTACCTGCTTTTTAATTCTTTTTACATCATGTAATTACGGCGAATTCAAACAAAATAAATACATATATGTCAACAGAGAAATGTGAGTTTAAGAATGCATAATCTATACTAGCTCATACGCATTAGATTAATGTGTTTTAGAGTCTGAGTGATATGAGAAGGCAATATTTAATATCATTTAAAATGTAAATCAATTTAACATGTTATTTCTATTATAGTTCATTAATTCTTTTTATTCTTTCCCGAATATTAAGATGTTGAAAAATCGAGAGAATGCAAGGTAATAACTTAATTATTTGTTTTGCTATTAGCTTCTCTTAGTGTGAAACTTCTAAATCTTACATATTCATGTCAATGACTTCCGGAATTAACGTGATGAACAACTAAAACTATAATCTCTTTAGAGATCATTATCTCACAATGACTGTGTGGAGAAACGGATTGCATTTTTTGATTACTGGTTAGTTTTTTTTCTCATTTGTATAGACAATAAAATAAGTTGTATGTAAAAAGTGTATTTGTGTATTAAAGCCTTCCCTTTTCTTCGAGAAAATGAGGATCCGGACAAAATCGATGAAACGGAAGAAATCTGAGTGGATGAAAAGAAAAAACAAAGGATGAATTCCACTTTAAAAGGACATACTATAAAAATTTCAAAAATAAAAAATAAGACCTGTTTATGAAATAGATAAAAAAAAGAAAAAAAATAGAATTATAAATTAAAAAAAAAAGTAGTAAATTAGTAGAAAAATGAAGACATAAGATAAATACAAGGAGATATAAGAAGAGATTCGACCACCCCTATATATATAGTACTTTCTCCTAAAAAAATTAATAATACCGACCACATTTGTAATTCCACCAATTACTCGTCTATAAAAAAATGAGTTAATTCAACTAATTCTTTTATATCCCAATTAAAGATATTCTATAAAAATCATCTATGTAACCACGATTACATGACCAATCATATATTGCATTTATATTTTTTCCAAAAGAATTATCGTAGGAAAACATTTAAGAAATGAATTAGGAAAGTAAATTTTTTGTAAAGATGCTTTTATATAAATTTTTGTAAAGATGCTTTTATGTTTATCTTTCTCATTACAAGTTCTACATAAATATATATTTTGTATTGATTACAATTATTTAGAAGAGATTATTTAATAAATATCATAATCAATTAATTATCCTAATGAAATTTAATATTATTAGTAAATAACATAATCAACTAATTTGCCTAATCAATTATATATAGGTTTCTTTTATTTGTCCATTTTTATGATTATCAAAACTTGTTTGAGTCTCCGGAAAATATGGGCGATTTTGGTGTGGTGGTGCTTCTGTTGGTATGGGCGATTTGGTGTGGTGGTACTTCTGTTGGTAAGCCATAAAGGTTATTCCAGATCTGGTTTTCTTCCTTGAGCGTGTGTAAACTTTCACAGTATTCGGGAGCTTCGTGACTGGGTTTTGATGCTGATTTTTGTGTTTGAGGTCGTCAGCGTTTCTTTCGGGGCTTTGTCCCATATACAAGCAAAAGAAGGATACTGGCATTGTTCAGAGAATGACCGCATCTTTCTATCACCGGCTTGATTTTTCGTGCTCTGTACCTTATGGCTGCCCAAGGTCCTATTTCCCTTCACTTTCTTCCTTAGGCGTAGGGAAAGTCTCTAGTTTTGAGGTCAGCGATGTTCGGGACAAAAGAGTTGTACTAGGTGAGTCATATATCCTGGGACTCACCACTACTGATGGGGTACTGGTGAGGTCTCTCATTTTGGTCATTTCGTGTTATTGGTTGTTGTTTTCAATCTTAGTTTTGGCTGTTTAGTAGTTGCGATATTGGTTCGTTATATGTTTGGTTATTGGTGCACCTATTGTAGTTATTGAGGTCTTAACTTTTGGTGGATTGTGTAGGTTTTGATAGATAGGTTGTCGTTGTTGTGCTCTGTTTAGGTGTTGATCTCCTTGGTTTGATCGTTCTGTGTTTTTCCTTGCTGTGAGATTCATGTTGTATCTCTTTTGCGGTTTGTTTGTTTTAGATTGTCTTGTTTACTCCTTGTTTAGGTAGTAGAATGTATATTTATTGAATATCTAGCTCTGAGCTATAGCGTTATAGTGTGTGTTATTACATGTTGTATGCCCCTTATAACTAGTGTAATTCTTTTGGTTAATATATTTTTTATCTTTGACAACAAAAAAAAAAAGTTTTAAATTGTTGATGAAACAATATTGCTTCTGATATTTTGTTTTTAATCGATATTCAAAATCATTCCATTCCGGATACCTTTCTCTATCAAAATATCGGATTTCTAAATTTTCATAGGGCCCCCCTGAAATTCCTTCCAAAGCATGTTGAATAATTTGTATGGATTCTGTCGTTTCACCAAGTCTGTCTAAATAACGAGCTAATGAATCTCCTTCTTTTTGCCACTAATAAATTAGTTCATGTTTATCTCTTAATTTTTAAATAATTTTAATTAATCTGAGTAGATGACTTTTAGTTGTTTAATCTACATTTATTATTACTGAAAGAATGTTGTAATGCGAATGAGCAGGCGATCTACATGTCTATGGACCGGCTGCATCATGAGGAATGAGTTACTAACTAGAGAAGAAGAATCAAGTGAACGAAGAAGATCAATTGAGATGGATGTGCTTTTAGGTGGAGAAAATAATATACTTTTTGGGTTGCAAGTCGCGTACTTGCCACGTGATAATAGTAAAACTAACGTGTAATTTGCAGATCATAGGAAAATTTAACATTCTTAATTTTTCAGTTTATTTCCAATTCATCACCTATTAGTTCTACAATTAATATAGTTATAAAAATGTATAGTTTGTTATGATTATATAATAGATTCATGAATATTCATAGTAATCTTCTTTCAATAAATTATTAGATGTAATTTTATAAAATACGTAACGCACGTACTATAAGACTAGTATATATAAAGTTGGGTACGAACATCTTTCATTGTGAAAGTGTCCATACCCAACTTTTGTCATGTGTCGTGATGATGTTCAACATTAATCACTAATTAATTTAGTGGATTATTTTGTATGAATAATTTATTTAATAGATTGATTAATATTGGAATGTGCAACTCAATTAAAATCTTTGATATTATTTCTTTGCGTTTTAACTCTTAGTTCTTCTCTTCATTATTGCTATGATTTGCGTATTAATATTCTTAAGATTTTTACTGATTCTTTATATTATTATTTTAATTATGGACAATTAATTATAAATGAAAAAAATCTAAAAGGTTCTTTTTTACGTATATATCATTTTCAAAGAAGAACCTTTTGGAATATCTTTTTTCTATTTATAATCAATAATGAAAATAATAATATAAAAATCAGTTAAATTTTAAGAATATTAATAGGCAAATTATAAACATAATGAAGAGAAGAATTAAATGTTAAAACATCAAGAAATAACTCAAAGCTTTTAATTGAGTTACACGTTCCAATATTAACCAATTTATTAAATGAATTATTCATACAAAATAATCAAATAAACTAATTAGTAACTAATGTCGAACATCATTATGATACATGTCAAAGTTGAGTATGGACACTTGACGCAATGAATGATGTTCATACCTAACTTTATATACATGATTTTTTGTGTATTTAATTTTAAGTTTAAAGATAGTGCAAAAAAATTAACAGGTAGTTAATGTGGGGAATAAAAAACGTCCACTTCCGATGAGATTTGTAGGAATGGGCAATACTTCTCCCCTAAAGGAGGGACCGCATTAAGTTCAAACCAAAAGTACTTCACCATGAACCAACCCTCTTAGGACCTAGGCCACCATGATGTAACCATGACTGACCTAACCATGATGGTAAAGGTTCCCACTCTGATCGAGGTCACCATGATAACCGACATCACCCGTATAAGGTAATATCAGGTTTGTTAAAAGGGATAAGATCATAACAAACATCTTCAGATTCAAAGGATATTCTCCATAAGTATCTTCATTCCTTATAAGAATAAGGAAAAGATACATCGAACTTGAATAATTAATTGATGCAAAATCAATATAAATATATGATGACCTACATTTCAAATATTTCATTGTCTTGATTGTCGGAATATATTAAGATCAACATCACACCAATATCAAAATAATCCTTCGGTGATTTTTTTTACACGACATTCATTATATCATGACGCTTGATATTTCGATTGATCATAGACGTTTAGCATTTACGATTATATAATATTGTGTAAAAATAGTTGTCTCACTTCTAAGTATCATAGATAGTATAGATAAAAACAAATTAAAATACGCACGACATTTATCCCCAGCATTTTCAGTACAGGCCGGCAAAAATTTGCGGTTATCAAAGAGAGCCAATGGCCACATTCCTCCTTCACCCTCCCTCCACTCCCATCAAAACCCAAAACCCTGTTCTCCACGGATCCCACACCTTTAAATTTACTTGCTACTCCTCCACAACCACTCAATCACAATCAGCCAAACAACATCTCCTTAACCTCATTTCCGACCAAGAACGAGGCCTCAAGACCCAAAAAGACCAAGGAAAACGAGCTTCAATTGTCAAAGCAATCGACGCCGTCGCTTCCCTGGGCAGTGATACTGTCACAACTGGCAATTCACTCTCTGGCACATGGAGGCTGCTCTGGACCACTGAGAAAGAGCAGCTTTATATTATAGAAAATGCCCACTTGTTCGGTACCCAAGCTGGTGACGTTTTGCAGGTGATTGATGTCGAGAAGAAGGCTCTTAACAATGTTATCACTTTTCCTCCAGATGGGGTTTTCTTCGTTAGGTCCAGTATTGAAATCGCTTCGCCTCAGAGGGTGAATTTTAGGTATCCCTAACGAATTTTAGCGATTTCTGCAAACTGTACAAACTGGAAATTTTTTGGTCACAGATATTTAAGATTATGAATTGTGAATATATCTTTTTTCCTCATAAAAATAATTTATGTTGTTCATTCTTTATTTATATATTGTATCATTTATATGTTGTATTGTCGGCTATATCAGATTCACAAGTGCGGTGCTGAGAGGGAAGAACTGGGAGATTCCTTTGCCACCATTTGGGCAGGGTTGGTGAGTTTCCTTAGTTGTTATTCTGAAACAGAAAATACCTGATTTAATTTTTGAACTCTAGTAGTTTTTATTCCATTGCTTCAAATAAAGCTTCTGCCACATTAGCCATTTGATTATATCAGAAAAGTCAAAATCGATAGGGATGTACAAGAATTTGCTTAAACCGATCCAGCCGAATCAAACCATAACATTCGGCAAACATTTTTCTCTAATGAATTCGGTTCGGTTTGACGAAGTTAAAGAACCAAGCTTTTGGTTATTTCCTTAATGGAAGCATGCTTTCTAAATATGATCCTCTCTGCATCACCTTAATCAATCATCTCCCCCTTCCTCTGTTTTATAATTCTATCCTTAATATCTGCAAATTAGAGTATTTATTCTTATACAACTATAAAATAAAGGGAAAGTGATCTGAGGAAGCTGCTCTGTTTTCTCGTACGGGAAACTGTTGAAAAGTTTTATTCTTTCTGAATTCCATTTTAAAAATAAAGAGTATTCAGTATGTTTTATTTCATAGGTTTGAGTCTGTCTATCTTGATGATGAGCTTCGAGTTGCAAAAGATATCCGGGATGACTACTTAGTTGTAGACCGTGCTCCTTACAATTGGAAAGAATGATAGGCGGACAGTGAGCTTCAGTCATTGCCTCTACAGAAACACAAGGTGACTCGATCTATCTATTGGCCTAAATCAATGACATTCCTCAATGTAATGGAAAAAATTCACGGTCTTTGAAAATTGATCGTGAATTCCCTACATCATAATATGAAGAATGTAAAAAATAATTAAGAGAGAGAATGATAATGACAACACCATGATTTACGTGAAAAATCCTTAAAAAGGGAAGAAAAATCACGGGGAGATTTTGATAGTATTTAATATGGAGAAAAGGTTTACAAGGCTAATGCAAGCTGTATAGTTAGCTTGTTTCTCATGGGTGTTGAGGGTTGTGTTGTGTTTGAAGTTACATCTTGTTTTTATTTATAGGCCTTCAATCGGTTACATATAATCTGATACAGCTTATTTAATTCTATCTGAAAATATGATCAACATAATATTCTCTGAGATCTAGCTTATCAACATTAACAACTTAATAAATCTTGACCGTTTGATCAATCGAATGATCTTGATTAACTTTTCTTTGGGTTGTCACGTCGGTAATCCATGTATTTTTGTCTGATTGGTCTATTCTTCATAACCGCCTAGTTGATCCTACGGTTCTCGTTCTGTCTTCTCCTCGATGGAGTCTTCGTTTTAGATCTTGCCACGTGTCGTGTGAAATTTTACTTGTACATTGGCCCCTATTACACTCAATGGAATTTTATCCGTTGATGTGTAATGATCATCTTTTCTTGTTCTAATATTACGTATAACCGTTTATGTTCTCACGCGCTTCTTGAAAACATGCAATGTAGTTTTTCAAGAAGCTTCCTTATTTTCTTTTTCCTTCTCTCGTTTCATATTTTCCCTTTGTACTTCTGCTTCGATCAAAATGAATTACTCTGTTTGCGCAATTTTTCTTCTATTGAAATCCCTTTTGTTGTACTTCATTCAAAAACTTAGCAAAATTTGGGGATCGAAATTTGGTACTGTGCCGACTTCAAGCTTTCAGCGAAATTCGTTCTTAAATACTTAGAAATTTTTTGGCTCCCACTTCTCTTGAGAATAACCGTGTTCTTTTATGAAATATGTTCCCGAGGATAATACTTTAATTTCCTTATGATATACATGCTCCCTCAAGGATTTAAGTTCAAATGAAGAACCATGACCCCGTCTTCATTCTGAGAGAGAAATTATGAATTGTCGTTTTCTTTTGAGAGGAGGACTTTTGTTCAAATAAAGACTCATGGTCTCATTTTTATTTCCTTCTGAGAACAACGTCCGTAGGCATTTTCAAGAATTTAAGCTCTTTCCGTGGAACCATTGCCCCGTTTTGATTTACTTCCACTTCACGAATAAAGTCTTTTTTGTTTCATTTATTTTCCTCCGCTTTGCATTTTTTTATTTCTTATTTCTCCATTTCTCCATTTCTCCTTTTCGGTTTCCTTTTTCTGCTTTGAACGTTTTCCTTCCTTTTTTCGCTTCTTTTTCCTTTACTCCCAGCCTTCTTGTTCTAAAATGTTGAAGCCGCGCCCTTCCTTTAATTGAATTTTTCTTTACTGGCATTTTCTTTACTCGATTTTTCTTTACTGAGCTTTTCTTTTCGGCCTTTCTTTACTCAACTCAGTCTTTCTTTACTCAGCTCACCCTTTCTTTTCTTTTCTGCTCATCCTTTCCCTCAACTTCTTTTCTTTCTACTCTAGAGTTCTTTCCTCAACTTTTTTTGAAGTTCTTTCCACAAGTTCTTTTCATTTCTACCATGAAGTTATTTCCTCAACTTCTTTTCTGTTATGAAGTTTTTCCTCAACTTCTTTCCTTTTCTACTCCTCAGTTCTTTCCTCAACTTTTTTTTTTCTGTTCTTAAGATTTTCCCGTTCTTAAGACAATTCTTTTTTTCTGTTCTTAAGACTTTCCCGTTCTGAAGACATTTCATTTTTCCATTCTGAAGTCTGAGGATGTTTCCTTTTATATTCTTTCAGACTTTCCTGTTCTGAGAACGGTAGACGCTTTCAAGGACTTAGGCTCCTTTAGTGGAGCCATGGCCCCGTTTCCACTTTGAGAGGGACTTACGAACTACCAATTTTTTTAGATGAGGACTTAGGATCAAATAAAGAACCATGGTCGCATTTTACTTTGAAAGTGACTTACGAATTGCCTATTTTCTTTTGAGAGGAGGACTTAGGTTCAAATAAAGAACCATGATCTCATTTTTACTTCGAGATGGACTTATAAACTGCCCATTTTATTTTGAGAGGAGAACTTAGGTTCAAATAAAGAACAATGACCTCCGTCTTACTTCCTTCTGAGAATAGCGTCTGTAGACATTTTAAAGGGCTTAGGCTCCTTCTGTGGAACCATGACCCCGTTTTGATTTCCTTCTGAGAATGGCGTACGTAGATGCTCCCAAGGACTTAGGATTCTTCAGTGGAACCATGGCCCCATTTCGATTTTCTTCTAAGAGTAAGACTTATGAACTGCCACTCCTAAAGACTTACGCCCTTAGTTCCTTCTTAGAGTAGGATTTATGAATTACCTCTCCCAATGACTTTTTCATATTATTCATTCTTGAACAACCTTCACAAAAATTGTCATAACTTTTGGTCGAGAACTCCAAATCGTGTTCTGCAAAATTCTTCAAGAAGTAGATATCCATATTTTTCTAATGATATATTATTTTCTATGTAATAATATCAAATTGATACAGTTTAAAAATTAAATTTGAGAAGCATTCATATATTTACTTTCTTGAATGACACCAATGAAAGCTGTCATAACTTTTGATCGGGAGTTTCAAATTGATTTTCGTAAAAGTCTTCACAAGGTTGACTTCTGTATCTTTCTGTTGATATATGATTCGTTGTGTAGTTATCCCTATTAAATTCAGTTTAACTTCCGAATTTAAGGTTTTGCATAATCTGTTTTCCTGAGCAGTCTCCATGAGAATCGTCATAACTTTTTCTCATGAGCTCTAAATCATGTTCTGCAAAATTCTTCAAAAAGTAGACATCTACATCTTTCTTATGATATATTATATGCTATGTAAGTCTGCTTAAAAAATTAAATTTGAAGACGTAATTAAGTTCACTTTCGTGTATGAAGATTACCATACTTTTGATCTAGAGCTAAACTTGAATTTCGTAAATTCTCCTTGAAGCAGACTCCCATAGCTTTATAATTATGTGCTGGCCATGTAATTTTTCTACCACTTTTTTTTGTTTCAATTTCCATTTCCGCTTCTGTTGTCGCTTCTATTGTTAAGACATTTCCTTTCTCGTTGTTTGTACATCTTTTATTTTCCTCATAAAGTCCATTTGAAGGGTTATCAAGTCGTAGCCTTCGTTCTAAAAATTTGAATGACTGTCTTTTTTGCTTTCCCGTTATAAAGTGTCAGCTTTCTTGTCTGAAGTGGCAGCTATCCTGTTCTGAAGTGTTTGCTTTCTTGTGTGAAGTAAACATGATTTTCTTTGCTCTTCTTTTCTTTTCTGCCGTATTTCTGTTATGAAATTCTCTTCCTTTCTTTTTTTTTCTGAAGAGTTGAAGCTTTTCTGATCTGAACTTCAACTTTTCCATTTTGGAGCTCTGACTTCGACTTTTTTGAAGCTTTGACTTTAACCTTTCTATTTTGAAACTTTTTTATAAGCTTTTTGATCTGAGCTTTTTGAGATCTTCTGATCTGCGCCTTCTGAGCTTTTCTAGTCTAAGTTTTATGAGATTTTCTAATATGAGATTTTCTGATCTGAGCTTTCTGAGCTCTTCTGAACTTTTCTGATATGAGTTTTCTGAGCTCTTCTGAGCTTTTCTGATCTCAGCTTTCTGAGCCCTTTTGAACCTTTCTGATATGAGCTTTCTAAGCTCTTCAAGTCTGAGCTTTCAGAGTTTTTATGGTCTGAGCTTTATGAGCACAACTTTTCTTATCCGCGCTGATGTTTTTTACTCATCCTTTCTTGAATGAATCTCTTTTCTGATCTCCTTCCTTTCTTTTTTTATTGCTTTTAGCCTAGCTGTCGTAGGCGGAGCTTCGATCATCTGGTAGTCTGCGGGTGGCAGTTTGTCAAATTTGCATAATTCAATTCCACGAATTGTGTTAATAATAATTTTTTTAAATAATAATTGTATAAAATAGATAAATCAAATTGAAACCGAATGAGTGAATTTACCGCTCTTCGCTCTGTTTTCAGTCCCGTGGTCATTTTTGCTACTACTCCCGCATTCGTTTCTTCTTCTTCTTTTGTTGTTGGAAGTGCGTTTCATTTGGTTCGTTCTTCACTCTAATCTGGCGCTCTGATTCCCATTCTTGCTAAGAGTATAATCTGGAGCCCTAATTCTCATTCTCACTAAGAGTTTGATCTGGCACCCTAATTCCTATCCTCGCTAAGAGTCTGATCTGGCGCCCTAGTTCCCATTCTCGCTAAGAGTTTGATCAGGTGCCATGATTCCCATTCTAGCTAGGGGTCTGCTCTTACGCTTTGATTTCTGTTCTCGTTAGGGGTCTGGTCTTACGCTTCAATTTCTGTTCTCGCTAGGCTCTGCTCTTACGCTTCGATTTTTGTTCTCACTGGGGTCTTCTCTTATGCTTTGATTTCTGTTTTGACGTTTTGACTCTCCTTAATCATTTCTTTTGTCGCTTCCCATCCGTTCTTCACTCTTGTTTCGGTTCCGTAGTCATTTTCGTCACTACTTCTGCATCTGTTTATTCTTCTGCTTCCGTTGTTGGAAGCGCGTTTTATTTGGTTTTGAGCATTTGGGGGAGAGATTTCTTGAATTTTTTTCTCATCTCTCAACAAGCACATCAAATGTAAAGTAAAATCTTGCCTCTATTTATAGGCCTTCAATCGGTTACATATAGTCTGTGTTATGTTTGGAGTTACATCTTGCCTCTATTTATAGGCCTTCAATCGGTTACATATAGTCTGATACAACTTATCTATATCTGAAAATAGGATCAACAGAATATTCTCTGAGATCTAGCCTATCAACATTAAGAACTTAGTAAATCTTGATCTCCTGATCAATCCAATGATCTTGAATAGCTTTTCTTTGGATTATCATGTCGGTAATCAATGTACTTTTGTCTGATTGGTCTATTCTTCATAACCGCCTAGTTGATTATATGGTTCTCGCTTTATCTTCTCTTCGATGGAGTCTTCGGTCTAGATCTTACCACTTGCCATGTGAAATTTTACCTGTACACATGTTATAATGAAACTCCTTCATAGTTGCGTCTGATCCGAGCTTCTCCGGTTTAGATTTCAGGTCATTATAGAAGCCTACTTCAAAATTGTATAGTAACATCATGCTTAAAAGTTAAACCAATATATATGGCAAATTATTTGTTCTTTGGGGACTCAAATTTGTATTTGCTATAATGTTGTAAATTTTGTTTAAAACTAGTTGAGTTATATGTGTCGTGCACGTGATATGTATGTTTTTTTATATTTTGATTGTTTCTCATATATTATTTGTCTATTTATATAAAAAAATTTATATAATATATTTATTTATAAATAAAATTAGGAAATAATATTTTGATTTTTATACATCTTACTCACCAAAGTTTCTAAAAATAAATTATTTATGTTAGAAAAATATACGCGCACAGTATTGGATACATTTTTTTGTTTCATATTTTTAGTATTACTTTTTTAATCTTTGTGACAAATTAACTAATAACATGTTTTGTCTTTTTAAAGTAATATAATTTTCCTAATATATTTATTAACGACCAAAGTAACTTAAAATGTTGTCCAGACTATAAAATAACATTCAAATTAAGAAGAAGAAAAATAGTAAAAAGCCTCATAAAATACACACCACAATTATGAGAAAAATTGACAAATAATAGTGCTCATTAATGGATTCAAAGAGTGAGTTAGAATTTATAAAAAATGAGTGGACAAAATTATCTAAAAATGATTCTTATTCTCATATCACTTTTAATATATTAAAGATACCACGTGCATTGCACATTATTTATATGTTTTGGTAAATTGTTTATTTTCAGAGGTTGAGTTAATTGCAAGATAGGTATTACATGCACAAATTTTATTCGTTAAGCATTAATATTCTCCAACCTCCTTTTTTTTAGACAAGTTAATTTCAGTATAACTTATCGAGGTCGCCCCTTAAATTTCAAGATTTTCATACGTTGATGAAGAGGCAAAAGTGTTTTTGAAATTTAATAGCAAGCACATGCTAAAATAATTTAAAAATAGATAATATGATTTAAAATCAATAAAACCATTGGAACAATATATTAACTTTGAAAATGATTGTAAATAAAGATGAAAGTAAAATAATAATGATAAAATATCATGTTCTGATTTATTCAATTAAATTAATTGTAGATAAAAGAAACTTGAATAAATCATACATCACTAAAAAATTTAAATTATCTAATTTTTTTTAAAATTAAAGAATGCACAATTCTAACAATGTTTGTAATATGTGATGAAAAGAAATGAAAAAATTAGGCTTAATATCATAGGATTTTTCCTGCACTTTGCCTCCAAGTCAACTCACCCCCTAAACTTTATTCCCTTCCCTATTGACCCTCAAACTTACTCCATTCATCAACTTACTCTCCCTCATCAAATGACTATTAAATGGTCACAATGTCACACGATTAATTTTGTTTTCTAATTTTATCCATTTCTTCAAAATCATGTTCTGAAACAAGGATTTGCAAAACAGGGGACCAAGCTATTTGAATTTTAAGTAAAACAGTTAATGGTTATGAGGAGTCCTCTTGGAAATAATAGTTTAGAGAGTTATTATCTACACATTTTTTAGTATTATAACTACTCACTGGATGGGCTTTCCTTTTTCTGTCTTTTTTTCTTTCATTTTAAACTTTTCTCATGCTAATCCCATTGCAGAAACAGTAGATTCGGATGGAAGAAATTCTAGAGAAACATATGTAGGAACAAGAGATTGTTCAGAACCAGTAGGATTAGGGTCAATAGTTAGAGATTTCGTATTGAGAGTATTACTAGAAGAACAAGATTGATGTAAGGATCCGATAGGTAAAATTGATGAATTATAAGGAGTACTACCAGTTGAAGTTATATTAACATTGTGAGGTAAACTGATAATTGCAGAACTAGAATGTGGTGCATGTAAATTTGTGGCAATTTTCGTTTGATTTATTGTAGGAGAAAGGAGCAAATGTGAAAAAACAGAAGTTGCAGTGTTATTAACTCCATGTTTGACAGATTCAGATTTGGCAAAAGGAAAAGTGATCTCATCAAATATAACATGCCTGTTAACCGATAACTTTTGAGAAATGGGATTATAGCAAATATAACCTTTAGGATGCAGACTATATCCAAAGAAAATGTGCTGAGATGACTTAGCTTCAAGTTTATGTTCATTATAATGCTTTAAAAGAGGATAACATGCACACCCGAACACCTTTAAGAATAAATAATCAGTACTAGTGCCAAATAATAGTTCATAAGGACATATATGATTCAGAGTAGCAATAGACAGTCAATTAAAGAGAAAAACAGCTGTGGAAAAGGAAAAATATCATAAATGAGTAGGAACTGATGCAGTGAGCATCATACTTAGGGTTGTTTCAATGATGTGTCTGTGCTTCCCTTTAGTTACACTGTTTTGCTCAAAAGTGTAGGCACAAGACAATTGATGTTGGATGCCATGTGAAGCAAGAGAGGTATCAAGATTTTTGTTGCAGAATTCTCCTCCACCATCTGTTCTAAGAATTTTCGTATGTGTAGACAGCAAATTTTGGACAAAAGGCAAGAAAACTTTAAAGATAGCAGTAACTTCAAATTTATTTCATAAAGGAAAAATCTAAGTATATTTCATAGTGTTATTAATAAAGGAAACATAATATCTATATCCCTCAAAAGATAAAATGGGTGCAGGACCCCATACATCACTGTGGACATAGGAAAATGGATCTTATGCATCTTGTCTTGTATACAATTAGAGCACATACAAGAATCATTAGACTTAAAAGAAATGCTAGCATTCTTCAATACATGACAAAGAATTGAATCTGTAGGGTGACCTAATCTATTATGCCAAAGGATGCTTGAGACTTTGCTTCCAAGATAGGCAACATGATTTCTTTTCTGTGTGGCGAGAGTTTTTTTATAGTGTTGGTAATGGGGTAAAGGTCATTCTTACTAGGTCCCATGTAAAGAATCTTCCTCGAGTGCTTGTCCTGAATGAAAAACATGTTAGCATCAAATATGAAAGAACAATTATTGTCCACAAAAAATTTATAAACAGAAAGTAGATTGGCAGTAATTTAAGGTACAGAGAGAACATTATTAAGAGTAAATATATGAGAATCAGTAGAAAGAGAGCCAGAACTTGAGCGAGTAATGTTTAAGGGTTGTCCATTTCCAATGATGACAAAGTCTTTTCCATTGTAGGCTTGAGAAGTTGATAAATTTAATTTAGAAGTGAGGTGTTTGTCACACCCAGTATCAAATAACCAAGAAGTAATTCTTGGATGTTTCAGTGGAGTTATTAGTAGCAAAAGAGGCAGCCATGGCAGTAAGCTTGGCAGGAGGATGCTACCTTGATATAAGTAGTTCATGCAATGGAAACAGTTCTATAGTAATGTGGTCAAACTTATTACAAATTTGACATTGAGGTTGAGTATGAGTGGAAGAAAATTTGGATTTTAAAGAGGAAAAAGGTGAAGAGGTATTATGAGTAAAGGAAGAAACCCAGAGTTAGAGTTATTCCTTTCTCTATTGCCAGAATTTTGACCTGATCCAAAATTGTTCCTTGCTCTATTGCCTCTGCCTCTAGTCTGGTTGCTTCAAATATTAGTGGCCATGAGAGCCATTGCTTGAACATGAGCCTCATGTTTCTTTGCTTGATCTGCCAGGGACTGCTCTTCAGCCTTTAATAGAACATGCAGTTCTTCCAAGTTGATGGGGACAAATTTTGTACGGATGGATGTTTTGAAGGGTCCATACTTAGAGGAAAGCCCATTGAGAGTGTACAATAGGATGTCTTCATCATCGATAAAAACTGAGACATAAGCTAATTTGTCTATGGATTCCTTGATTCGATGCACATAATCATCCATAGTCTTGTTTCCTTTCTTTGAGACAGATTGCAACTCAGATTTGAGTTGAAGAATATGTGAATGAGAAAGAGAAGAATACCGCTTCTCGAGTGAGGACCATGCTTCATGACTGGTCTTGCATCCAATTACACAAGATATAGCAGACCGATATAATGTGGCATTCAGAAGCATCATCATCGCCTGATCTTGGGTAACACATGTGTTATATTAGGGATCAATCTTTGTTATGGGAGCCCCTTTGTCGTCGACAAGAAACTGAGTAGAATAGGGGTGGGAGCCATCGACGAACTCAAACAGCGAGTGGGCTTTCAGAATAGAAGTAACTTGGTGTTTCCAAAGAATATAATTAGAAGAATCTAATCTAATGGAGATCAGATTACATATATTTGACAAAAGAAAAATTGGGGAAGGAAGATTAGCCATGGACGCATGTCCTTAGGGCTTTGATACCATGAGAGTAAATACTAAGAGATCGAGAGAGAGAGAGAGAGAAGTCAGAGAGTTCTCGAGAGAAGAAAGAAGTGAAAGAAAGAGGAGACAATCTTGAACAAAGTGCAAAAATATTTTCTCATTAACTATTCCATTAAGCTTAACAGGTTAAATACAAGAGAGAGTTAGCTCAAGCAAATAATGGATAACTAAGCAAAGTAATTAACTCAAACTAAGCCACATTCGCAAGCAATAAAGGGCTAAAATCATAATATACTCTAACATATTAGGCCTAGTAAATTGTGTGAATTGAGAATGACTCCGCTTTCACAGATTGAATGTAATCAATTGAACTACTTTTTGCTAATTTCTATGCCAAACATTAGAAGAAACGTAGTTTGCACTTTGCAGACAAGAGAATTTTCAGTAGCGTAACTGGATAAACACACTCCATAAGTACTGATAAACTCATTAGACCAAAATTTAAGGTGAGTAGGATAAATTGATGGATGTGAAAGTTGTAGAACTAATAGGGAAGAGAAAAAAGTGTAGGAATAAAGTTGATTTTTGGGGTAAATTTCAGGGATACTGTGATATTAACCCAAAAAATTACTCTAGAAGTGAAGATAAATTTTTTTGCCAATTATTTTACCAAGTATAATGGACATTGGTCTCTTACATATAATATAAAAATGAAAATGAAAAAAAATCATAACATATGCTTGAAGTGAATCAATATGCCAAACAAAAAAGTCATGCAGATTGATTATATAACTCAATATTATTGACTAAGAATGTTCATTTGTATAAAGATTTCTAAAATCCTTAGATTTTATAAATTATAATGAACGAATTGTTAACGATAAAATTGTAAATGAATTAAATAAAAAATCTAATATGTACTATATTTATAGAAATTAAAGGGTAGCAGGGGTAAATTAAAAGTTTCTCCATGTTAGCCCCTTTTAATTTTATAAATTATAATTACTTATATATATACTTTAATATAATTGATATTAGATTAGAAATTAAATTCGAATACATGAAATAAAAGAGAAATATGAAAGACACTCTCTTAGAAATTCTAAATGTATAAATAAATATATAGATAAACATGTACTATTATAATTATATATGTGTTAATATATGATTGATATTTAATTAGAAATTAAAAAAATACATGAAATAAAGGAGAAATATGAAAAGACACTATTAAAAAAATTCTATAGAGAAAAACGCTTGTTACGTTTTCTTATGGTTTTGTGCTTCCTAATATCATCAATTGATTAGTATTATTTCTGTCATTATGTAATTATTTTAATTTACTTGAATAAATAAATGAAATAGTATTCATTGTAACATGTGGTTTCACTATGAGGAAAAAGCTTTTAGCGACAATTTTTACGGTCTATAGCTGCAATTGCTAACCTCTCACAAAACTACTCTGACGGTTTGATTTTACTAACCACCGGAGGACCACCGGGATAGACTAGTTTATACCGACGATTGACGAGAACCGTAGCGAACCAAATGCATACAAAAACTGCTTAAGTATCTATACCGAGGATTGTGAACCACTGGAATTGTTCTAGTTGCCGGTTCCCAAAACTACTGCCAAATGTTCAGAAATTTGGTTTAGAATTTATTTTAAAAAAATATGTATTTTTAACTTATCAACTAGGCTACTGCTTTTGGTTTTACTTAGCAGCTAGACCACTACTTTTACTTTTACTATCAGCTAGACCACTCCATATTTCCTACTAAATCATTTCTCACAAAAAAATTGCTAATTAACCAGACATTTGAGATTTGCAACTATATACTGTATGGATGAAGGAGAAAGAGCATGCTTCACAAATTTATGTCACAAATTACCTCTTATATACAAAGATTGTGTCGCTCAACATTGCCAACAACTCAGTATCTACAACTTTGGAGCTATATCCCTCTTTTTCACAAAAAATAAACATTATTCTTGTGTAAATCTAAACATTTCACTTGTTTCCACTATTATTCAGTCACCAAATAAATTTTAGCTCAAGGCTTTTGTTTCAAAAGTACTTCATTGAGATATGTCAAATAAAAAAACTATTATTCAATCATCAAAATAAATTTTGCATTTAAAATAAAGGAAAAAATTAATTTTGCATTTAAAAAATAGAGATTAACAATCAAGGAAATATCAAATAAATCAAATGAACTTAAACATAGTATAATTATAGTTATCTTGGAGAACATACAAAGTCTGTAACTCCTTTAATGAACTAATTTTTTGAATGGTGCCAGAGAGTTGGTTGCCACCGAGCCAACTGTAAGAGTCATTCAATATTCATGGCGTATTTACTTGATTTCTATGGAAAGAAATTATGCGAAACCTGAATCTGAATTGTCATTCTAGTTTTTTACTACGAGTTTGAAATACAATTCTAAGTGGGTCTCATAGTTTTGACTAGAATTGATTCTGTTGATTGCATGGAATGAGATTCCTAACAAATAGATGGTAATGTGATTCCACATTTTTTATTCATTTTGAATTGACTATGAAAAGTCCATTATGGTCTCAAAATAATTATTAAATAAAATAATACTTATTTTCCTTGAAGAACATTTTAGTAATGTCATATATTTTAATTCTGATTCTTTACTTTGGTAAATACAAATAATCATTCTTATTCTCGATAATCTGATTTCTGATTATGATTCCTAACAGTTAATAGACACATTAATCTGATTCTAGATTTTAACTCCTAATGGTTCAATTTTTCATCCAATTCCTAGAGAAACCGCTTCCAAACTTCGTCTAATTCCAAAAACAAGTAAATGCGTCATTAACAAATACAAATCATGAGCACGTGTAACCATTCAAAAGTCAAGAAAATGAGATGGTTTAATTATAGTAAATTCCAGGTCACTTACAGATGAGCGAGTGCTGTCAAAACGACCATCTAAAGCATATATAACCAAACTAAAATGTGATTAACTCTTGGCAAAAATGGTCAATATCATTTAGACCTAATACATCTTCAGAAAAACTATTGGTACCAAGATAAAAAATAGAAATAGTAATGAGTTTTTTTATTGTAAATAGAAGCCTACACTGTGAAAATATGAGGAAGATTTTCTTGAGAACAAGTAACACTAGTCCACGAATTCTCTTCAGGAAGGCAAGGATCACAAGCCACGAATTCTATTTATCAGAAGAGTTTGTGAGTTTAGTAGCAACATCAACGAAAGAAAAGTTTGAGTAAGCTCAAGACTACCAAAAGTCACTCTATACGTGTTCACCTTTAATGGTATGCACGGGACGGTTTGGGATGATTTTTTAGCCTTTTTGTCCCGTCCCGTTCCGTGTTGAGGGCAAATCCCGAGCGAGACTGGACGGGACGTAACGAGGGTCGGGACGGGACGAGTATTTTAGGTAAAAAAATTTAAAGGTTAAAAATTAAAATTGGTTTAAAGTTCAAAAGATTAAAATGTTAAAGTTTAAAAAACTAAGGGTTAAAATTAAAAATTAAGGGTTAAATTAAAAAAATTAAGGATCAAATGTTAAAAAAATATAAAATGTGGGGTTATTTGTGAAAAATCGGGACGGGTTTTTCGGGATGGTTGCACACCCATATTCACATTAATTCGACCTGATGGGGGAGGATGCCAAAATATTTTCAAGATAAGTAGAGTTCTAGAAGGATAACTTGAAGTATGAAAAGATTCAAGCATAAACAATCATGTAGATAACACTAGCAAAGTCGACCTCAAATCAAAAGCATACACTGAGGTGGATAGCAAAATAACTCCTAACAAATCCTCTAGAGGATCAAAAAATGCCTCGATACCCTACAAGCCTAAAAGTTAAGAGTGAAAAGATTGTGGGAAAATTGCAAGATCTTCACTTTTGGAGGGCAACTCCACATAAATGTCTCTTTTTTTGAATATTACAGATATGGCCTTCTTTTGACAAGTTGCATTGGCCTTGGAAAATTTTTTCTTTCTGCCATTGTCTTCCTCACATAGTTTTGGCCTCTAAGATTTTGAACAGTAGTCATGTCTTCCCTAAAGAGCTTCTGTCGTTTCATGCTCGTCGTCTTTCTGTCTCTATTTTCCTTGTTGCGTGTTGTTGGTCGGCGACCTCCCTCGCCGTTCTTCCTTGAATTTTAGAATTTTTTTTGTAAAATTAACTGTTAGTACGTTGTTAGGGTTAAAATTGGTTGTTTATATAGAAGCTAATGTGTTCTTAATATTTTGTTCTTGGATCTAAGGTTTTTTCTGATTATTTATTGACTCTGGGATTTTTCTAGTCTTTTTCGCGTGAGTTTTCTGATTTTTTGCGTGGATTTTCTGAGTTTCTTGATAAATCTTGCAAACTTTTTTTCAGAAAATTGCAAGACACTATGGTATGAAAATTAGATACCACACGTATCTAATTTATATATCATATGCGTAACTTCTTTTCAACGGAATCCACATGTTGCCCGCGCTACAGTACGCGCGCGGGGCCGCTGCACGCGTACTGTACGCATTTTTTGCCTTCTTCATTAAGAGCTTTGTAAATGACTATCCGTCCCCCTCATTTTTATATTAGAAACTCGTCATTCCTGCGATTAAAAATAAAAAGGGACATTAAAATAAAATTAATTTTCACAAGAGAAGAGATATCACTTTGACGACATATTGTCTCAATTAATTCATCTTAAAATATATATAAATATACCAATATTCAAATTTAAAATTGTACCGTAATTAATTCTTAAATAATTAATTTTATGAGCCTTAAAAAATTGTTTAAAATTATTTAATAAAAAAATCTGTAAAACCAAAATAATCAAATTATCTTGTGTTTTAAGCAACAAACGCGGAGGGGCGGGGAAAAAACCCGCAGCATCTCCTAAGTGCTGCGGGCTTATTGACCCATAACCCAAATATCTTTTTTTAAATAACTTTTCAGCTGTTGGCTCTCTGTTCACGGGCCAATTGGGTTGACCCGTGAACATGTAAAACCCTAGGGTTTTCACCTTACAAGAGATTGACGGCCATGGCCGCCAGTCCTTATAATTGCGGCTGACGGTCACAGCATCCCTTGTTGTCGCAGCCGTCTCGCCAGGGTGTTCTAAGCCATTGTGACCAGATGGCCACGACTCCACCAACTTCCTCGACCATCTGGCCACGACTCTCATTATCACCAAGGCCACTGGCCACGACTGTCTAGTCGCTGCGGCCAGATGGCCGCAATTTCCCTTAGCCGCGGCGGCTAGACAGTCGTGGCTTTCCTTGTCGACGTGGCAAAAAATGCAACGCAGGTCACCTACTATTATCGACCAGGTTGTCTAATTCCAATGAAATATATAAAAAAATATATCGAAAAATACCGTTCTCAAATCTAATAATTTATCAAGCAATTTTCAAATTAATGAACACCAAAATATAAACATACAAGCACGTATAATCATGGATCGAAACTTAAAGAACTGATCCTAAATGATTCAACATGAATAGCTCTGATATCACTTGTTAGTAAAATCCTTATAACTATAAACCGTATCTGAAAACCCCCAAGAACTTATGTTGAACACACCAAGAGTCGAATAATGTAAAAGCGGATGCGTACCTGAATCCACGAAAATAGATTACATTGTAGAACCGAGCAGTTGGCCTTTCAGACCTACACGATTCTCTCTTAGAGAGTCCATTTTGATTAAGCATCTCTATTTGTCTCTAACGATAAGATATTATAGAAAATATAATGATTTTTCTTAATCGTGTGACCTGATGATCATAAACACGTATAAATAACATATCTATTATCTTTTGATATTTCTATTTTAACTCATCATAAAAATAGTAATTAACTTAAAGTCTCTACATATCAAAAGTCCACAACCTATCAGATACATTAAAACTTAAAACATCTAAACCTTAGCCGATCACTTTTAATTAAGTTTAACCTTATATGACAATCTGTAACACAAAAGTATTCACATATAAGTCCAACGTTGGATTAACGATTTAACATTATATACTAAATGATTGCCCTTAAGAGTTTGACATGCATGCCATTTCTATTATATAGTCACCAAATGAACAATTCACAACAAGTGATGAAAATTCCTTTAGGTATTTTAATGCAGTTTTAATTTCAATTTCGTCTAAGATAAAAAATAAATCAAAAAAAAAATTCAAGTTAACTATTTTTTTTTGAGTGGGGAAACTTCACCTTACACCTTACACATGGCTCCGCCCCTAAAGAATACATCACAATTCACAAAAAATTGAATCAAAATTTAGAAAATCATAATAACCATCAATAATGGTTCCCTCTTTTTCTTTTGAAACAATCAATAACGTTCTCTTAACATTTATCAGTGTAGTCTTATTGGAATAAAAAGCAAGATTTCAATATTAATAATAAAATAAAATGAAACTAATATAGTCAATCCTCCATACATATATACAATCAAACAACTATATTTTACTTTAAAAAAATAAAATATAATTATCACAAAATTAGTTAACTAAATGATCATTAGTTCTTTTTTAACCTGAAATGATGTTAGTTAAATAGTTAGGAAATGGTAGCTCTGCCAACCACACCTAGCCATAATATGACTTATGTCTCTTACCATTTCCATTGCCATCATCACAGCTCCTCTTAGCCCTCGATTTTTATTTTCTTTTTTTGATAAACATAGTTTCAAAAATTAGTGTTAAACAAAATGTCATAACCAAATGCAAAAATATGCTTAAAAGCGAAAAAGGAACCCCCATAAATAATCAATCTCACATTTTTAGGATGGACATGTTTAACAAGATTTAAAAAAAATGCAAAAACTGATCTCGTGTAAATAAAGAAAATTAAAAATATATTTCTGAGTATCTTTACTTTTCTTTTTAGAAGGTATTCAAAACCCGATCACACTAAATACCAATACGGCATGATAAATAAAAAGCGTGTCCTCAAACTATTATCAAACGATTATAAGGTGATGTGTGTTTTCTCCATGATGAAATATAATTCATAGCAATAGTCTCTTTATGTTCAAGGGAGCTATGTGTAGAGTCTACAGACTACGACTCGACTACGTACTGAGACATTGACCAAAAATATTGCAACCACTTAGAACAATCGTCATAAATAGAGCAATTATATATTCTTATATATAGTGGCCACAGCCACACTGGGCTAGTTTCTCCTATGCTTGCAACTCTCTTTCTCTGTCTTCATTATGTGGATGGATAATTCTTATACTTTGACGATGGTTTTGAACAAAGTAAAGTGGATAAATTATTTGGAACCCGGATGAACAATAAATTTTTTGTGGGCATTTCGATAAAATTCCTGATAATATATCACATATTGGTCGAGTATTAAAGCTAATTGGGGGCATTTTATGTAATTTATAATTAGAATGATCACATTGTATAATTCGGTAAGCTTATTTATTGTGTGCGTGGTAGCTCTACCTTCATTTATGGGGTTGGCCAGTCAAATTAGCCCTTCATAGCCCTTAGCCGCCGTAAACAAGTAGACGCTTACCTCGCGGACCCTCTATTCCCCTCTCCTAAGTCCTACCCTATCATATCCATGTTTTATTGATTTCACAAATTACTCATTCGAAGTCGAATTTATGCAATCATGTCCCTAAATGATTTAAATGTTTCCAAATTGACCCCTCCATTAAGCCCTCTCACGCCGTTTAAGAGAGAAGGTGTATTCTCCTGGCCACAACGACACACCTGTAATCTAGGGCTCTAAATGTGAGAGGGGAACGAGGGAAAGCTAAGCAGACCAAATGAACTCCAGAGAGTTGTTGGAAAATTTGAACGAAATAATAGTCACCTTATGACTAACGAGAAAAATTATATAAGTGGCATTGTTGCAACTAAAATCTAAACAAAACATGTGTCTCACGTTGTGAGTTCTAGTCATTGCATTAAATAAATCGAAGAATCGGAAGAGAAAAGTCATCGGAGAGTGGTTTCCTGGCCTTAGGGTCTTAAAAGATTAAGTTAGAAGTATAAGAAAAATTAGACAGATTTTCTATAAAGATTGACTCAACCTACCTTCATTTTTTATGGTAGAGGTATTTATACAGGAGGCCTATCCTGACAAGGCATAGAGGAGAAGCTTGGAGAATATTGTAAAGCGTTTTCATTGGCAGGGAGGGAAGTTAAGCTTTATGTCTTATCCCTGGCATGAAGTGACTTGAAAGGACGCCAAAGGAGACGACTCTGAGATGGAGGGCGGCGATTGGATAGGTTGGACAACGGTCCAATCCTACGAGCCCATGTGGAGTGTCCTTTTCGGCTGACAACGATTCAGTTTGTAAATGATTTTTCCCATCCTCTTCAAGATTAAGGAAAAAATGTATTGATCTCCCTATATATTGTATTAGTGTTAGTGATACATAAAGAAATGCTTGATCATCCAAAACTCCTCCACAGTTCAAAAGTCTCTCCCATTCCTAGGTCTCACTAAAAAATAAATAATCATGAAAATATCAGATGAGGTCAGACCTAAGATCACCCCCATTCGTGAGATCTCATTTCTTCTTTATCTTACATTTGTCACACCTAGCCGCCCATCAATTACTATCACATGGTAGTTCTCTGTGGTTCTAAGCCAATTAGTCAGAACCGCTAAGTGACTTACCAATTTGTCTTGTCCATGTGATGCAGTCTTACCCAATTAATCATGATCACTTGACTGTCAGTCTGAACCCCCATTTTTGTTTTGAAGTTATGTCTCGTCCAAGAGGTAATGATTTCTCGTTCTCGAGATGTCGATTATTGTTCTGGAGGCGATGATCTCTCATTCTCGAAATGTCGGTTCCCGTTCTGGAGGCGATGATCTCCCTTTCGCGAGATGTAGGTTCCCGTTCTGGAGGCGATGATTTTCCATTCTCGAGATGCCTCACGACTTCAGCCGATCATCCGTTTCTGCTTTCTTGAATCCCGGGTGAGTCCCTTTTCTTCCTCGTGGCAGTGAAATATTTTTTACCTGTTCATTTACCCCCCATTGCATTTCGATGATGTTCGTCGATGTGCAAATGAATACTCTCAGCACACGTCTCGATTTTTGGAGAACAGTTATTCTTGATCTACTTTCATCAATTCAGGAGCCTCTTTTATTCTGCAAAAAATTATGTGTTGTGCAAGAAAGATCATAAATATTTGCAAATAATGAGATATGTACCATCATTGCCTCGTTTTTAGAATTATTGACACATTCCTTAGAAACTTCATTTATTCTTAATTTTGTTTTATCCCATCATGGCAACGTGCGTGTGGCCTTCATTTTTTTATGCACGTTTTTTATCCGTTAGGTTTCCCTTTATCCAGTTGTCATGTCATCACTGGCTTTCCTTTTAAGCAGATTGGACGTATCCATTCGTCACGTATCCTTCTCTGTGCCTGCCGTCTGTCAAAATATTTTCATTTTGAATTCATTAACCATTTTGAACTTGGCTTTTACGTCGGCTACACATATAATAGGGCCTTAATCTCCCACATTTTTTTTCACGTTTAATCCTTACTCCCTAATTTATTCTTCTTCGTGTCATTTGTTCCTTTCTTTCTTGGTTTAGTTATGGCAAAAACACCATTCTGGGTATGGTTCCGTTGGTTAGGAATCAGGAAGAGTTCGATCGTTTTATTGTCCGTCATAAAGATGCATTCCCCTCTGATGTTACTTGCGGTTTTGGGGATGGGTTACCCAAATCTTTTCCTTGTAATCCTCCGTACCAGGTTTCCTTAACCCCCATGTATATAGTGTTAGGGTTAAAACTTCTTTTTTCTCCCTTATTTTAGGAATTTTTTAGTACCTTTCATCTGGCTCCCTCGCAATACACTCCTAGTATGTATAGAATTCTTTTAGGTATAGAAGCCCTCATTACGAGGCATAATTTGTCCATAGGAGTAGATGAGATACGCGCTGTATATTTCATTAAGTGGTGTGATACCACTTATTATTTGCCCCCCCCCCGTGCCACCGAGAAACGGGGAGGCTTAGTTCCTGATTTGCCATCCGGGGACAAAGGCTGGGATGAATGGACCTTCTGGATTGGCGGGAATTGGGGCAGTGACGGCCGCTGGACCATTCCTCGATTCTAGGGAGAGTCCAGTAACTAGCTTGAGCCTCTTATTTCCTTTTTTCTCATTCCTTCTCTGCTTCTTTTTTATCTGATGTGTCTTATTTCTTCGTGCATATTCTAACTTGAACAAGAGGTCATTTGTCCTAAAAGATGTTGCAACCTGTCTTCGTGCCACTTATAATTGTCCCAAATGGGACTGGAGAGATCTCCTTGATCCAAGGAGAGAGATCGAAGTCGTGGTCGCACCTGTGTTGGTTGCCGGGTCCGTTGCCCCTTCAACCTCTGCAATAAAAGTTCCTCAGGCTATCCCCGTTGTGATCCCCGCTACTTTTTTTTTATCGGGTAGTTTGGACAAGTTCTTCCGAGTCTTCAGAGTTCGAACGGGAAGAAGAGGTTTTTGACCGGGAAGAAATGGAGCGTGAGGCTCAATGGGAAGCTACGTAGATGGATGGCGAAGAACAAGATGCAGTCTTCAGTTTTGCTTACAATAAGCTAGAGATGTTGAAATGTCTCAAGAGTGATATGTTTGGGACCGTTGGCGGGGAGGAGAGGAGCGTCCATGCAAAACCAGGACTACCAGTGTTCCACGCACGTTTGTGACTCCAGTTCCTCCTCCCGTTCCAATTGATGTGCCGCCATCTGCCCCGACTGATCCTTCAGTCTCGTTTAGTGAGAATATCTTGGGTCGGGAAGACACCGCATCTGTTACCCCTTCGCCTGTTCGAAGGTCATCTTCACTTCCTGCCAGTTCCCAGGGTGCACCCTTGGAGGACGACGAAATTTAGAAATGGGAGCATTTCTCGCCGGCCCCGCCTGTTATAGCTTTAGTAAGCTTTTTGAAGGATCATCTTCCTTCACATGTTATCGTAAAGGGGATTAGGTCAGACGTGGATTTGGCTGCACTGCGTCAGATGTTTGTTATGGATAAAGTCGATGGCCTTAGTCATGGTCTAATGAAGGTAAAAAACTTTTATCTGTCGTCATTCATGTTTTACTTTTGGTTTACGTCCGTTCCACCAATCACTTAGCTATTTCTCCCCGGTAGGCCGTGACTTATCATAACGGGCTTTAGGAAGATTTACATGCTATAGAGCTCCAGTTGGTGAGCTGCGTAAATGAGGTCTGGGAAGTTAACCGGGTTCATGATGCGGTCCTTTCTCCACGAGACCATTTAAAAGGGGTTGAAGCTGAGTTGTGACAAGTTAATGCCCATTTGACTGCTGACCTAAACGCGACAGCAACTGAACGGGTGAAGTTGGAAGCATCTCTGATGGAAGTGGAGATGGTAGCTGAAGCCAGTGGGGAAAATCTGGTAATAGTGGAAAGGAAGTTGGCTGAGGCTGAGTCTAAGTTATCCGCAATCGAGATAAAGTTAACCTCAACCGAAGTGGCTCTAGCCGAGGTGAAAAAGCGAGAAACGGTCCTCGAGGGTAAGTACTAAGCCATTGTCAATAGGGTTAAGAAGATGGCCTATTCTTTGGGGAATCGCGACGCTAAGTCTGACCATACCCCTCGCATTCCTCTCGCTGCTCCTCCTGAAGATTTCGTTGACCCTGAGGTAGAGGCCCGTGCTGACCCCGTAACAGAGACCCTAGTTGTCCTTTCCATCTTACTTTGTAGTTTCCCTTTTAATGAAGTGATCTTTTTAATGCTTCCTTTCTTTTCTAATGGTGATAACGTATGCTTCCTACTTTTGGCTGTTTATACTTTCTATTCGTTGAGGTTGGAGTTCCCTTTGTGATTGCAATGTAATGGGTTCATTCTCCCATCCGTTTGTTGTAATTATTTTGTGATGGAGTAGGCTCATTTGGAGTTGCCTGTTTCCACCTTTTTAGCCTTCTTTGCTTTTGAGAGTAGAATTTATGGAATGCCCCCAAGGACTCTTCAAGTCCCTAGTTTTTCTTTTAGAAGTAGGACTTATGAACTGCCCATTCCAAAGACTTTTTATGCCCTTAGTTCTTTCTGAGAGTAAGACTTATGAGTTGCCTTCTCAATAACCTTTTATGCCCTTAGTTCCTTCTGAGAGTAGGACTTATGAACTACCCCTTCCAAAGAATTTTTATGCCTTTAGTTCCTTCTGAGAGTAGGACTTATGAACTGCCCCGTCCACACATTGTCACGTGTTCCATTGTGAAATTATAGAGAGGTGACATTCTGACATCTCTGATTGTGAATGCCTCATTGCATGTACTGAGTGTTCCTAGTTGTTTGTCAGTCGACACTCATGTCTTTTCAAATTCCTATTTAATGTTTCATTCACGTCTGCACCTCTCAAACCGGTTCCCCTTTCATCGTGACATTATGTTTTTAGTCTTCTTCTTCGTAAGTTTATCCTCTTTTCATCTCTCTTTCACTCGCTTATAAATTGCATCGAGTTTAGCGAGGTCATGAGAACTTATGCTCATCCGAGTAATGTCCATTTATCTTAGATGAAAAAGACACAATGGATTTTCCTTGCAATTTTCCTGATGAAATCACCTTGCATCTGATATGCATAGCTCTAGGTTTAGGTTTTCTATGTTACTTCAGTTTCAAGAGACATTTCCTCCATTATTGTCTTTCCCCTTCTCAGTCACTTCTAATACCTATAAGGTTCTTCTCTATTTCGAGTCTATGAATAGGTTATCTGACTTAAACCTAGGATTTTGGAGTTTAGAATGACCTACATGGTCAAGTCAAGAGGAGGGAATTACTATGTGTGCCCTAAAAAAGAAAAATGGGGAGGGTTAATTAAGAACCTCCCCAAAATTGGCAAAGGCAGGGATAGAGACATCCTACTCATTTGGGGAGAATGGGGTTGTGTTGGTCGTTAGATAATACCTTGAAATTAGAGAACATTCAGTAAGTATCACTTTTTTATATTCATCACATAAATGGGCCAACATGAATCCATACTTCTCAAAAAGGGAACACAACTCATCTAGCCACTGCTTTTCATGCCCCAATGCGTGTTTGGAATCAATTGCTGGACCTGGTCATAAGATAGGTTTTTGACCTAGCCTCTGTCATCCTCGTTGCTATTCCTCTTTCGTGCATTTCTAGCGTTAGGCTCCCATTCTGAAGCTACTGTTGAAGAAGCCTCTTCATCAGATTCTCTTTAGACATTTCTTCAAAGAGTGAGGATGATATTCAACTGTTGGTTGACCTGAAGGAAGAAACGAGTAACGAGAGCGGTTTACCCCTGGCATTTGAGGGTTTTCTAAAACCCTGACATTCTTGCTTTTATAAGCTTTCTAGAGGACGTGCACGCTTCTCACACTCTTATGCATGGGATCATCTCAAAATGTGTTTCTTCTGCCCTCAAGAATACGGAGATTGAGACTCTTTAGTCTGTTATGAGCCATGATCTTGTAAAGGTAATACATTTCTCGTTTTCTTTTCTTTCTTTTTTTAAACAAGAGGAAAAGGGCATACTTTCTTACTTTCTTTTCTTTTATATCGTCTATACCGCTCTACGATGCCTTCCGAGAGTACATTGTCATCGTCGGGGCTACGTTTGGGGTTTATTACAAGGAAAAGGAAGATGCACAGACCCATATCATCGAGTTGCAAGCGGAAGCTAAAGTTAGGAAAGCTAAGATGAAGGCTCTGAGGAGAATAGAAATCAATCTTCAAGCTGCTACTGGGAAGCAATCAGGGTAGATTGATTCCTTTAAAGCTAGGATTCTTAAGCTCTCTGAGAGGTTAGAGAGTGCTGAAGTGGAGAAAAGGCTGAGCTGGAAGCGAAAATGTTCTACCAAGTTGAGTTCGATGTAGTAGAAGTAGAAGTCTACAACTTAAGTTACCACGATGCTCATCGCCAGACTCTACCTCGGTGAGCTCTTATAGATGAACCTATGACTTCTCGCCCTAGCCTTAAGCTTTCTTCTACTACAATTCCATATTCATTGACCAAGAAGAGCATATCATCATCGAAGAATGAAGTCTCCTTTAGTTGTTATCTTTTTATTTCTTTAAGCGTTTTCCTTTTTTTTTTATCTTTTCTTGTAATTTTTCATGCAAATGAATAAAACTCATTTTTTTACCATTGCTGCCTTCAATTTTCTAGTCAATAGATTCAATCTAGAATCTGTTTGCTTGTACTTATGAACTTTCTCTTCTGAAAACATTTTTTAGAATTTACTTGCCCATTTAAGAGTATCTTCCCAGTGTGATTTATGACTCTTACTTTTCCATATAGAGACTGCTTTTAAATACTTGGAAAACATTAGACTTATTTAGACTTTCTAGGCGGATTTTGTTCTTGTACACTTGGAAAATACTTGCTTTACTTAGATTTTCAAGTGAGATCTATTTTAGGAGGCGAAACTTCTTTCCTTTTATTTGTGTTTTTCTACTTTCCATTCATTATTCTTTCACTTTCCAAGTGGAATCCATTTTAGGATACTTGGAGATTTTAGCTTCCTGAACTAGGTCTACTTTTTAGACATCAGTTCTCTTAACGACTTTGGCCCTTCACGGGTATAGAGTTTCCTTCTACGCTTCAGAGAGTTTATGCCCATTGTAGGGAGTTTTGACTTGTAATTGCTTAAGCTCATTGTAGAGCTTTAAGTGACTTCATTTACTTTAGAGAACTCACGCTCATTGTAGCACATTTAGCTCTCAAAGACTTGAGCTGATTGTAGAGCTAAGTGACCCCGTTTACTTTAGAGAACTCACCCACTATAGGACATTTAGTTTCCAAGGACTTAAGCTCACTATAGAGATAAGGGACCCATTCACTTTAGAGAACTCACATCCATTATCAGACATTTAGCTCCCAATGACTTAAGCTCATTCTAGAGCTAAGTGGTCCCATTTACTCTAGAGAACTCACGCCCATTGTAGGACATTTAGCTCTGAAGGACTTACGCTCGTTGTAGAATTAAGTGGCATCGTTTACTTTAGAGACTCACGCTTATTGCAGGACATTTAGCTCCCAAGGACTTAAGCTCATTTTCAGGCTAAGTGGCCCGTTTACTCTCAAGAACTCACACCCATTGTAGGACATTTAGCTCTCGATGATTTAGTCACATTCTAAGTGGCCCTGTTTCCTACAGTTATCGAAAGCATTAAAAGTAAATGAACACGACTTTTACTTGGAAAATGCTTAACAAGATAAAACCACAGGATATTGTTATCTTTATTATAAATTAAAAGAAAGGAATTATGCATAACATTTATGGCTTGGATAGCTCGTTGCAATTTTCCATCATCAAGTGATAATATACGTTCCCTCCGACTACTTTGACAATGATTGGGCATTCCCACTTTGGTCCTAGCTTTCCTTTATTCGTGTGGAATGCCTTTTTGAGAATAAGCTCTCCAACTTGGAATTCTCATTTGTTGGCTCTCTTCTAAAAGTAGGATCTCCTTTTATGATTATAACCTGCTAACCTAATGAGTGCAACTTCCCGCCTTTCTTCTAAAAGATCAAGGTTTTCCATCATCCCGTTCTGTGGGTCGTCGTTTCACTAATGTTGGACCATAACAATGGCCTTCCTATCTTGACTGGTATGACTGCTTCGACTCCCTACGCCAAGGAAAATAGTTTTCTCCTGTTGGTTCTCGTGGTGTAGTTCTATAGGCCTAAAGTACTAAAGGGAATTCTTCCATCGAATTTATCTTAATGGATTCTAGTCATTTTTTTAAGACTTTCGAGCATAGTTTTGTTTGACCTTTTCGCTTCTCGGTTTCCTTGTACATAATAGAATGTAGAAAATATGTTTTTTATTCAAAACCCATCACATAATGCTTTAACCAACCTTCTAGAAAATTTCCATCCGTTGTTAGAGATTAATGCCAGATGATTTATGTACCTGCATATTAAACTTCTCCATAGAAACTATTTCACCACTTCTTCTCGCACTCTGGCCAACGCTTCTGCTTCGATCCACTTAGTGAAATAATCAGTTATGACGACTAAGAAGCTCTTTTGAACGAGATCTATTGGGAGTGGACCTACTATATATAGTCCCCATTTACATGAACAACCATGGACTCAACAAAGTTTTTAAGTCTTCTAGGGACGTATTGAGAATATGAGCGAAGCGTTGACACTTGTTTGCTAAAGATCTTCCACCAGCATGATTCCCACATATTCCTTCATGTAATTTAGATAGTATGTATTTAACCTCAGGTGGTGTAAGACATTTGAGATAAGGCCCAGAGAAAGTCCTTTAAGACAACTTTCCTTCAACTGGCGAGTATCTGGTGCTTCGTTGCTGAAGTTTTCAAGCATCCATTTTGTTTGTTGGCAGGTCACCGTTTAGAAGATATCAGATGATACTTTTTTCCAATTCAGTTCTTGATTTCCCGTTTCAATTTTATCTTCGATTTGCAACAGTTGTTTGATAGAGGGCTAGCTAATGAATTCCACAGAAAAATTTCTCTTATGAGGGAGCTGCACTAAAGACCCCGAGGTGGCTAAGTTGTCTGCTCGAGAATTTTCCATTAGTGGGATTTGTTTAATCCCATATTCCTTGAATAGCAGTAACATCTCTTTCTCCTATTATAAATATTTATCCATCCAATTGTCATTCACGTTGTATTCTCCATTAATCAAATTAGCAATTACCATGGAATCACAAAATATTTTAATTTTGGTTACCCCTGATTTACAAACCAAACTGATTCCTGCAAGTAATTCCTCGTACTCAACTTCATTATTAAATGCTTTGGAACTAAAAAACTATTCTTTTTCTAGTTCTCACCTTGTGGGGGCCTGAATGACAACTTTCACTCCTGCCCCCGAGTGATTGGAGGCTCCAGCTACATAAAGAGTCCATACCCCCCCTTTAGACTCCATTGTAGTTGGGTGATGGTGGTCCTCTTCATAGGTGAATTCATCAATAAATTCTGCAGTATTTGACCCTTAACATAAGTTCTTGGTGTATAATGAATGTCATATTCTACCAGCTTAACTGCCCATTTGGCTAGCCTTCTAACCATCTCTCGTGAATGCGACACTCTCCTTATGAGCTATTCCATGATGACATTGATTATGTGTCCTTAAAAGTAAGGCATCGACTTCTTTGCTATGATGACTAGTGCAAGTACCATCTTTTCCATCTTCTTGTATCTTATTTTTACAGCTACAAGACTTTTTCTTATAAAGTATACTGGTCTTTATTGGCCATTATCAAATCTGACCATTGCAACACTCACTGTCATTTCTCAAACTGCAAGTTAGAGCAATAGTTCTTCTTTTGGTAATGGCTTCGAGAGTAACGGCAGTGATGCTAACTATTATTTTATCTTTTGCAGCGCTTCTTCATATTTGTCATCCCTTTGATGCATAAATCTTCCTCACTTTTTTTTTGAAAAATGGTCTGCATTTATCCGTTGATCTTGCTAGAAATTTGTTTAGCACTGACAACTTTCCTATTAAGCTCTAGATTTTCTTTTTTTCTTCTTGGTGATTTTATGTCCATAATTTCCTTAAGCTGGTCCAGATTGACTTCAATTCCTCTTTGAGTGATCAAATGTCACAAGAATTTTCTTACCGCACTCTAAAAGTTCACTTTTCAGGGTTGAGCTTCATTGTTCTTGCGATCATAAAATGACTTCATTTGTTGTTGATTTGATCTGTCCTCCATTCTACTTTTACCAACATGTCGTCCACATACACTTTCATTATTTATTCGATCTGCTTCTCAAAGATTTCGTTAACCAATCGTTGATATGTTACCCCTGCATATTTTAAACCAAACGGCATTATTATATAGAAAATAACCTTAGATCAGTTATAAAAAGTTTTTTCTTGATTAGATTAGAAAATTTTCACCTAATTATATCCTGAATACACATTCATGAAGCTCAGAAGTTCGTGGCCTGAAGCCACATTAGCCATCTAATCGATTCATGGTAACGGGTAATCGTCTTTCACACAAATTCTTCATTTCTCGTTCTTCGTTCTAACCATTACGTGTTTGCTAGTCATTCTAGATAGTTTACTTCTCTAATGAACTCGGCGTCGAGTAGTTTCTCCACCTCTTATTTTATGGTTGTCTTTCTCTCCAGGACGAACGTCCACATTTTCTATTGGTTCCAAAAAAGGATCAGTATTCAGCTTATGACAAATTAACTTTTCATCGATACCTAACTTTTCTGCAACTATTGTGACAAAAATGTCCACATTTCGTCTGAGAAAATCTGTCAGTTCCATCATTTCCTCAACAATGATTTCTTCACCTATCCTCGTTATTTTCCCGCTACCAATGTCAAAGGATTCTATTTCACTTGCAACCTCATATCTCATATTTCTCGCATCGTGCTCCTCGTCGACCAATTGCTATTACTCAACTACTTCCTTCCATTTTCTTGAAATGGAAGCTTCATGCTTTCTAGTAGAATCGATAGCCGTTACAGTGCAACAACGAGTGGCCGCCGGGTCTTCCTTAATCGTCTTGGTACCTAAGGGTAAGGGATATTTCAATGTTTGATTGAAAGTTGACGGGAATACTTTCATCTTATGGATCCAAGTTCTTCCAAATACAGCATTGTAAGGTGATGACGCATCTATCACAACAAAATGTATAACATGATTGAATGGTTCTACGTGCACTGAAAGTGGAAAAATCCCTTCTGAATATGTTATAGTTCCCTACAATCCAATTAGCGGTTGTCCTGTACCATGTAATGTAGGAGTTCCCATGGACATTTTTGGCTATGGTGGTTTAATGAAGTACATTTATCGTGCTCCCATCATCAATAAGAACCATTCATAGTAGGCAATTTTTTCGCTGGATGGAGATCACCAGCCCGTCATTGTACCATTCCTGTTGTCCATTGTCAATTTCATCAAATATAATTAGGACATCACTGTAATTTTCATCCAATTCATTGTTTATCTGTAGAGTGGGCTGTTGCAATAAACCTTCCTCTCCTTCCTTTGTTCCTTCTGATTGAGTAAGAGCAATAATGATGTCTACTATCCTTACCGGCTCTTTGCTTTTGGGCTGCTCATTCTTCTCTTCCATTCTCGGTTGCTCCTTTTTTGTTACAAAATGCTTCAAATAACATTCCTTTATTAGTTCTTCTATGTAATCTTCCACATGATAACCATCCTTTGTGAGATGACCAACACTCCTATGGAAAGAAAAATATTTACTTTTGTCTTTTTCAAAGGGTTCCCTAGTGAGCGGCGCGGGCCTCTTCAACCATGGTTTATATTTTACGGTTTGAAAGATTATGTTAACTAAACTATTTGATGGTGTGTAAACTCGATCCTTGGTGAGTAGCATAATTACAATAAACTAATCCACATAGTTCGTACATCATATGGAAGTTCAGAGGAGTCAACTAATCCACTGTCTTATAAGCTGAGTTTTACCATAAGAATATATTGCAGTATAGGGATCTCTGCCTTGAACGTGCTTGGTTTCCATTCATATTGATTGTCAACTACTTGTCACAATATTGACATTCCATTGTAGGTGCTTAAAGTTTAGTAGTTCAAAATGTAAGTGAGTTCAGTTAGTGACGGATTATATAGGATTACGATATAGTTTACTTGATTAAAGAATGTCATCATTCTAAGAGGAGAAGTACATGTGATGTTCTAAGTGTATATTAACTATGCAATACTAATAGATTAATGTTTTCATTATATGTACATAAAAAGTTTAGACCTCTGAAATTATCTCTTTCGAATGCTCTATTTCATACTATCTTTTTTGCTTTTTTGTTCAATACTTAGATATTTACGACTTATTAGAGACATGAATAATTAAACACTACACTTGATATTGTTAATTACTTGATGTTATTGAAGGTGTTGTTCATGTGTATGCTTTTAAGAAAGACAGAGATATGGTTTGCTAATTATTTCATTCTATATTTATTTTACAAGCTCAAATCATAAGATTATTGTTAATATCCTATCGAAAGCACGTCAAAACTTGATTATTTTAAAAGATGGAAGGAAAGCTCATTTCTGTGAGACATAGCTTCTTGGTTGAACTTTTTTGAATGAGACGTGTCGTTTTCATGATTATTATTATTATTTTGGCACTTATAATTCAAATTTTAGATGACTATAAGTAGAAAATTCGAAAAAACTTGTTAATATTTTTACTTTCTAATGAAACGGTGTGTAAGAATTTCATTAATTATATATTATTATTCAGAGTTAATTTTTTTGTTTTTAGTTCCATTTTATGATATATTAATAAATATATTTGATTTTACAATAAAAGTGTGATTTTAAAAAGGATGTTATCTATTATAGGGGTATTAAAATGTTGTAATATCATACCAACTATAGGGTGAAAAATCACATTTTATGATTGTTTAATAAATATATTTAATTTTACAATAAAAGTGTGATTGTAAACGGTGTGTAAGAATCAGAGCACATGGAGCCATCTCCTTTGTCTTTCTAAAAATATGGTAGACTAGTTGATATAAATATTAGCTAAAGAAAGAGCACAATGCAAAAAAATGCATGTTGTGTCTTTGAAACAGTTCAAATCATTTTGATAATAATTAGTTTGATCTGTTTTATCGAGAAGGTCTATGGTTCAAGTCTGTATAGCCCTATAACCCTATTTTATATATATATATNATATATATTATGTGTAAAATAATATTTAAAATAAGAAATAAAAAAATTGTATAGTTTTCCTTTCCTCAGTATTGTTTGTAGTGTTTGTAACTAGCCACTTGATTTGGTTAATCACTAATTATTTTATCTTTGTAGATGAATGAAATGTGAATTTTCCACGTTTCGTATCTAAAATCAAACAATCAGTAATACTTTTCTCTTGGTATACCTACTAATTAATTATATTAAGGATTAAGGGAGGCAAAATCATCACATGAAACCAGTTAAAAACTCTAACATAGTACAATCCAAATCGAATGCACTAGTAAGTCACATGGATATAGGAATGACTTAATGGATTTGATTTTTGGATAACCCAGAGTTTGAAAAATGAAGATCTTGGACACGACGTGCATAAATACCCTCTTTCACTTCTATTCTGATGGACTGAATGTTTTTCATTAGGAATCGAAGGAAGATGCGGTGATTTCTTCTAGGAAATATCCAACGAAAAATACATACTATTCCTTCTTTTATATCGAATCGATCATAACCACTACCCACATTCCACGAAATGGTGCACCACAAATAGGAGCTAATAAAGAGACATGCGATCCCATAGAAAAACATCATGATCCCTTGTGGGAAAAAATGATCTGCTGAGATGGAAATAAAGATATCAAATCCCTACCAAGATAACTGGAAGTTCCAACCAATAAAAATCCTAATGAACCTAAAAAAAGTATAAAGGCCCAAAAGAAATTACTTGTTTTTCGGGATCCCTTTAAAAATTCTATCACTATACGTTCTGATCAACAACTCATACTAGATCTAGTTGCATTTTATTAGAATTGGGAGAATAACCAAAATAAAATTGACTTTACTTTTTTTTTGTTTCTAAAGTAACTCTCGTCAACGAGCACTATTCTGATGTGAACCTTTAGGAGTAGTTCATTGAATTGCTTAGATCCAAAATCATAATATCACATTCAGATGATTTCCTATAGATACCTACATATAGCTTTATTGACTTTTTATCTCAGACATTCACCCATATCTAGATCTATTCTATTAGCTATTATCAATTTTCAAATAATTTGAATTCATTTACTTAGATATCATGTTTACACATGTACAATCGCTTATTTTCGGAGTAAACTACATGTTATACTCTATTCTAGTAAATAGATATATGTGTTATGGTAGTCTCAATCTTGAATATATATATATACGAGATTTGGCATCATCGTATTTAAAAATTTTTATTTTTTGAACATGAAGAGATAAAGAAGTCATTGCAATTGCCGGAAATACTAGGCCCACTAAAGGAACAAAAATAGAGGGTAAGTAGTTAAGAGTTGTCATAGAATGGATACCTCGACATAATATTTGTACCCGTTATTTATTATTATATTAATATTTTTTACCTGTTATTGATTGTTAGAAATGTATCTTATAATTATTATAATTCATATATAATTAGTTATTCGTATATAATTAAACTAAGTCTATCTAAGTGAGTATAATTATTATAATGCTCTAATCATTAGAATTCATCTAGAATTTTCTAAAGTATATATGCATGAGTATATATATAGAAAAAGTATATATATGGAAAAGGAATGTAGGACTAAATAAATAGATTTATTCATCTTTCGACATGAAATATATGTATGATCATCTATTTTGTGAGTTTTTTTAATTCTTTTTATTATCTTGTCTTATAGTTAAAATGGAATTTATTCAAATTTCATAAAGATTTTATTACTAATTTCCCAAAAGTTCATTATAATCCGATCCAACAACAGGGATTCTTAGTAACACTAGTGATTTTTAGGAGATATAGAAAGATGCAAGACTTTATGCCCATATTTTCTATAGTAATTTTATATACATATCTAAGAAGGGAACATGAAATTCATTTTATTCCCCTTGCCTAATTTCGCAGAAGAAAGAATTCGCTCTTTTATTTTGTTTGATAAAGGTTTCCTACTTACTAATCAGGAATAACAGTGACAAATGATTTTATTCTAATCAAAGCAAAAAAAATCCATTCTTCGTATTTTGTCTCCTATAAACTAAATAACTACTTGTTCGTTGGAAATCAAATAATTTATTTATTAAGGTTCTATTTGAGCCCATGAGAAATTGAGCAAAAAACTTCCGAATTGGCCTATTTCTTGCATCTACCAATTGAAGTAATTTGAAAAATGAAGTGAAGAATGAATGCTTTCTTAGTTCTTAAAAAGAGGAAAAACCAAAAATTCAAGAATACTCTTTTTTCTATACTATAGTAGCTTAACTTAACTGGAGTTTTTTCAGAACCCTCATTTGAGCCAAAATAGACGTATAAGAAACAAACATAAAATGGAAACAGCTTTTGACTTATGCCTGTGTGAACAACCTCAGATAATCTTGTCTTTCTTTGATAAGAATAAATACGATCTTTATAAGGTTCCTCTTCCGAATGAAATTAAATGGGTTCTAAACAAACCATGTCTTCATCCATAGGATCCCAGGTACCTGGATCAATTGAAAGTTCGATTCTATTTGAACTACTCATTTTCAAATGGTATCTACATAGTGCGCAAATATTTATTTTAGATTTAAAAAATTTCTTATAATTTAATCTATAACAATTTTTGCATTGAACCCACAAATGCCTATATTTTTTAGTTACATATAGATCATTAGAACTTTCTATTCTAGTTAAATCACTACCATCCATGCTAGTTCTTATACTGGAACTCTCACTTTCACTACTATTCCCACTTTCACCTTCACCGCAAATGTAACTATAAATGTAATTGTCACTGTAATTCTGACTACCACTTAAAATCTAACTATCAATAAAGATTTGAGACTGGAGATAATTGTCAATGCAACTATTAATGTGATTATTCCAACTATATTTAGTATCATAAATGTCACGATCATAGTGGGAATCATAAATTTTCGATACATTATTTAGATAACGAGAGTTACGATAACTATAAAAAGAACTTTCTAGTTCCCTTACAAAATAATGATCATTGACAATCTCAAAAATTTGATTTTCAATATCAAAATATATGGAAAATAACCCCTCTTACCATCCCTAACTAAAAAAGTTTCATCAGATATGAAATTCTGAATGTCCCTGACGACAACTAAATGATCAACAATATACTGTAACGAAAATTGTCACTATCACTATGACTAGGAATGTTTTTATGCATATAATTTCTTACACTAGTATTTTCAATAGGACCAAGACTATCGATTGATTTACTTAGCCTACACCTGTATTCTAACTTCCCGTTCGACAACATCGAATTTAATCATCCTTTTTCCATAGAGCTTTCTTGCCCCTATTTACATGAAAATACAATAGATGAATAATCATTCGATAAAACATCATTTGAATATGTTATTTTCTATCAAAATGAGCATATAAGTCAAATCACTTGGATTATTACCTAATAACGAGTGGGTTAATAGCTAGTGGGTATTGAAAAAAAAGGTTCCATCATATATAGTGAAGTGATACTCAGGGTTCTCACAAAAAAGAATTTTTGTTAATTAAATTCTAAATAGTGGTTTCTACCATGTTGTGTCAAATTCACATATAAAAAATAGCTTTTCTCCCCTATGAATATGAAGAATTTTTTTTTTGTAAAATCTCATCTACTAATAAAATTCTATTCCAAGACAGAATGAAAAAGACAATATATAGGATGGCTAGAAGAAGTTGTGGTATTAGGCTCGATCCATAAGCTGAAACTACGAGATATAATCTATTAAAAGAATACACCAATCCCAAGAATCCATAGACTTAATTGTGGATCCAACACAAATTGATTCGCTGAACAAAAGGAGAGAGAGGGGTCTGAACCCTTGATAGTTCTTTGTTTCTAACTATACCGGTTTTCAAGAGCGGAGCTATCAACCACTCGGCCATCTCTCTGAAAGATAATTTCTATTTTATTTTTATCCCACCGAATAGAACATGGACATATAAGTTGAAACCATTACTGTCTATACTATAGAAAGATATTAGGCGTGAATCTACAAATCTATATATATATATATATATATCGATCTATGATCCAACATACACTTTTTGTGAACTAAAAAAGATTAGCCTCAATCTCATACATAAAGTGTAAAAAAGCAATAGGTCATATAGAATCAATGGATTTACGGTAAAATCCCCTCACAATGCATTTTATTATAATTTTTCGCTGGCTGGTAAAAGAATCAAATAGTATATTTTGTTGGTAGATTGGAGGATTAGTCTTTCTGGTGGGAATCCTTAATTCTCTGTTTTTGCATCATTATTATAGAATCAATGAAACATGACTATTGCTTTCCAATTGGCTGTTTTTGCATTAATTGATACTTCATCAATCTTACTGATTCGTGTGCATGTTGTATTTGCTTCTCCTAATGGTTGGTTGGGTAACAAAAATATTATATTTTCTTGTACATCATTATGGATTGGATTAGTCTTTCTGGTGGGTATCCTTAATTCTCTCATCTCTGAACCTTTTCGTTCTAGGTACAAAAATGAAATGACCCTCTCATAATTATATTTGGATTGTGAGACACATTAAAATACAATACCAGTCCCCACAATGCATATAAAGAAAACAAAAAAATTAGAGGGGAGGGGTCTCTTATATTGTACAAATTGAATCTATTGTGTAATCTATTGAATCTATTTCAAATAATAAAGAAATTAGACAATAAATCAAATTTTAAATTTTAAAATAATATTAATATATTAAGTAAGATAATAATAAATAATGTATAGAAAAGAAAAAAATATTCTATTTATATAAATAGAATAGAATTTTATTAGTAAATATTGGAATATGTTAGAAGATAACAATTAATAGAACGATTAATAGAATATAGCGATAGAGAAGTTTGATCTATTTATCAAATAGATGTTTATTAATATCAATTGGATAGTAATAATATCTTAATCTCAATTAGATAGTCAAGTTTTTATTTTTTGAATTCAAATAATGTTTGAAATTTTTATTATTATTTTGATTCTTATTTATAGGTTTTTTAGTTATTTAATATTTTACTGATTTAATTCTATACTATTATTTCTTTTTTTACTATTCTATTTCTATTCAAATGAAATAAAAATATTACAATATTTTATTACATAATTTTTATTTTTTTATTTCTAGATTTTCATTTATTTTTTCTATTTAAAATTCTAAATAGATTCTAATATATACATACATACTAATATCTTATATTAGCATATAATAATAGAATCTAACAGAATTCAATATAATGAAAATATAGATTCTATATTAGATTACTATATATATTTTATTAATATATTACTCTTTACTATATATATTTTTCTTCATCTTATTATATTTAGAATTTATTCTATTTCAAATTCGAAATGAAATTAGTTTCAATAATTAGAATTTATTCTATTTCAAATTTATTCTATTTTCTTATCACAAGGCTTGTGAATATATATGATACACGTACTAATGAACATCTTTGAGAAAGGAATCCCCATTTCAAATTGAAATGATTAACAATACATATCATTTGTCTACTGTACTGAAACTTCCAAAGTCTTCTTTTTGAAAATCCAAGAAATTCCAGGGCTTGGATAAGACTTTGGAATACCTTTTTGCATATTTTTAATTGACATAGACCCAAGTCATATATTAAAATTAGGATGATGCACCATAAATGGTCAGGATAGCTCAGTTTGTAGAGCAGAGGACTGAAATCCTTGTGTCACCAGTTTAAATCTGGTTCCTAACACATGAGTAATTTGTATGAGTATCTCTTCTATCAATTAATTGATACGGTTCTCCATATATATTCGTTAATAATATATATCATGATAAATACCTATACATGGAACTGTCTGGAGATATACCCTTTCGTGATATATAGATGAGTAAAATAAACAAGTAAAGTAAAGAGTCTATGTATATAAAATATGTAAAATAAATCCATTTTGTTTCCTCTTCTTTTTTATTTGTTCATACTCTGTCCCCTCTCATTCAAAACGAATGTTACTACTTCATACAAATTTGAAAGATTCAATTAGTTGGTTAAAAGACTCAAAAGTCTAGTCTAGGGGAGTTGGAGGGCGGGAATAGCCAAGATTCATTTCAGATACAGTATAAATAAAATCTGATACTCTTTATATTTTTCCTCTTTTCTTTCATATTCTATTTCTATATTTCCCCCTATGTTACTTTCTAAAACTCATCTAAGTGATGTGCGTGATACATAGTTCATGATGCAGAACTTATTCATCATTTAGGTCATCCTATTAGCTCGGCTCATCCACCAAATTGGATAATCTCAACGATTCTCTAGTTGTATTTTTAATTTATATTTTATTTCTTTATATTTTCGATTCTATTTATTATTATTTTTATTTATATTATTTAAGATTTGTATTATATTATTTTTATTGCAAGCGATACTAACGGGCATGCATGGAAGATCTCAATAGTGAAGCACTTCGTAACATGTGGCAAATTGTGCGGGACAAATTGTGGCTTTGTAATGGGATGTTGCAGAGATATGAGCTGAAGAAACCATTTTTCATTACTTTGAATTTATTTTCAAAAAGATATTGAGGATTTAAACTTTGGACTTCTTATTTTGAGGAGATGTAGCTACGAATTGAATTTTTACCCATGCCTAATGCCACTAATATGATATATTTGAGTTCATTATAATCCAAACCCAAAATAAATTGAATCCTACAATTGACAATTGCTGATGGTAGTAGTTTCTACACAGTTTTCAGAGATGGTAGTTGTTTAAAAAATGGTATTATCTTATAATTTCATTGTCATATATGAACCCCCAAAAGGCAGATCAATTAATCCCAAGGACAGTTCAATTAACATTCTAAGGAAAGAAGTCAAAAACCCACATAAAAATGTCTGTTGTGAATTGGATTAACGCAGTTGATTAAGTCTTACACATATACTTTAAAGGTAGTAGGTTTGAGTCATATTCCTCGATCCTCTAAGAATTTATAATGTAAATTTGATAAAAAAGTGTATGCTAACAAACAAAAATTTATCAATTCCATAGAATTAAAAATAGCTAAAATCTTTTATATTTAACATTTTTGCCAACTGAGGAAAATTTCAACAAAAAGTTATAGTGTTTTACAATTATATCCTTAGACATATAGAATATTAAAATAAATTTTATCTAATTATCAAAATTAGATATAATTAATAAAAATAATTATATAATTATTCTATAGATAATATTATCATCAATTAAAGAAAAAAATCATGATCGAATGGATAATTAACAACCCAATCCAGGTGCTAGCCATAATGTGCAACGCGATGAAGGAAAAGTCCAATTAAGGGATAACGGGAAAGAGGCAGGAGGAGAAAACGACCCCATAGAGTTAACTATGAAATGACCTGTAGAGAAAATGTTGGGGAAGAAAATGGTAAAGATGTGAAAGCCTGGAACAATCAGAATGGTAGATCTTGGGACAATAACACGATCCCTGTTGTGGCCAGAGATACTAGCTACTACTTCAGTTCTAAAGAAGTTCGTCTCACCAAAATTTAAGTGTTACGAGGGCAAAATGGATCCCGTTGACAGTTTTAGGCATTTCAGACAAGTAATAGCCATGTACTAGCATGAGGACGAGCTAATGTGAAGAATGTTCCCGACCAGCCTAGAAGACAACGCACTGAAATGGTATCATTTTCTCCCTTCATATTTGATTGATAACTTGGCTAGACCGCTTCTTTCTTTTTATAACAATACTTTGCTTATCGACAGTTATGGAAGATTCGGAGTACCGTATCACCATTTCAATTAGAAAGGGAGAAGCCCTACGAGATTACACCCACCGCTGTAAAGATGAAATGGTGAAGGTTAAAAATTGTGACAATCGCGTGAAGAGATTGGCATTCAGACGTGGATTAGACTCAAATTCACCTCTCTTTAATGACCTATCCAAAGTCAAGCCACTCACTATGGTTGAAACCTTTCTAAGGGCATACACATATATCCCTTTAGAAGAAGAAAAGAAGAGTATGCAAAAACTGTCAGAGTAGCAGCGGGTTTCAAGAATGATGACATAGTGGTAGAGTTAAAAAGTGGGAAAAAGAAGGGCGGACAGGTCCGAGAAAACAGAAAACATACGAGAAAATACAAAAGAAAATTCAAGGTTACAGAGCAGATTCAATAAGTGGTTTCTAATTTGGTATACGCAATGAGGAAACGAATGCAAGACATGAGAAATGGAAATTATACTGCTCAACTATTTAACTATTCTCAGATATATGTGTTTACAAATATATATATATATATATATATATATATATATATATGAAATGAATGTGATCGAAATAAAGTTTCTCAAATTAACATTAAATATTTAAGAGCAATGATAATGAATTAAAGTAACTAAGAGTTTATATCAGAGTTCCAAGCATTTGAATGCAATGAAATATATCCACTTGACAATTACAATGAGCATAAATCATTAGTTTTTGAAAGCTTGGTTAAGTAAATTTTCAAGTACCAGCAGAAATGAACACTACAACAGAATTTGTCTATAAGATATCTATTGGGAGATCTCATTTACAGGCCCAACGAGTGGCCTGTATAGAGCATTGGTACATTTAGTGCACCAGAAAGAAGTGCCGCAGAATCCCTTGCCTCTGCATAATGTCCATAGATGGCAGCAGGCCATACATGACTACCCCCACCTATCTGTTAACCCAAAACTTTGGCAAAGAGATCCTTTTCTACAAAGCATGGCATTGGAGAGAGTTAGATCCACAATCAGCACCCCATAATTATTTTCCTCACAATTTCTTTGAAACTCCCCTTCAAAAGGTTGTCAATTCATGGTTACCATGACTATTTACCTTTAGCTAGATACTAAAGTACAAACTAAATGATTAATTTTAGCAACACTACAGTAGATAATCTTGTTATAGCAAATAAAAATGAAGTATATTAAATCTACCTTACTAATACACTGTATATATTTTCCCCTTCCATTACCATACCGGAACGTCATAGAGTCACACAAATAAGGTCACTACTCATGCAAGTGATTGTAGAACGATAAAAGGATTTTCCTTAACCTAGGAGCTATAGAGATCCATCTAATCGAAACCGGTGATGACTATTAGTATAATACCTAGTGCTATCACTTAGTACACTTAAATATGAGGCTTAGTTTCTGTTGTATCAGTTAGTAAGCTAAACAGCTTACTAACCATTGTTATAACTTAGTTAGAAAGTTGGTTATTGTTATTAACAGTAACTAAGTGTATTAGGTTGTCTATATATAGACCTATTTGTATCTTTAGTAAAGTTAATGAAAATGCATATTCTCTCTGATTTTTACATGGTATTTAAGCTAAGCTCTCTATAGCTTCTTCCACATTGCTCTCGATAGCGTCTTTCTCGATCATCTCTTCCTCCTCTCCTTGATCGCCTCTTCTTCCTTTTAGATTCTTGTTCTTTTCTTCTCGCTATTCAAGAATCAAATAGCCAATACTGTCATGGCTTCATTAGTAACAAATTATGCAGAAGATATTGCCAATCAAGAAAATCCAAATGTCACTCGTGTTAATGCTACTCAAAAGGTAGCACCTGCAACTTCTAGGAATACTGATATTTCAAATGCTTATGTACTGTCGATTGTAAAACCTCAGTGTCAACTTTCAAAGTACCTCATTCCAGTAACGATCAGACTAGATCGAAGTAATTTTTTTTTGGAGGTCCCAAGTCCTCTCTACTGTCAATGCGTATGGATTTGAAGAATATCTGCATGGTAGCATTTCTTGCCCAAAGAAGTTCATCAAAACTCATGTTTTCAACAATGTTAACTCTGCTGCACTAAAAAATTATGTCAATGAAGATGCTTAAATCTTGAAGCCTCATATCTTAATCGGGAAACGGTATGATCAGTTCCTAATGAGTTGGTTACTCTCTTCTATATATGAATCTATGTTTGGGCATATAGTAAGGTATTCTAGCTATCATGAAGTATGGGAAGTACTTCAAGGCATTTTCCCCACTCACTCAAAATCAAGAATTCTCCAATTGAGATTTCAGTTACAAACAACAAAAAATGGCTCAATGAATATAAATGATTATACTATGAAGATTAGGAATATAACTGACAATCTATCAGCATCAGGACAGTGTATTACACATGGGGATTTGCTTCTTTATATCCTGGGAGGTTTAGGGTCTGAGTATGAATATTTTGCAGTCAACCTAACTTCAAGATATGAACATGTTAGCTTCCAAGAAGCATAATTTATCCTACAAAGTCATGATATGAGATTAGAACAAGCACAATCTATCTTGACTGACCTAGTAAATCCAAGTGTTCATACTGCCTAGTATAACACACCTAGAGGAAGAAGTAGATGTAACTTCAACAGATGATAGATTAATAATAGAGGATGTGGTAGGGGAAGAGGAGGAAATGTTGCACCTAGATTTGTTTGTCAAATATGTAAGAGGGTTGGACACTCACCTTATCACTACTACAACTGATTTGAACCTGATTTTTAGCAACCAGATTTTGTTCAAGAGTCCTTACATCAAACAGGATACCAAAGCTCCAATGCTAAAGCTATGCCTTTGCTTCTACTTCCAATGTTCACAACTTTGAGGATGATTTTTGGTACAATTATAGTGGAGCTACAAGCCACATTACCTCAGATCTGTCCATTCTCTCTATGAAATCAGAATATAAAGGTAAGGGCAAGCTGTAAGTTGAAAATGGTGAGTCTCTTAACATAACCCACAATGGTACTTCAAAAATAAAAACCAATCTTATTTCCCTTTCTTGAATCAAATTCTCTATGTTCCCTTTATTACTAAAAACCTATTAAGTGTTTCACAATTGGCAAAAGATATCATTGTAGAATTGGACTCTTATTATTATTTTATTAAGGGCAAGAGTTCGAGGAGAGTACTTCTGCAGGGCTTTCTTGAAGGTTGTTTGTATCATTTCAGGCTTCCAAAGATCCCATCAAGGTCATACTCAGTAGCTTGTTCTATCTACTTGACCATTTACAAAGCTACTTCTACCATCCCAAAGGTCTTTAGCTCTGCTTCTACTGTTCTAAAGGTCCCAGATTTTATGCCAATAAAGTCCCGTAAGAATTATACTTCATATGTTGCTTTACCTTCATGTTTTCTAACTTGTAAATACAATAATAGTACATATAGCTTTTCTTGGCATAAGAGGCTTGACCATCCTTCCATCTATGTATTGAAACACCTTCTATCTGATGTAAAAATGTCTCACAATTCAATTAAAGAACATTTTGTGATGTATGTCAGTTTAGTGTTTTTCCATCAGATAGAAGGTGTTTCAATAAAAGAACATGTGTATGTCAGTTTACTTCACCAAAGTGTTTCTCCACCTTCTTTACATTCAACAACTAAAATTTTTTATTTAATCTATGCTGATGTTTCGGGACCCTCCTCTACTCTTCAGTTTCAGGTTATAAGTATTATCTTAGCATAATGGATAATTACTGAAGATACACTTGTATTTTTTCATTGAAACTTAAATCTGTCACCAAAACTTTTTTCTTCATTTCCTAACCTTTGTTGAGTGACAATTTCAAACCAAAATAAAATGTGTGCAAACTAATTTTGGTGGAGAGTTTAGAAGTTTATTGGCATCTTTCAAAGTGGTATAGCCTTTAGACACCCTTGCCCCCATACTCACCAACAAAATGGGAGGATATAGAGCAAGCATAGGCATATTGTAGATGTGGGTTTGACCTTACTCTCTTAAGCTAAAATGCCTTTAAAATACTGGTGGGACTCTTTTCATACTGTTGTGTTTCTTATAAACAGGCAGCCTATACCTCTCTGAATCAGCAAACTTTGTATGAGAGATTGTACTGTCAAAAACCAGATTTACTATCTTTAAGAGTTTTTGGTTGCTCTTGCTTTCTATATATCATACCCTACCACACAAATAAGTTTCAATCTCATATTAAAAAATGTGTTTTTTTGCTATAGTAATCATCATAAAGGCTTTAGATGTCTTGAACCTAAAACTGAAAAAGTTCACCTTATTAAAAGTGTCATTTTTAATGGATCTGAATTTCGCTATACATCCTTAGTTTCTGAGTCCAAACATACTGTCTCTACTCAAATTGATCCAAATTTCTTTTATGTGTTTCACTTTCCAAGTCTGCCTAAATTAACAAGCAGTAATGATACAAGTCCATATATCCCTCCAGGTACAGAAGGTAACTCTCTCTAATTATGTTTTTAATAATTCATTTACTATTAATGCAAATTCTCCTGTTGTCAATCATTCATCTCCTGCTTTTTCTAGCCCCTTACAAACCACTTTACTCAACGAGAGTATGTTCCCTTTGTCAATCCCCCATTGTCAAGCCAACCAGCATTTGATTCTATCATAGCAGTTGTAAGTCACATACCTAGCCAAGTTCATACTGACCAACATGTTCAAAACCTGATAGTTAACCATCACTCTATGGTTACCAGATTTAAAAATGGAATTTTTAAGCCTAAAGCCCTTACCTCAAGTATAACATCTGGTTCTAGAACCAAAAATAGTAAAAGCAGCCTTGTCCTCACTTGAATAGAAAGCATCAATGGTCGAAGAGTTTTAAGCTCTATCTAGAAACAATACTTAGACCTCTAGCACCTTATAGCCCTCAATAAACGTGTTCTAAGATATCTAAAAGGCACATCTACTCCTAGTTTACACTTCAAACTAGCCTCTTCTTTGACTTTGATAGGTTTTGTAGATGTAGATTGGGTTAGTTGTTTGGATGACAAGAGGTCAACTACAGGATGTTATGTTTACCTAGGTGAAAACTTGACTATTTGGAGTTTTAAGAAGCAAAATGTGGCTGCGAAGTCTAGTGCTGAATCTGAAATACTTTGGTGTGATAATGTTAGTGCATTCCTTCTTGCTTCAAATCTAGTGTTTCACTCAAGGATAAAACATAAGAAATGAATAGGCACTTCATAAGAGAATTTCTGAATAAACAGTTAATAGTGTAGCATATTTCAACTTATGCTCAGAATCATGATATTCTAACTAAGCCTCTTTCTCAATCTAAATTTGAGCTACTAAGGAACAAGCTTCATGTTTTTCAAGCACCCTTCAACTTGGGGGGGGGGGGTATCAGTAAAATACCTAGTGCTATCACTTAGTACACTTAGATACGAGGCTTAGTTTCTATTTATATCAGCTAGTAAGCTAAACAGCTTACTAACCACTATTGTAACTTAGTTAGAAAGTGAGTTACTATTATTAAAAGTAACTAATTGTATTAGCTTGCCTATATACATTCTTCTTTGTATCTTTAGTAAAGTTAATGAAAATGCAGATTCTCTCTAATTTCTACAATGACCACCTCAATGAAGTAGCAAGTACTGTTAAAGTGCAGATTCTCTTTGATTTCTATAATGACCACCTCAACGAAGTAGGGAGTAAGTCTAAAGTGACCTCTCTATCTTAATAAATGGTAAGGACGAACTTGATTTTGTAGACTTAGCCTAATCTAGACCTAGACAGTCGTTCAGTATCACCTCTAGATAGCTATTAATCCATCATTTTTTGCCATTACATTAAAACTCAATGAGATGATGTGAGCAGAAGGACACAAGGTTGAAGATGGTAATTGTTACGTAATGGGTAAGCAGTTTCGGGAGGGCATTAAAATCGATAAATCTCGTCTTGAGTATTTAAATAAGAAAAGAAATGGACAGCAAAATTAAAGCTGAATCATAGGAAGAATCCCACATCTTAGAAGAGCTGAAGTAGATAGAAGGCCTAGACTCGAGCTTGGATAAAGAAGAACATATTTGAAACAATGAAACTTAAAACTCCAGAATTCGTCAGACTTTAAGAAAATGACCTTATCTAAATCCTACCCTGAGCTCATCACCATGACCAATCAAGCCAATTAGAGCGTAAGAAATTTTCAAGCTTAGAGCTCTGAACTGTACTCGAATCAACTTGTCGATATTTTGCCTTGGTGAAAAAGCCAGAGAGGAGAAGAGGATTCCAATTTTATGGAGCTTTCAGAGAGAGAGGGAGAGAGAGGGGGGAGGGAGGGAGAGAGCAAGAGGAGATGAGAGACTACATGAGAGAGGGAGGGAGCAAAAGGATATCAGAGATTTCTTGAGAGAGGGAAATATCTAGGAGTGTGTGAGCAACAAGTTTTCAACTCCCCCATCTTTTTATTTTTGACAATTTCCCTTCCCCTCTTAACCTCAATTTTACCTTCTATTGCATTTTATCTCTAAACACTACAATGAAGTTCAATAGAAGATATTCTTTGTTGTAGTGTTCAATCATATTCTATACTCCCTTGGGTAGTGCATGATGGTTAAGGAAGTTCTCCTCGTTTTTCACCTTAAGGTTGTGTGTGATATAGTTCGAGACATCTTGCATTACGATCATGAGTTCGGCTCTCAATGAGAGCACTGAAATTGTAAAGGAAAATTTTACAATTGAAAGAATGAATAATGAGAGAGAGAATTAACAAAGGAGTATATGACTTCTCTTAAGAATTGACTTTTGGTATTACGTCAGCCTCTATTTATAAGCTTAGTTTCTGTTACACAAAATCTGATTCACTTAATTTGTTTACAACTAAAAAAGGAATAAAAGGAATATTCCATCCTTGACTTAGTTATTGAATACTAATCTAAATTGATCTTGTTTGTTCATTTTATCTTATGGTCATACTTGTTCATTCTGAGTCACCACATCAGCAATCCGTTTTCTTTTTTCTGATTGACTCTTAACTACTCTTCTTTATGATGTGGCGGCTAACTCAAATTATTCCCGTTCAGTGGGCTTGAGTCTGAAGTGAATAATATCATGCCAAGTAGAACTTCTGGCCGCCACAACAATCCAAATGAAGAAGCTATAACCATGCACGAGTGTGCTAGGACGCGAGACCTCAAAGGTAGTACAATCCCACCACATACCTAAAAAAAAGTTATATGTGTTCATAAGTAAAGGACACTATTATATATGAAGGTCAAAGCGACAGTTATACTTGAAAGTTAACATACTATTAAAAAAAACTTTAGGGATCCAAATCACAATCAATGCAAACTTTGGGCATGTAAATGGGATTTTACCAAATAAAAAGTTAATGTATAAACTTATATTCCTACCTCATTTTGTCTTTATATTTCAATATCAAACAACGTAAAGAAAATTATTTGTCAGTTCTGAAGCCTAAATATAATTATCAGAAAATTGAGTACTTAGGTATGTTTGGCAGTCCATAGTAGACTCATTCAGTCGAATTAGACTATATTGTATTTGACTGAAGTATTTAATTTTCTCATACGTAGATGGATAATTGAATAAAAAAAATAAATTATATATAAGAGATTTGTTAGATATTAATAAAAATAAATAAATAATATTGAATTATACTTCATGTTGTTAACACTCAATATTTTATCTTCTACAAAAAATATTCAATATTTCCAAATATCTAATATAAACTATTTTAATATAAAAAATAATATCGACGATTGTACCAATTTGTCTGAACTTAGTGTCTTGCCAAGCACAAGACAATATAAAATTTGTATTGTATATGTCATGCCTTCCGGTACAGGAGCATCTACTATAATTTTCATTTTTCACGACATCTCGTCGTTAAACAGAGTTGACGATGATGGCTTAACCGTCATCTTAAATGCCGCCTAAACATTTTATTTTTCACGATGATAGTTTTTTCACGACAATTGTTCTACCAACCTTCGTGGATAAACTAATATCCAAGTAACCACCAATGTGGAATTAGACAAAGGTTGTTATAGAAACCATCATGAATAGTATGGTTCACGTTCCCCATACATATATTGTTGTATATGATGGTTGGTCTAGAAACACCGTCGTATTGAACGAATCAATTATCATAAGCGCTTTGTTTATTGCATTTATCATACTATATAATATCTATTTTAATTCATTACCGAACCATTAAGCCAACTTAATAAAATTACACAATAACCAAAACAGAAAATGACATAAATATCTCAATACACAATATAACTCTTTTTTACAAACGATATGAGTGTCTTCAAGAATCCAATATTGTACACTAAATATAGTAAATACCAAAGTTAGAAAAATCTTGAAACTAATGAACTTTGATTCTCTCTCTTTAGCTGTTCTAGTTGCTCCAATAATATTTTGCTTAATTATTAAACCTGCACAATAACAAAGACAAAATTAAAGCATAAATTCATTAAATTATAAAAAAAAGTATTGAAAGTTATCATATGTACATGTTAGGTAATTTGTTATTCTTCTTCTTTTATTCACTCATGTGTTGAATTATGAATTGTTTAAGCCTAAAAACAGAATAAAAGAATACAAAGTTAAACAAAATAGAAACACAGCAGGAGCATACTTACTATAAACACAGTTACCTGTACTACCTTCAAGAATCAGTGTCTTCAACATTTGGTCGAATATAAGCAATCTCATTTTCACCATCTGTGTCAAATGTTTCAAAAGAAGTCCTCTCTTTTACAAACAAATAACAATCTAATAAAGTATCACCCAAATCATCATCAACAATATTTTTACGATATCCTCTTTGAGTGGATGATAAGACAAGTGACTAACTTGGTCTTGTGGATCTTCAACATAAATAAATTATTTTGCTTGTGAAGCTAAAATGAAAAGATCTTTTTGTGAACTAATCTTGCAAGATAAACTAATGTATATATGATACGATCAACTTTGATCTCAATATTTTTCTCCAAGAACACGTAAACACCAAAGCCTAAAAATATTATAATTAAGCTCTCAAATCATTTGAATCACTCCATAAAAGGACAAATGTGAATATGTAGGATTGATATCCCTAGCACGTGTTGGATCGGGTTTTAGATTTTATAGAAAAATAATTGAACCATGACAAATTCATGGGCGGAATATAAAAAAAAATTCATGCAAACATTTAATCGTATTATACACAAAACCAAACCAATGAATATGCATAATTATATAAACATATCGAAAAGAAATAAAAAAGTTTATACCTTTTTCTTGTAATAGATAAATTCTGATTTGGCAGGATCCAATTCTCTATCTCGCATTCCTCATTCCTAAGATTCACAGAGCTTGTAATTGATCTTCCCCTCTAGATTTTGGCGACAACAGTAGGGAGAGGGAGAGAGAAACATTTTATGTTCTGATTAACACACTTAAGGTAGGTTAGAGATGCAACTCTAATTTAATCCCTTGTATATTAATTATGAAACTTACCCATACCCCTCGTTTTACCTGCATATGGGATTTTAACATCTTCCCCTGTAGCCAAAATTCATCCGTCTACACTAATGAATTAAATTGTTTCCTATCAATTAATTAATTTTTTTATTTACTAATTATATAATATTTAAAAAAATAACAAAATAAATAAATTGAACATCAATTTTAGTCTTCACTAATATAATGATGACACTCATCTCATATGAAATAAAATAATTAGTTCCAACAGCACTTACAATTTGCATTGTTTGTGCAACTACACTAACTCCACTATTCTGAGTATAAAAACCCATTTAACCCAATGAATAAAAATCAGAGGCAAACAAAGTGCAGATTTCAAATACGCGAATCAGAGGCAGACTAAGTGCAGATATCATACTCACCATTTAACCTAATGAACAAAAGTCAAACACCAAATGTGATTAAGTGCAAATTTCAAATGACAAGAATCTCATTTATGTAAAAAAGAAGAAGGAAAGAAATGAAGAGCAAGATCGGAAAAAACTTACCTCCTGCGACTTACTTCACGCAACGTTGTTTATGGCTTCACGACGGGGCAATGGGAGATGGAAGGCGATGAGATGTGAGCAAAGGAAGACGACGGGGAATACAAACATGACGACGATGAAAAGAGGACGTTAGGAGATGAAAATGGTGGGGTATACACGTATTTAAAATAAATACGACGGTAGCTATAGGCACCATTGTATTTGACAACTTTTTAATACGACGGGTTCAAACACCACATATCTGAACAACAGTCAAGCATGATGATTCGTAATTAACCCGTCACATTTTGTGTGAATAAAATGATTGATCTAGACTTCTTCGTATTACGGAACTCCACCAATCGTCTTTTTGTTACAAAACATTATGTCACATTTTTTCAGATGGGATATTCTGAGAAACAACATAATTATTTTTGCACCATCGCCCTGAAAAATGAAATCTGTAGTAGTGAGGCAAAACGTATCATTTAAGATATATAAAGTGGGGTTCATCAATTACGTAATGAGGTTCACCAATTACATAGTAGGGTTCACTAAATACATACAAATTAATAATTTTTGGAGGGGTTCATCAAATACGTAGTGAGGTTGACCAAATACGTACAAATTTATAATTCTTGGAGGGGTTCACCAAATAGTAGTGGGGTTCACCAATTACATACATGAGTTCACCAATTATGTAGTGAGGTTCATCAAATACGTACAAATTAATAATTCTTGGAGGGGTCACCAAATACGTACTGAGGTTCAACAATTACGTAGTGGAGTTCACCAAATAGGTACAAAATAAAAATTCTTGGAGGGGTTCACCAAATACGTATTGGGGTTTACCAATAACGTATTGGGGTTCACCAATTACATAGTGGGTTCACCAATTACGTACAAATTAATAATTCTTAGAAGGGTTCACCAAATGTGTACTGGGGTTCACCAATTACGTATTGGGGTTAACCAATTATGTAGTGAGGTTCACCAAATACGTACAAATTAATCATTCTAGGAGGGGTTCACTAACTACGTAGTGAGGTTCACCAAATACGTACAAAATAATAATTCTTGGAGGGGTTCACCAAATACATATTGGAGTTCATCAATTACGTAATGGGATTAAGCAAATACGTAAAACCTGATCGCCATAACTCATAGGTGAATCGCCTACTTTTAGCACATAAACGTCATCCTGAAGGTGCTAATCACATCATCAAAGCCACACACTAGTTTTATGCCTATAATCGCATGTTTTATTCCTAAACGCCATGTATAAATAGGCGATCGCCAGTCTCCCTCCCAATCGCCAGTTTTTTGGGCCTAATCGCCATTTATATGGCTTTAATCGCCATGCTTCACAATCAACCGTAAAATTGATAGTTTTGTAACTATTTATAGTGCACCAAGAAAATCATTGATTTCAATGTAAACATTCATGATACTCTCTTATTAAGTAAAATTAGATTAGATTAATTAAGGATTCCTAGAACAATTGAAAACTTGATCATAAACTCTATCAAAGTTGTTATTGATAATATTGTTGTGCTTTTATGATGAGAATTGAGCGAGACAGATTTTCACCAAATATAATTATAGGTTGTGATATTATGATGGTCAGTAAATCATATTCATCAGTTTCACAAACACGTATAACTCATAAGGTCGGCGGTTCCTGGCGATTTTTTCATTTTTTGGCTGGTTTGTTGTTTTTTCGGCGGTTTTACATCAATACAATGGTTTTAGGACCTTTTACGACGGTCTTTCAACAAAATTGATCTGGGTATATTAGATGAATCGCAAACAAAGTTATCAAGATTCTTGATTTTTCAATACGAACATTAAGTATCTTCACTTATATTTTAAATTAAATTTGAATTTAGTAATGAACTGTTAAAAATAATAGAACACTTATTCGTAAACGCTTAAGAATGTATTCATGATTATGTTGTTGTGATTTTACAACAAGTATCAAGTAAAATAATATTTCCCCATTTAACGAACATGTTCCCCTACAAGAAATATGTCATTCTACAAGAGGCAGATATCTCCGTGAAAAGTAATTCATATGGATCATGTGGTACCTGTGACAGTCTCTTATATTAAAAGTCCACATTTTTCACGAGGTTCAACGCCTCCTGTGAAAACCCCTGTGGTATCCCGCTCTTTACATGATTTGTTTACTCCTGTAGAATGTAGTTTAATGAGGTTTGACGACTCCTGTTACTTTTATTCAACAAGTAATTTTTAATTCTCGTGAATTAATATTCACAGATATTTTTGTATCCTATTAAAAATATATCATAAGGTTTTTTAAATCTCATTGATATAGTTTTTAGTGATAACTTATGCCCTTATAAAGAGATTTTCCTGACATTTTATAAATGCTATTTTTTTTACAATCAATTTATATGCACTTGTTTACGTACCTATTTAAACGTTCAAAATAAATATTTACTAGAATAAAACACATTCAAACATCATTTTATTTTTACAAAATATTATCTATAAGTATCATCCATAATTATCATCTAAAAGTATTAGTAGTTAGTCTATTAATACAACGTGCTATTCAAAAAATAAAAAAATATCTAAAAGTTTCACAGACGCAACAAAATAATTTCAAAGTTTCACAGCTTAACTCTTCAAAATTTGATGTCATGTTGAAAACCTTGAAGAGATTGTAGGTCATGCATTTTAAAGAATACGACAATAAGTTTAAGATAATTTTACATTGCTTACATAAACATTTTATACTTTGAAAAAACAACACTGCATATTTTTAAGCACACTATATGGTTTTGTATAATTGCATAAAAACATAAAGTAAGCAAAGATACAATTCATGAATAATGAAAAGGCATACCAACATTTTGATTATTATCCTCAGTTCTTTATCTTTTCTTTCTTATCATTTTTCTCAACTTTGTTATTATTAAACATCTCATGTCTAGCTAATTGCTTAATAAAAGATTTATGTAGCAGTATAGAGCTTCGAAAAATAAACACTACATAAATAAGAAACCTCAGCTTAACATGGTATCTCACTTTTTTTTAACAAGTCTACCACATGTCACTTTGCTGCATTGTACAAGTCCAAGCAACATTTTCAAGCACACAAATTATGCATATTCAAGTACTACATAATTGTAGTCTATTCAACAATAAGATATAGCAAATATTTCAATTATCTTCTACTGCACAAGTTTTGTCAAAGCACATGTTTCAATTAGAAGACCATAAATGAATTTAAACTATTCATAAAGAACCCTTCATGTCTCTTTCCATTTTACTACTTTTAACTATTCATAAACAGTCCTGCAAATAAGCTTACACTTCTATTTCATGCATTCATTTGATTAAACAATAGTTAGCTATGGCTAAGGCAGATATCAAAAAATTCAGCAGCAAAACCAATAATATTAAATGATGAAAATACCTCAAGATACAAATCTAACCATAAATAATAACGTCCAGATTAAATAAATATAAACAATCTCCATTACTTTAACTCCTAATGCAAAACAACAGTACAAATAGAAATCATAAAAATGATTAAATATTACCATAATGACACTTTATCAATAAATCAATAAAACAAGTATAAGCATAAAAAAATAAAAACACAAATAACCACTTGTTAGAATTATTGTTGGAAAAATATTACCATGGGAGAACTTATAGCTGAATTTGATTGTGAATCACTTTGATGGCTCACATGACACTGATAAATAATAAAAAAATTACACTAGCGAAGAAGGTCAATGAATTATATCGATAATGATATCAAACTTCTTTTGATTACCTGATTCTGATTTTTGAAAAAGTTACTGATCATATACTTCATCTCCCTCAATTCTTCCTATACCATATTACACGTATATACTAACCTCTTCATCTTAGAATCAGATTGTTGTAAAACACTAAATGTTGTGGGTGTAACCGACGTGCCAAGGCCTCTCACACATCCACGTCTTTCTTTGCCAAAAACTTTACCAAGAGCGCCAACATTCAAATTTTGTGTTACAGATTCAGGATGCTCAGCTTTAACGTGTTTCGGTTTATGCTAAAATAACGAAAACTCAATGTTAAAGCATTAAAATTATGAAACCTACCCAACCATTCACATATAAAAATGTACTTACGATAGCCTTAGCAGCTTTTGCATTCACTGGCTCACCATTTTTTCTCTTATGTGCTTCAATCTAAGCATCAGCTCTCATTACCGTACTTGGATTAGGACTACTCTTTTTCTAAACAAAAGAAAAAATGTTTAAGTACTACAAGTAGAAATTAACAACTTCAATAAAATTTTTTTACAAACATGTACCAATTCATGAGTCAAACGGGCATATCCTTTACGGCTACAAGTATGAGAGAACTAAGTTTCTTTCATGCTCTTGAACTTATCACTTGTAGCCTACACATTAACAAATATTCAATATCAAACACAATCATGATGAAATTTTAAATAATTCTTTTGGTACTTACCTTAAATCTTGCACTTGTTTTCTCCTTGATGAAATCTTTCTAGTCATGAATTGATTTGATGTTACCAGGCTTAAGACTAAGTAACTTTTCTTCATCGTCTCCAACTTCTTTTATTTTTCTCACAAGCGATGGTTTAGAACATGACCAAAGGTGACTCATTTGTTGTATCGTTTTCTTTTCGCACAAGTCATCAATCTGGTATCGTGCCTAGTATCAAAGTAAGAAATATGGTCATTACTTGAACAATGAACAAAGCTAAAAGGTAAACTTAACATTAAATGTTAGTACATGCTCAAATTTCCACAGAATGCCTCTCCTCCCTAAAGGAAGTTTCCTCCAATCCACAAGTATAACAGGAACAACCCCTTAGACAATAACACCTAAAAAAGAAGATAGTTTCACAAACTCTTCTCCAATAGGTTATCCTAAATGATTTATCACAACAACTTGTCTTCTACCAAGCTCCACGGCAATGTTATTCATTTTTGTTTGATCTCATTCTTTTAACTATTTTAGGCAATGTTGGTTGGACTTATGGTGGGAGGTCACTTGCATGTTGGCCATCTCCAATAGGTTGTTTGGAGTGGTTAGGAGATTGATGTGTTTGAGATGAAACAACTCTAAGACTAGATCCCCTTTGTGTCTTGTGGGTGAATCTAAAAGGATTTCAAGGGCATCACGTTATGGAATTTCATGTCTAGGAGATTCTTCACATGGAATCAACTTACGAACAACCCCCTCGTATGTTATGAAAAAGAATCTAAATGTGGATCTATTGTTTGTTGTAGATCGTTCCCATGCGATGATCTCTGGCTAGATCTTTTCTTAGTGATTGAAGCCATAATTGAACACGTGTCAAAAGATTAAAACATTAATATCAGCTAGTAGATAAACTAGAAGACTAACAACATTAACAACTAATTAATGAAAATAGATGAATATACACATATCACAGAAAGATAAACTTGATGAATATATACACAAATTACAAAATAGATGTCCTTGATGAATATTTACAAAATCATAAAATTATATAATCTTTAGTGGAAATTGATCATGCTACAAGTAAGTCTTCACAATCCTCTCTTACAAAACTAATATAACCACTATTATATGTTACATAACAATCATCTCTGCCAATCCCACACGTTGCAGATTGTAATTGCATGTTACTTGTATATTCATTGTCATCAACGATGTCCATCTCTTGAAATCCCCGCGGTGGGGGCTCTAAGTAGAACATACCAATTGGAGGAATCATTTTCTCTAGAGTAAAAGACTTGATTAGGTTGAGATGCTAGAATAAAAGGTTCCCTCACAATATATCTTAATTATTATCCAAGGCTTTGCTAATATTTATTCAGATCTTCTATTTGATATCTTATTATAGTTAAATAATACATCCAGAGGGATATAATATCATTGTATGATGATTAATATATTAACTAAATAACAAATTAATTAATTCTCGTTATTCCTATTCGTAAATTGTAATAAAGAGAAAAAACAAGAGTAACATATAATACACAATCTATGTCTAAATTAAGAGTGCCAAATCTCAGTCGAGTAAACTGTAAGAAAACACACGCAGACAGGTAGTCATTCTCATCTTAGTCCAATGAATTAACAAACAGTTTATCAAAAACAAAATGATTCCAACCAGTACGTAAACTCCTAAAATCAATGAGGAAATCTCAAAACTCATACAGGAAAGTACAACCACCAGAAGAAATTTAATCGGTGAACTTAAGAACCGATCACCTCAAATCAAACATAAAATTAAAAACCAAAAAATTGGGGGGGGGGGGATCAAATAATCCCACAAAAAAATCATAGGGAACAATGGAGAAACTTTTGGTCACCAGGAAGAAGTAAGGATGACATGCAAAGACTTAAAACTCAGAAGTGAATGAGATCAGAGAATCAAACCTGAAAATCAATGAAACCCTAGTTCCTTTGTCTTTCATTGAGAGAATGAGAGAGAAGCTAATCAGTGAGAATCTTTGAGCGGCAGGTCGTGTGAGAGGGAGAAGCTCCGTCGAAGTCCAGCCTTAAGTCGTCTGAAAGGGAGAAATTGCGCTGAGGATCTCTTTGTCGAGAAAGAAGCAACGATTTTGTAGGTCCAATTCAGATAGAAGCAACGATTTTCAGAGCTTCTCTGAAAATGGAGAAGAAAATTGAGCCCCTCTGAAAGAGCTCGAGAGAATGTTCCATAGAAGAAAATCGAGCCCCCCTGAGAGAGCTGGAGAGAATGAAATGATTTTGAGTTGTGGGTCCAATTTTTACTTAAGTGTGTCCCGCTTGTATTTTACCCCTCTCGCTTTTTTACTTTTGAAATGAATAAATTTTACTTGATTTTTAATTCTCTTGTTGTTTCTTATTTTTAACAAGAGGAGTCTGAAACTCTTGTATTTTATTCCTATAGAATGCTATATTTCTTATAGTGTTCCTAAATCCTGATTCATTATAGAATCAAAATCAATAAGTATGTAGTACAATTATATATGGATCTAAATTCTAGATCTCTCTTTCATACAATTATGTCTTATATTTATCATTTTACCCACTATTATGTCTTACATTTATTGATTCATAATTTTTCACTATTTAACAAACATGTATAACTTCTGAGGTTGGAGGTGAATACCTTTAGATTTATGGGGAACCCCATTACATTTTAAAAGAACACCTCGAAGAAATTTAATTTTTAAATTTTGGTGAACACCTCAAGCATTTGTTGTACGTGAAATATTTTGGTGATCCCCTCCAATAATTATTAATTTTATACGTGAAATATTTTGGTGAACCCCTCAATATTCTCTTTTGTACCCTACTATAAATTTGGTGAACACCAAAATACAAAGTCAATTTTGGTGAACCCCTCAAGATTTATTAATTTTGAACATGAAATATTTTGGTGAACTCCTCAAGATTCTCTTTGTACCCCACTACGAATTTGGTGAACACCAAATACAAAGTCAATTTTGGTGAACCCCCAAAAATTATTAATTTTGTACATGAAGTATTTTGTGAACCCCTCAAGATTTCCTTTCTACCCCACTACGAAATTGGTGAACACTAAAATACAAAGTCAATTTTGGTGAACCACTCCAAGAATTATTAATTTTGTATGTGAGATATTTTGCTAAACCCCTCAAGATTCCCTTTGTACCCCACTACGGATTTGGTGAACACCAAAAAAACCCAACCGCCACTCCTCAGCTTCCAAACACCTTTTTTTAGTCTCCAAACACCATCCTGAAAGTGAAAATCATCATCTTTTGTTGCCAAACGGCGGTTTAATGGCTTTAATTGCCAATCAATGCCCTAAATGCCATTTAATAATTGGAGATCGTTAATGTGTCACCTAAACATCATTTATTTTACTTTAATCACCATATTTGTGGCCCTAATCGCCATCTTCACTAAATATCCAAAATTTATAAATTTTTTAATTAATTACCGTACACCAAACTAATCATCGACAAAAATAGAAAAAACTCATTATATAAATGAAAACATTTACCATATTCACTTATGAAGTGAAATTAGATTGGATTAAGTAAGGATTCTCGATACAATTAAACATTTATTCATAAACTCATTAAATGTTCTCATTGATAATGTTATTGTACTTTTGTGATAAGTATCGAGTGAGACGGGTTTTCACCATATATAATTATAGGTCGTGATATTATGATGGTAGATAAATCCTATTTATCAGTTTAACGAACACGTATAATCTTCAAAATTAGATTCTATCTTTAAATCGAACATATCCGCTAAAAGTTTAAAATTGATATCGAAATTTAAAATTTTAACCCCATAAAATTTAGAAAATAACCTATTTACATTTTAATTTATAAGCATATAGATACATTTTATTTTTATTTATCCATCCATGTTTTTTAAGGGTAATAGTAAGTATTGGAACCAAACGGTTGTGTGTCTGGCGTTTGGGGCCTAAACACAACTTGCAGGCTCCAAACGCTGGTCATGGTAGGCGATTCGCTAGCCATGACTAGCTTTTGGGGCCTGCTGGACACGTTTGAGCCCGAAACGATATAGTAACAGGCGTTTGGCCTGTGTCCCAGTGACATGAGCAAAACGTCTGTGTGTCTGGCATTTGGGGCCCAAATGCGACCAGCAGGCTCCAAATGCCAGTCTTGAATGGAGACTCGCCATTTAATGATGACGTTTTGGTCCCCATTGTGGCGTTTGGCCCTAGTGTGATGTTCAGGACCTCAATACTTACGGTTTTAATGTCTATTCTGGCAGTTTTGATACACTTAGTTATTCTCATACACTTAGCTGTATTTTTGCAGTTAGGCTAAGTGCATGAATAATTAAAACAATTCAACACTTATTCATAAACATTTAAGAACATATTCTTGATTATGTTATTGTGATTTTATGACAAGTATCAAGTAAAATATTTTTCACTTACTTGGCAATTTTCATTCACTTAATAATTTTTAACTCTCTACCTCTTTTATGTACATTTTTATCACTTAGTAATTTTTAAACACTTAACCATTATATTATACATATTTAGTAAATTTATACACTTAACCAATTTAACCATTTTCATATACTTAACCATTTTCACTTACTTAACCAATTTCACACACTTAATCATTTTCAAACACTTAGTCATTTTAAACCCCTTTTAAACACTCTAAAAACACATCATTTCATTTCAAGTTGCAATGTGTCTCTCATATCCAACTATGAGAAAAATATCACTTATTTGTAATAGGAATCCATAGTTTAAACATATTTATATGTATCATCAATAAATAAAACATAATGGCTTGAAATGATATTTTTGTTGCCATGTGTCTCTTGTACATTGTAATCATATATCTTTGATCCTCTCCAAACTCGTTGGACTCTCTTGAAACTAGGCAAAACAAGTGCGTGGTCAGCCTGTGCAGAAATGAGAATCCAACTAACTTTTCAGAATCAGAGACAACTAAAAGCAAATAACAACTGACTACTCGACTATCAGTCTCTTTTAACATGTTGCAGTCCACCATGCACTAGTTGAAACACATATAGTGCTGCTATAGCAACTAAGTACCCAGCAATGACTCCATAACTCACATAAATAGGTCATTCCTACATGTTAACACAACCATCCTTTAATAAGAAACTATCTAAATACAACAAAAACCAAGAGAGTATAACCAAATTAACTGGTTCGGTAAACCGACAAAAATTGAGGTAAACATGAGACATAAGAACCAAAAAATTATAGCTGGGTGACCTGGGCGCAAAAGAAATAAAAATGTTTCTATTCATGAAATCATGCTCGAGAAAAATGTAGGCCATCAAACTTCACACTATATCTTTTTCTTGGGAAAAAGACTAAAAACTCATTCGAGTTTAATTGAAGAGTAAGCCTATTTATTTCTAGCCTGAATGCCAATAGTTCACATCAACTTGCTTCTTTCAAATTGTTTCCCCTATGAATAAAATGGAGCAAAGATAAATACGAGCTCATTTTATAGCAATAGTAACTAATCGTTGACGTTTTAAGGTCATTTATTTACCTTGAAACCCCTATTTTAATCAGATCATAACTGATTTAGAATTAAAAAATCAGAGTTTGTTTGTTTGTAATATAAAATGTCTTATATATATCATTCGTCATCTTCCTTGGAAGGGTGGTATATACACAAAGACTATCGGTTTGAATCAATTTCTTTATCTCCCATGAATTGGTTTGTAATATTGCGGCCATAATTTTCTCAATTCCAGTATACTAGGTGTATTGTGTCGATTCTTATGAGAATATATTTGAAAAACTCAATTGATTCTCTATTAACACCATTTTGAAGACAACTAGTACATTCCAAAATAACCTTTACTCGGGGATATTTACCCTTGGCCATGATCATCTGGAATTTTTATTCACACAACTCTTTCATTTTGATATCCAAAACGAAGAAAAGGAACTGGAAAGAAAGAAGTTTGATGGCTTACAGTTTTCAAACCTACATGTATCTACGGCCATTAAGCTAAGTGCTATAGGGATTCAACTAAGTGAAGAATATGCTCTCCCCCAACACACACAAAAATATAAATGAGAGCATTGAAAATAAAAGATGACTTGCCATGGTCTTTCCCAATCAAGAGGCATAGGCCAAGCACCAAACCATGCTCCTATAACTGCTCCATGTGGTGGTAAACATTCCATATAATCTATAAACCTAATTAACATGTTATGCAATTCAATTGACAGGTAACAAAGTCAATATATGCTTACTCCCGCCTCAATTGGATAAAAACAAAAAAGAAGCAACAAATGCTTTAGGATAGATCTACACAGGCAGGCGAGTGGGCGCAAGTGCGCACACACAGAATGAATTACTTTGTATGTGAAAATACACGTTGCCAATTTGTCCATGAAGAACCAAAAACACATGCTGCAGGCACAATCTGTAAAATAGCAAAAAAGTAGAACACAGAGGTACTGAAAGATTAGTATAGCACTTCAAGTATGGTAGGAGGAAACTCACATAATAGGTAAATTGGACTAATAGGGTATGTATGAAACACCGCTTTACTTTTAAATATGGAATGAACACAAAGCCTGTATAGTTAACAACTTACCAGTTATTACAAAGAAAAACTCAAATCAATTAGTATATATAAAACCTCATAAGTTTTAAAGGAAGTACATCACTCGACATAATAACAAATCAAAAGTTTTACTCAAAAGATAGAACGAGAAAAGTCATTATTTAGGAACAGCAGAGTATGGTTAAATTTGTACCAATTTTCAATCTATAAGCATATCAATACACCAAAATAAAATAGCAGGTTAATGAAAGTGAGATGCCATTTGACGTAGAAGTTAGAACACTAAGCATGATATTGAATAGTAAAAGCAAACATATGAAAAAAGAATGTTTTAGTATACTTATAGTGAACAATGACATCAAAAGGGACCAGTTAATTGTCTTTGACATATACCTATGTCCAAGTATGAAATGTACACAATTAAAACATGTCATACCTATGCAAACTTCTAGCATCAAAACCTAAAGAAAGATTGGCATCTTTCTTTTTTGTAATTATTAGAGCAACTATTGTAGTTGAGACTGAATGGTGAAAACTGACAAGAAACTTCAAACTTGACATCCACATCCGAGATAAATATATCCACCATAACTTTTTTTTTTCATTTTATTAGGAAAAGAAAGACGAAAAAATTCAATTCAATGTTCTAAACTTAGTACTAATTTTAAGAATATCCATTTAGAGAGATAAGTCTGTAATCAGTAAAAATATAAGCATTCTGTCAATCTCAGAGTCACAATAAGAGCTATAAAGAGAAGGTAAAAAAATTAACAAAACCCCTAAATCACGAAACATGCAAATCGCAACAAGAGGAAAATACAAATCAAAACGAAACCCCGAAATAAAAAAACGTGCAAATTACAACCAAATCCCTAAATCAGAAACATGCAAGTCGCAACTAAAAACCATAAATCAGAAACATTCAAATCCAGAAACTTCTCTAATAAGATGAAGAAAAACGATCTAGGGTAGAAAGCTCGATCATACCTGGGTATCTGTGAACTTGAAGGATTCTCAAACTTATCGAACCAAATCTCTAAATCGCGAGAAAAGCTTGTAGAAGAGAGCTTGATCGAAGTCGCCAAGGGAAACTACTGTGTATGAGACCTTGCAGTGGTACTGGAGTCGACCTTGCAGTGGTGGTGAAGAGGGCTCGATTGAAGACATGATGAGAGGAAGAATGGAGAATAGAGATGGAGCTCGTATTTTTGAGAGAGAAGTTTTCAAAGAAGAAAGAGAAATAGGTGTTTTGTTCAAGGAAAAGAGAGCAAATGGTGACCAGTTGAATCATTTATAAAAAAAATAGGGGAATTTTAAATCCGCGATTAAGATTATCTTGGCCAAATTCAATGACCAGAAATTAGTCTAGATATTCCTGCCGTTAAAAAACTCAGGGCATGAGAGATGACCCTACAAGTGGTATGTATCAATATGTCCTTTCAACAAAGCATTAAATTGGATTTATTGTGAAATGTTGTTCCACTCCATAATTTGGTTCTAAAAGCATATATCTGCTGTTTCATTTTACAACAGCAATTAGGTTGTCACCAAAATATTATTAAAGTAACCCGTAACGAACTATATTGTCCTTACACAAGACTTTTTCTATTTATTTTCTGAAAATTCAGAGTATGTTTGGTAATTGTGATAGTTTTTATATCTTGAAAATGATTACATTGTTTATTTTTAAAATATATTATTAAACATTTAAATATGATAAAGTCTGATATGTTCAGAATTACATTGAAAAGACTAACATACCTAAGGTCGGTATATGTTTTCCACACTTTTTGAATTTTAAAACAAAGTAGAAGGGGACAGATGGAATTTATTATACAATAAAATGGCGAGATTTCTATGCTAAACACTATTTTTTTTATTAAAATTACATTACAATTTAAGAGAATAGGTTAAGCTAATTCAAACGTATTTATTAGAGAACTTATAGAAGGTGTAAAGGATCTTAAACAACTAGACTAACCCCAATTTGCCTAATAAACATGTTAAAATGAAGAGATAACAAAAGGTATAAAAATAAAAAAATTCACTAACATTTCTTCTAATTATCTTAATTACATGATTATCTTTCTAATTTCAATTATGAAACAAAACTACCTCGTCTTTAGTAAATGAAATGTCAGTGTAATTTACCCAAAAACAAAAATAAGATTGTTAAAAGATATGTGTATTTCAAATATTTAATTTTTCATTTATCTTTTTTCCTGGCCAAAGATCTTGTGATTTGTTGTTGATTTTAAAATAATCACACATTAACATAATTTAACCTCATTAAACTAAACTTAAAAAACCATGGGTTCCACCACCTGGACTAACCCCTAATCAACAATTAATTAATTATAAATAAAATTATTTTGTACTTTTAAGAAAGCAAATAGATAAGTAAGGGTCTCAGTAATTGGAGCCTAAAGCAGGCATGTAGATCCTCTTCCTTTCTCATCTCTCCAATTCTTAAAATAAATACCGAGACAAACAAGTCCTGGCCCCACATGATGCTTATCAATTCCATCACACTATAATTATATCTGCCCCTTCATCCTAACCGTCCGAGACGCAGTCCTGGTAAGATCCTACGGTTACAATAATAACTTTAGAGAATTTATATACCGGTGAGGGTAGGGTGGAATTATCCCTGGGCTGCTTCTCCTTGGGGTTTTTCAATTATGGTGTGTTGAAGACTTTTTTCTCATAGGCTATTTTGGACTTTTTATTTCATACCCTTACCGTGTTATGTTCTCGTAGTTCTTGGCAGTGCAAGGTAAAAAAAAATAATTAATTAAATTTTAAATGATTAAATGATATAGTTATGATTAAAGATTAGTATATGATTTATTAAAAAAAATCTGACAAAATGATATATAAATAATTATTATTTCAAATTTGATCAATTACTTTAATCGGCGTAAAATTATTTAAAAATATTTAGGAGTCCAAATGGTTTTGATAGGACATGAAGTTACTTTTCATGAATTCATATATGGTTCTCTACGGGTCTACCATCACACATGTATCATGCATGAACATAAATTAATTTAAATGACGTCATGTAGTGTCCACAAAATATGATCTATAAGTAGAAATTTAACTTCTTGTACGCACATTGCTTGTACCTAGAGTTTTCGTAGTTATCCATTATAGAGAAATTGTCATAAGGGTAACTAAATCTGGATCACAACGTCTTAATTGATTTGAATTTTATTAATATCACGCAGATAAATTTAACAATATCTCTTAAGTTCAATTGAAAGTAACTTTCATAAATTCAGATATATTGTCTACTGTCTAGCAAATTTTAAATGCTTTGATTGTTAAAAATGTTTACATACTTTATAATAAATATATATAATAGAGTGCATGGTTGACCAATTCTTGAAAAGCGCGAGTAGTAGTGAATGGAGATTGGCACTCCCAGTTACACATATATATGGTTAAAAGGCCAAAAACAAAACAAAAAAAACTGAAAAGGATGTGTATAGAAAAAAGGCATTATGATCATATGAAGCGAACTCAGCAAGGGACATAACAGTCATATCACCCTTTCTCATTTTTAAGGTTCCTCTCTCTCCCTCTCTCTCTCCCTCTCTCTCTCCCTCTCTCTCTCTCTCTACTCTTCTCTCTCTATAACAGCGTGCCCTGCTCTAAACTGAAAACGACTGCAAGCAACCTGTGGTCTACCTGCGTACATATCCTTTATTTAATTTTTCCATTATTTATATTCTATATTTATTTACTTAAAAAGGATTCATACACCGACTTAACCCCCTCCCCCTCCTTCACTTTTCTTCATATTTAAGTCTCTCTCTCTATTTCTCTCTCTTCAGTGCTTTATTTTCCTCGAGTCTCCATATCTCTAATTTCATTCTGCCTATCTCCCAGATTCAATCAGTTATAGAGAATTAATTAAAGGGCAAGAGCGCAATGGTGGATCTTCAGACAGTGTGCTGCATGTGTGGCGACGTTGGTTTCCCTGACAAACTCTTCCGTTGCCACAAGTGCCGCCATCGCTTCCAACACTCGTATGAACCCCTTTTCTTTTCTTCTTCTTCTTCCTCTTTCATAAGCCTGCTTTGTTTAAATCTGTTTAATTTCATTCTCTGTTTAGGCTAATCATGTTAATATTAACATCCATCTATCCATCATCATCATTATCATCATCATCATCAGTACCACCACATCATCATCACTTGATAGCTACTAATAACAACCATACATACTCACACCCGCCAGCCAATTATCCAAGATCCAACCATCCATCATCATCATCGTCATGTTATTATAGTAACATCTTATATAGCAACTCAACATATATAACATGATCATCATGCTTTCCACGAATATAATTTTATTGTTTTATTCTTTTCTATGACATAAAATATCAATTCCCAATTTATTAAAATAAACCATAAATTTAGATTAAGTTATAATTTACGAATTCTTAGTCAGTGAATTATAATTATACATTATAGGTATTGTAGCAACTATTATAGTGAGGTAGCGGAGCCAATTGAGGTGTGCGATTGGTGTCAAAGTGACGAAAAAAGAACAAGGCATATCGGAAGCTCTTCTAAGAAATCTACTGTTAATAGTCATGAGACCTTAACGATGAGTAGGTCTGAGTATTCGGGTGAAAAAATTAAGCAACATCATGACCGGGAAGAGAGCTCCGACAAAGGCAAAAACGGCGGTGTGCCTTCCCCACGGACCACTACGCGCAGGTACAAGCTTCTCAAGGATGTTATGTGTTAATATTTACGCGAGAGAAAAAAGAAAACAAAAATGGTAGGATTGTGTAAATTAAGGGTTTGTGTGTTCATATAATTTCGCAAGTGTTAATTATATAAGTTTCTTTTTTTAGTGTTTGTTTTGGAGTTGTGAGTGAAATTTTGCCATATATGTGCTATGGTTTTCTCCTCGTCTGTTTATAAAATAATGTAACTTTGATACATAATTTCTCATATCAGTTTTCTACGTCTTTTTCAAATGTAACTTTCATATATATATAATTTCTTAAAAGTAAACCATGAAATATTTGAAGCATATATACTTGGTTTCTCATCAGATAAGGATGACAAGTGTTTCGATGCAAATATTTATTATTATATCATATCATGTATTATTTAAATATAAATAATACTTAATTACTTCTTTATCATAATTATTGAATCTAACAATTTTTTTCTTCAAATAACACAAATCATGTTTGTCGTAATTAAAACAATCACATTGTCAAGTTCCAAACCTAATTAAGTAACGGTTTTGTTTCACTTGAACCACACTACGGAATTGCAAAGAAAGCTCATACAAATGATAGAGAAAAGGGTCTAGCTTTTTCAGTCTTGGGGTTTGGGGAGAGGAGTTTTTTGTATTTTACGTAGTAGTTTTATCTCTGCCGTAGCAGAGTCTGGGGAGAGTTGAACCCATCATTTTTGCCTTTTTATTCAGTCACTTGAGGAGAATTTAATGCATTTGGATTCCCTTTCGGTCAAAGGAGATTCATATAGTACCTAAAAGCCTTCTCACTTTTACAAGCCAATCTATAAATTTTTTTCTTTGTAATTTACTAAATTTAGAACAATTATTGCAAAGGGTAAAAAAGTTTTTAACCTACATGACATTTGAGAAAGAGCTACATCTCTTAAGTCAGAAGGGTAGGCTAGAGTATTAGGTTATGAACAAGAGAAGAAAGGAATAGGAGAAGGGGGAGAAAGAGTTAAAAGTGGTTGTTGTTGCTTCTTAGCCATTCATTTCATTTAATTCTTTTTGAGTTATTGATATACTTGTTTTCTTGCTTGAATAATTTATATTGTGTTTGACTCACACTTTTATGAAATATCTATATGTCTTCTAAGTACACAAACTTGATAAGGCTTCTTCTCCTGTGCCTCTTCTAACCATTTATGAGAAACCAACAAAAGCTCACCTAATTGGTGCTCTTCAATTGTCAATGTACCCATTCTCCTTCTATCTAACAAAGTTAATTAAACCTGGTCTAAAAGTTTTTTTTTTTCATAATTCAATCCTCCATGAATCCAAGCTAAACCACCAATTGGAAAGAAGACTTGGAATTTGGATTATTTACAATATTCAAGGTTAAATGTTTATTAAATAAAGTAATAGTCTGACTCATAGTCACATATCTTTTTAAATGTAAGTTAAATAAAGTAATAGTTTGACTGATAGTCACATATTTTTTTAAATATAAATTAAATAAAGTAATAGTTTAACTAATAGTCATGTATCTTTTAAATGTATCTAATTCTTTAATCTACTTTAATATTTGACAAACCAATAGCATGTAAGTACAATTTATTAAAAGGTTATCATTATATTCCAGAGAATTTCGTTCTTCATATTAGGCAAAATACGACACTTGTTAACAGCCAATTTACAATATAAATGTAAAGCTATAGCTACTAAAATTGTTAAATTTCCAAAGGACTAAATGGTATTTCGAAGAAAAATTCATTATAATCAAAAGTGAACAAAAAATTCAACAATTTTGGCCAGCTTTATATTTGTCTCCCATGGAATCACTCCTTTTCCGCTTGAAATCTTATATGAAAGTCTCAATCTTTCTTAAATTAACAAGTCGGAGCAAGTGCACGTAAAAGATCACCTAATTTTGAGTTCTCCTTCTACATTGAACTTGACTACTGTCATTTCCTCGATCTGACCCATGATCGTTATAATTCTTAACAGATAGAATCTATTTCTATTTTCTTAATTAGTTTGTTGAGCAACAGACTTAACTATATAATAAAATGAGTTTATAATTTTTTATACAATTATTTATCATATTCAATTGAGATTGTATATTTTTCTCTACTCATTATAGCATTAAGTATGCAGGTATCGATTTTTTTAAATTTTTACATATAATTCAATATTTTGTTCATAAATAAATCCCATTGTTTAGGTTCAACAACTGACATCAGCTATAAGAAAAAGTAAAAGCATAGTCCACAAAACTTCGATTACTTTCCACATAGAGATTATAGAATGTGGGTCCTGCTTCCATATCGTATAGGGAGATAAATGACCTTTAGATCATCTTACGTGGAGTAGTTAAAATATAATCCAATAGTCAATATTAATCATTTTACAATACACTCCATGTACTATAAATTTACCCATAAAATGTAAAGAGATATTGATAGTACAATCTAAGGACGATTTTTCTGTTGCCTTTAATATTATTTGTTGTCCCACATATTAATTAATTTAGCACAAACCAGCTCGTGGTCCATGAATATATTATAAGATTTCATGTCGCAGCTATGGGACACGTGGACATCCTCGTTTCATGACACCTGGACACCATTAACTAAAAATGTCAACTCTTGGCCCTAGAATCCATAAGTGTTCACTCCAATTATTAAGTGACGGAAAAAAATGATAAAAACAGATCCTTTTTAATGAAATATATTTAAACTAATTATTTATTGGATTCTTAAAATGATGATTGCAGACCATTATCACTTTGAAGCACGGTGGTCAACTTTCATTTTGGATTTTCTATGATTTTAGTGAGGTCATGGATTTTCTATGATTTTAGTGAGGACAAGGATGATTATTATATGACTATGGTATTTTCCCAGCATTATTATATATATAGTTAGTCAATCATCTTGGTTTCATAAATTTATTTGAGTGCGTGCAATAGCAAAAGGTGGCTGTCCTCTCTTACACAGCTCCCAAAATATGCATTTCATTTAATAAGAATAATGTTGTTAAAATCGTGATCTTACTTAAAATTATAAAGAAATCTTACAAATCGAATCGTGTATCATAAAATTCTATTATATACTAATAATATTATAAAAAATATAATTTACCAAACTACATATTTAATTCTTGAATATAGTTAACTAATAAACGGTAAATTTCATTATTTTACTAAGTGTAATTTAAATAAATATATTACACCTTAAAAATTGAACATATTAAATGAATTCTAAATTGTTTTCTTATGAATATCATACAAAATTATGATTAGTGGGATCGTAAGATCGTAGTAGGATCGTAAGATACTACCAATCCAAGACAAAAAATATAATAAGATCGTAAGATTCTCTCGATTCAAGATTCTACTTATAAATCGGATCGTGGGGGTTAAACATGATCGTAAATCGTAAGATCCTACGATCCACGAGCAAGAGTAGTTCTAATTAAAATACTCTTTAGGATAATTATACGGAGATTGCTAAGCTGTAATCAACATGTACATTCTGAAATCGTTGGACGAGTAAATAAAGAACACATGATAATTTATGTAGAATGAAGTAACCACTTAACATTTAAGTTGCAGGATCAAACCAGCGAATGAGATTACTAAAGTAGGGATTGCCAAGCTGTCGCTCAAACGTGAAAGCAAAAACCGTTGGACGAGTATATGCGGAACATATGGGGGCTGGCGAAGACTAAAACAATCACAGCAACATCTGAGTCAATAATATATCAAAACCAAGATCATCTGACACAATCAAACCAAGTTAAACTAGTTAGCAATCACGATCTTTCTCCCCTTATCCCTATTTATCTATCATGAATGGTTTTACAGATCTGATTCAATGTAACGGTTAGTAGCAGATATGGATAATGTAATCTCACTACTTGATTCTCACTCTCAAATCGTAATAAATATTTACTTTATTGTTCTTAGTTAACACCCTTTACAGTGATAATTATATTCCTATGTTTACTTTTTTGAAACCATAATAGTTGGACTATAGAATGTAGTAATCCTTCTCAAATATGTTTATATTTTTTAAAATTTCAAGCAAGATCAAGGACTATTAAGATGCTTTATGTGTATATCCAAACTCGAGTTTTGTCACAGCATCAAGAGTTTTCAAACAATAATTAAATGCTACTAATGAATTCGGATTTATGTTTAGGAGTTGCTAAACACATGATAACCCATTATTAGAAGTTCCTGACCTAGTTTGAATATTATTTTTTTGTTGACCTTTTGTTTTTTCTTTTGAAATTTTTTTGGTTCAGTTTGATGCTTCTTCTACTTTACAGCATATGCTTCTTTCAAATAAATTATGGAAAACCAAAAATAGTTGATTTCACGTACACACAAGATCATAGTTCAAGTCATATTATTTTCCCACCTCTAGAGTTTATAACTTTGTCAAAAACATATGATAACTTCATTCAAACTTTCAAATATATTTATCTCATGGGTTTTACTTTTACCTATTCAAGAGAAATTCGTTCTTCTGATTAATGGCAAATTGTAGAATATAAGTTTAAAACACGATTTGGTTCTAGATATCAAAGAAATGAGAAAATATAAAAATTCACCTTGACCCAAACATTTAAGTTTTTATGTTAATTTATAATTTAATATGGTATCAGAGTGTAGGTTTTGACCTCAAATACTCAGATAATCATTATTCACTACTACAATTTTAGTTGTAGATGACATCCATATCTTTAATACAATGACAACTCTCTAAAATATGTCAAAGGAAAATAGTATTTACATGAAGATGGTTACACCACCAATAAGATAGTGGGTGTACCCAATGCAGGCGTGTGGAAACGAGTGTTGCAAAAACAGTTAGTGAGGGATGGAGTGTGCTCTAAGTGATAAAGTTGGTTATGCTATTCATTTTGAGGACGTGAACGATCTTAACACCATTATTAAGCCGAGTTTTCCTATCCCTCTCAAAGCAAAATAGGTGTAGTCCAAGTACATTTCGTCAAGGTTTCTACTGTTTTGCTGGTTAATGAATGAATTGTCATAGCGATGTCATGTGAAGTAATTTCTCTAACTCCCTCAATTATATAATAGTTGTGTATTGCATACAAAATCTGATTTTATGTTTTGTAGTATATGACGGATGGAGTACTTCTACAAGGAACTCTAAAGCTTGAGAAGTACATGTAAGTTTTGGAGAACTCCATTGGGTGGTCTGAGTCTCTGTTAATTAACATGGATGATAATTTATTTATTTACTAATGGGTCATTACTTTAGAGAATTCCATTGCTCAGATATTCTTTCGTTTGATAGACTTATTTTTTTCTCAATATTTGTACAACTTTTGGGATGACAATTAAACTTTATCTAAAATGGTTTAAAATATATATTGGTTCTAGATGAGATTGTTGGATAGATGAAACCCACTAGGCTTGTGAACCCACTGTCACTGAAAGGCATTTTTATCTGTCGGTGACAATTCTTTTAAAAATGAATTGACCCTATAATGACGGGGATTCCCCGTCATCTATGTTCTTTTGGCGGCAACTAAGATGACGGGGAATTCTCGTTATCTATATGTTTTTACGGCGATTAAAATGACGGGGAATCCCCGTCATTGTATCCCGTTATAATGATGATTTTTTTAAATGACTAAAGATGACAACTCGGTAGATGAGAGTCGGTCATCCGTCAATAAAAGGTTATAATGACGGATTTTACCCGTCATCTAACCCCCTTTTTGCAGTAGTGATTTTACCCCATTTTAAATTAATTGCCCACATGTTAGGCCCATAAAAATTTCAGACCTACATGTGAGAGGTGTGTTAAAGAATTACCAAAAAATAATTGAAAAAAAAAGTCACATTTCCGATGTGAATTGTAAAAATATCCGAAAATGGCCGAGGTAACTATTTACTTACAAAAAAAATATACAAGCGTGCATAAATTATTTACTTTACCATTGCGTGATTTGGGAACTAAATTATTCACTCTGGCCATTTCTATTAAAAAATGGCATATATTGCAATTCATCCATGTGTTTCGCCTATTTTCATTTTTCACTTTTCATTTTAGAATTTTATTAATATCATTGGTAGTTAATTTTGTCTTTTTGGAAAAAAGGTAGTTATTGTTGACGAGGCATAATGCATGCAAATATTTTGAACTTTAAGCATATTCCAAGAGTCAGTCAAATTCAAAACAAATAGATAATTCTAATCCCATAAGCTTGAGGCCATAAGCTTGGGTACAAGAAGTGAAAATCTTGTACACGAGAAGTTAAAGATAAATTTCTCATTTGTCACATATTGAAAAGGGATCTTAGGGAAGATAATTGCGTAGCATTTGAACTTTTAAACGTATGGTTTTTGAACAATATTATGTGCAAAACACCATTCACATCTTGCACACGAAACCACGATTGTATAGGCCACGACACGTACAATCTTTGGAGGTTTGCGCGTAATTATCGTGTAATAGAAGATTAAGGAATATCAACATCATCTTGAGGCTGATTTTCTCTACTATTGTTGGCATTTATTGGTCAATTTCCACATTTGCATGGCATTGTTCATAAAATTCAAAGTCATTACCCGAAATCTTTATTGAATTTTCAACTTACTGCGTTTTGATGAGTGTGAGAGATCCTTTTTATATGAGTTGGTATTAAAAAAATCACGATCTGATGTGTTTCATGCTAAATGTGTTTTGATATAATAATGGCACTTATTATCATGTTCCTGAAGACATGGCGCATCACATGTTTAGGATGTCTAGTTGTTGTTTATGCTGGAAAAATATAAATTAATAGATTAAATGACTTTTAATTTTATTTTGAGATATTACTTTGAGACTTGATTTTGAGTAGAACTCACATCTTATTTTTTACTTATGATGGATTTGTATTCTCCTTTGCGAGAATTTTTGAAATGGATTTGTATTCTCCTCTATGAGAAGTATATGACAATTGAATAGATGACAAAACATAATTGATATATTTGATTGTGCATGTAATTAGTAGAATAATCGATGATAATTTAAAATTGTTATGTTTTCTAAATATATAATTTCATGGTAAATCTATATAATATAACTTTGAATGTAATTCAATTGTCTCATCAAGATTGTTTGATAATTCTGTATTGCTTCCATTTTTGGAGGCAATTCAACTGCCTACCAAGGAAGTAAATTGGATTATATGTAAACTACAGCTATTGCATAATTTAAATATTAGTCCAAATAAATTTAGTAATTCAATTACGATAGGATTGCCATCCCATATAAGCTCTACCAAACAGGCCGTTCAGTAACTATAATCCTGGATGATAGTAATCTGACAGTTCACTGATAACTGAATTGCCTTGTTTGTTTATAGTAATCCTTAAAATTAGAAGCAATCTTAATTTAATGGTAATCCTAATTTACCTCGTGAGGAAGAATTGAATTACCTCAAAAAAGGGAAGCAATCTAGAATTATAAAAATAAAACAATCTGATTATGCAATTGAATTATCTCAAAATTTATTAAGTTGATTTAACACGAATTTATACATATACCAGACATAACGATATGAAATTCTCATTCATTATTATATAGATTACCATGCACAATGAAACACAATCAATTTAGTCGTCGTACATCTTTTTGTCATCGACTCAAATACAATGGTCATTATAAATTTCACAAATTAAACAGTGCCTGAAGAAATTAAGGTTATTTAGGCAATTTGGTGGTTGGAGAAATTAATTGCCGCAATAGTGTAACTTATTGGCGGCAGTTTCTCATAAACACCCACAATAGAGAAACTTATGGCAATGATTTTGAAAACCTCCGTTATTAGGGAAATCTTGTTTGGAGAAATTAACTGTTGCATTGGTGAAACTTGTTGTGGTGATCTCTCTATGGAGTACCTCCATCTCTCTCACTCAAGTGCCCCAATCGTTGAAAACCTAAGAGAGTTCTATAAGAAATCTCTTCTGATATAATGATGAAGGACTCTCTTCAATGCTGTAAATGACTCTAGAAATCTTTCTGGTTTATTCCATAAAATATGGCCTTTATAGAACCATTAGACAATAGCAAATATAATTGAAAATAAACTTTTCAGTAACACAATAAATAGGTAGATAAATAGATAGATAATAAATACGAAGATAAATAACTCTTACGACTATTTAACTGCTTTGTGACTCTAAAACTGCTTTGTGACCATTAATCTACATCAATTTCTGCCCCATTAGAAGAACTTGGCTCCGACAAGTTCTGGTAAATATACGCCGGAAACAAGTTAGGGTCAAACTTATTAATTTCTTTTGCTTGCATCCATACAATATCCGAATGCGGTCTATTCTTCTAATGAACTAGAAATTTGCCCTTGGCGATTGGACACAAATTATGGTTTAGGATTTTAGCCATTACACCTGCTTGGTTTGTTCGTTGGTGATGTTCGGATGATCGGCTTATCCAAATATTATTATCTATGAAATTTCCTTGGAACCCTGTCAAGTCCTTGATATGAAAATTGGATTAACACCATAATCAGGTAACTCAATCACATAAGCATTGGGGATATTAACTGATATTTTGTGGCACGCTTCCTCATGCATTTGTTTCATATAATCATTCTAATCAAGAGAAGCTTCACTAATCCGATTTGGAAGTGGAAGAGGGCTCAAGTCCAGTGGAGTTTTAGGTTGAAATCCATGTACAATCCGCAGAGGGTGTACATCTTGCAGTTCTGTTGATGGAATTATTAAAGGCGAACTCAGCTTGAAGTAGAACTATATCCCAACTAGTGGTGTGCTTTTCCACTAAATAATGGAGCTTTAATACCAAAATGATGAAAACCTCCTACATTCAGCCTCTCACTAAATCCTAAGAGGGTTCTATAGAAATCTCTTCAGATATAATGATGGACTCTCTCCAACACTGTAATTGACTCTAGAAAACTTACTGCTTTATCGCATAAAATCTGGCTTTTATATAGCCATCAAAAAGCCGCAAACATAAATGAGAATAGACTTTTCAATAACACACTAAATAGGTAGATAAATATAAAGATCATAAATAGGCGCACATAAATAACTCTTATGACTCTTGAACTATTTTGTGACTCTTAACTACCTTTGACCATTAATTTGCATCAAGTTAGGGTCAAGCTTATTGATTTTTTCTTCTTGCATCATTACAGCATCCACACGAGGTCTATTCTTCCAACGAACTAGAAAATTGTTGTAATCCCCTCGGCGATTGGACACAAATTGGTGGTTTAGGATTTCAACCATCTCATTCGGTTGGTTTGTCGTGAGTTATATCTAAACGATCGGCTCGTCCACAACATTACTAACTACGAAATTTCATTGGAACACGGTCAAGTCCTCGATATTGAAAATTGGACTAATACCATAATCAGGAGGTAACTTAATAACATAAGCATTGGGCACCAATTTTTTTAGAACCTTGAAAGGTCCAGCTCTTCGGACCTTTCAGGACGCAAACGAATGATGACTAAATCTCTAACTTCGAATTGTCACTCCCTCATTTTCTTGTTTGCGCTTTCAGGATAGTCAGCTGTATATTTTGTAGTGCACTTCCTCATGTATTTGTCACATATAATCAGTGAAAGCAAGAGCAGCTTCACTAATCTGATTTGGAAGTGGAAGAGGGCTCTAGCCCAATGGAATTTTTAAAGGGTGAATTCAGCTTGCGATAGAACTAGATCCCAACCAGTAGCGTGCTCTTGCACCAAACAACCCAGCTTTGATTCCAAAATGATTAAAACCTCCCAAATCCAGCGTCTCACTAAATACTAAGAGTGTTCTATCAGCAATCTCTTCTAATATAATGATGAAGGACTCTCTCCAATACTGTAATTGACTCTAGAAATTTTTTGCTTATTCCATAGAATATGGCCTTTATATATTGCCATAAGACAATAGCAAACATAATTGTAAAAAAAAACTCTTCAGTAACACAATAGGTAGGTAGATAAACAACTCTTATGACTCTTAAACTGCGTTTGAAGCTCATAAACTATTTTATCACCATTAATCTGCATCACTCTCTCTCTCTCTCTCTCTCTCTCTCTCTCTCTCTCTCTCTCTCTCTCTCTCTCTCTCTCTCTCTCCTCTTTGGCGTGCAAAATGCTCCTGCCTCCACGCTCGCTCGTCAGCCGTTCAAGTACATCTTTGACGTTGCACACAATCATTGGCTTTTTTCCGTTTGCAAATTTCATTTCTTCTTTGCAAATCATCATTTTCAAGAGATTGGTACAACTTCATAGATTCACGCGTAGCCCTTCATTGTCAAAGCTTAATCAAAATGTTGAACTTGACACTCTATTTGCCACTTCGATTTTTTCCCGCTGGCTGACCCTTTAGTGGTAGTACTAAGTTTGAAGCCTAAATTGCTTATTGGATTTATTTGACGTAATGTGATGTAGTACATACATGTATACATTTGAATTGATTCTCAATTTTGTTGAATTTTCAACATAAATGTTCGCTAAAGCTGATATATTCTTTCTCAATCTTATATTTTTTAAACAAGTCTCTTTGTATTGAATCTCTCTGTAACGTATTGCCATACTATTGTTGAAACTTGAAAAGTTAAATGACACTGCATTTAAGTGATGTAGTTTTTCACTCATGTTGATTATTCCCGGAAACTTTGAATTCAAAGGTACATTTTTTTTCAATCAAGTTGTATAGAGATTGTTGATGGTTTAGTACTTCAATTATGTCTTGTTGATCTTTCAAGGAATGCGGAAAGAGGAATATGAAGAGAATAGTAAGGAGGAGAGGAGGATTTTTATTAGGAAAAAGAACATGTTACGTTATAGCCTATAAATAAAGTTGACCCAATCAATTGCCAAGTTGTTGCTTCCGTAACACTGAATGTGATGCGTAGTAGTGAATGTTATGCCTCAAGATTCTCAAAGGCGTAAGGCTCGTGGTTTAAGCATTGTGACATTTCTCTACAACCTCAAATTGAGATGGTGAAAGGTTGCACTCTTTCATATGAAAAGAAGATATGGATATAATACGCATCTTTTTTCTATGTCAAGTCTTAAATAAGACTTCAAAGATTATAAGACATTGATTATAATTGTTCCTCTTCTTCGAGACTTAATGTGCTGTCCTTTTAGTATATCGGTCATTATATTAAGTTTAGTTATTTCATATAATGTTAGACTAACTTTCAAAGGATAAAAGTTAGGTTACAAAATCAAGAGTTAGCAAGAAAAATTTGTTAGAACTATGTCCACAAAGTAGAGTGTAATAACTATTTATAACTATTTAGTTATTTCTCAGACAGTTTATATTACTGAATTTAATGAATGAGTGAAAGTATTTCTATTAACTAAAGTGTGTTTATAATTTACTCAAGTCTTGGAACCATTTTCAAATTCTTCTGAAATAGTAAAGACTGAAAGGTCTTTCAGACAAACTCTTCTAAAATAGTTCAGAATGTTATTCACAGTTTTAGGATCGACTGGACAATCGAGTCTGATTACAACTGCTAGGTTGAACCAAAGGATGTCGGTCTTGGGAATGGGAGTGGAGACTCTAACGGTTGACCTAGACATGTTATGGAACATGTTGAATAGACCAATAATAAATTAGTTTAGAGCAAAGCCGTTTATCTAGCTCTAAATCTAATTGTTTACACCTTAAGAAAATTTTCGTGATTACCTTAATCCTAAGGTGTATACGAAACTTGACTTAGTTATTTGCGGTCTTTAATACATCAAATGAGTGAATTTGAATTGACAGACATTACATCGGTTGTTGGGATCGTGATTCAACTATGTTAAAACTACGTGATTCACAAATATGGAATTCGTGGCGAGATTGTAAAATACAATAATATCACCTTATGTTTTATTGATGAGTATGTGAATAAATAAACCTGGTCAGGTACTCGATGAAATGAATCATTGAATAAGACATAGTGAACTCTGCGAGACAGTATGTCTTTCTTATTCACAGTCAATAAAGGAGTTAAGAAAATAATAACTAGAGGGGAGAAATGATAATTTTACATCTCACTCTTGTTACTGATATTCATGAAGGGGAACATAACAAAATATCATGTGAAATAAAAAGTGTTTATTTGCACCAACATAAAATGTAGCGCGCGTGAATCGATAGTTGATTCGACATCGGGCCTATAGTAAAGTCGTACGATGTCAGAATTAAATAGGTCATGAATTTATGGAGATAAATTCGTCGAGTATTTGAATCCTATAGCTTTATTCATGTGGGTCCATTCGGTCTTAGAAGTAGCTCATAAGAGCATGAATGAGAAATAACAGCAGTTGGATCAAAAATATATTTTGGACCAATGTACACTTCCCGAACCCATATGTGACGGGTATCGTCACCAAAGTAGTGAAGAGCAAAAATTAATGGTCAAATTAATTAAATAATATTTTCTAATGATTGGATAATTAGTAAATAAAAGAAATTAATTCATTAATTGAAGGAGATCAATTTAATTAATTAATTTAGATTGATGAATTTGGACACGGTATTAGCTCTTGGGAGATGTAGAATTTCAAAGATTACAGTAAATGGAAGAGAATTTTGGCAATTTATAGTATACGGGTATATGTGTAAATTCTGTAATCTTTATATAAATGATGGAATTAGGGTTTGCTCCTTAATTGTGTTGACACAACCATGATCACAGTGTGTGATCACACAGAGCAAAGAAAGCTATTTCTCTCTCCCCTTCCTATTACCATCGAAATCTAGAGGAAGAAGAGATAATTTTATTTTTTTCATGTTATTTTGAGAGCCTGCACTCAATTCCTGACGACATCTTATTAAGATATATTTCTAAATCCTACGAGTGTTTGTTGGTGCGAAGATTGATTCAAGTTCTATGAATAATGAATAATGCAAGACAATCAATAGGATTCCACCAAGTCTGAACTTCTTCAATACAAGAAATGTATAATATTATTTTCACCTCTTCAAAACATGAGCCCTGTAAGATATCAAGTTGAAGCTTATTTAGAGACCTACAGGTGCGACAAGGTTTACCTGGCAGAGCTGAGTTTTGTGTCCTAAAAAGCACGGACAGTGCAACTTTAGAACTGCTGTAACAGACTGATCGTAGAACGCGCGTGTCCACTTCTATATGGCATAACTTTTGACACCGGTGGAACCACGCGCCCTGTAAGATATCAAATTGAAGCTTATTCAGAGACCTACAAGTGTGACAGGGTTTACCCGCTAGAGCTGGGTTTTGTGTCCAAAAAACATGGACAGTGCAGCTTTAGAACTACTATAACAGCCTTATCGTAGCACGCGCGTGTCCACTTCTATAGGGCATAACTTTTGACACGGGTGGAACCACGGGCCCTGTAAGATATCAAATTGAAGATTATTTAGAGACCTCCAGGTGTGATAGGATTTACCCGTCAGAGCTGAGTTTTGTGTCCAAAAAACAATGACAGTGCAGCTTTAGAACTACTGTAATAGACGGATCGTAGCACGCGCGTGTCCACTTCCGTAGGGCATAACTTTTGACACGGGTGGAACAACGGGTCCTGTAAGATATCAAGTTGATGCTTATTCAGAGACCTACAGTGGCAACAGGGTTTACCCATCAGAGCTGAGTTTTGTGTCCTAAAAAGCACGGACAGTGCAGCTTTAGATTTGCTGTAACAGACGCATCGTAGTACGCGCGTGTCCACTTCCATAGCGCATAAATTTTGACAAGGGTGGAATCACGGGCCCTGTAGGATATCAAGTTGAAGCTTATTCAGAGACCTGCAAGTGCGACCAGGTTTATCCGTCAGAGCTGAGTATTGTGTCATAAAATGCACGGACAGTGCAGCTTTATAATTGCTGTAACAGACGGATCGTAGCACGCGCGTGTCCACTTTCGTAGGGCATAATTTTTGACACGGGAGGAACCACGGGTGTAAGATATCAAGTTGAAGCTTATTTAGAGACCTACAGGTGTGGCAGGGTTTGCCTGTCAGAGCTGAGTTTTGTGTCCAAGAAAACACGAACGGTGCAACTTTAGAACTGCTGTAACAGACGGATCGTAGCACGCACGTGTCCACTTCCTTAGGGCATAACTTTTGACACGGGTGGAACAACGGGCCCGGTAGGATATCAAGTTGATACTTATTCAGAGACCTACAGTGGCAACAGGGTTTACCCGTCACCGCTGTAGGTTTCCTAATTGTGGTTTAGGAAATCTTAAGGTTTTAGAAACTTTAGAGTTTAGAAAACCTTGAGTTTTTGGAAACTTTAGAGTTTAAGAAGCCTTGGGGTTTTTGAAACTTTAGGATTTTGGAAACCTTGAGTTTAAGAAATTTTAGGGTTTAGGAAACCTTAGTTTTTAGAAATTTGGGTTTAGGAAACCTTAGAATTTTACCTAATCCAGTCCCTAAAATTATTTCTATTTAATTTGGTAATTTTTTAATAGTAATTAATTAGAATTTATTTTATGAACTATTTTTAAAATAAATCAATTGATTAATTTACTTGATAGTTTATTTATCAAAAATTGTTGGAAAATTAAATTTTTTAAATTGAAATTTGTATTTTAAAAATGGGACTGGCTTTTATAAAGCGTTACAAATTGGTGGGACATTCTGGAGGAGAATGAGAAGATTACAGACGGCGTGAAGATTAGTATTTAAATTATTATAGTTTATTTATTTTTCTTTTTATGGATTGTAATTAGAAATGAGACATAAAGAGGTTAATTTTGAATGGATGATTTATTATTAATCTCATATCATCATATAACATGCCACATGAAAATAGGGATATGCCAATATCAAAATATCATGCAACATGTATATGCATTATTATAGTTTAAATTTATAATGGTTTATAAGTTAAATACAATGTAAATTTTATAAAAGTTATAAATTTTAAACTGAGATTTAAATTTTATAAAAGTTTATGAATTTCGAAACTTGTTTTTTCTAAATGAATAAAGAGTTATGATTTTTGAAAAAATAACGAAAAATTCATTTTTCCAAAAACTAAGTGGGATGGTCATTTACGTTGAAATGTTTTCAAGGTTCCCAACGTAAACTAGATCATGACACGAAGAATGGTTTAGAGCCCCTCTAGCGGTCCTCTCTTCAGTGGGAGAAACTTGAAAATCATGTCGCTTTGAGTCATTGAGTTACTTTAGAAGTTAAAGCTTGTAAAGGAAGTGGACTGGCAAAATCGTTCCTAGACAGACTGTTAGTTCATGGCAACCTTTAAAGTTGATGCGTTGGTTAAACACTTAGACCGAAGCACATTGGAATCCCTCATAGGGGATAGTCAATAGGGCTAAGGTGACTAAAATTATTAGTGATTGGTTAAGCTAGATGTAGTGACATCTTGAGAAGCGTTAACCAAACGAGAGAAGTCTCGATACGAGACAAACTATCATTGTTGATCGTAACATCATGGAAGAAATATTTTACTGGATTTCTAAATATTTAAGTATTTGTATCATGCATTAAACTTTCCTAAATTATTGAGTATTTATTTACACCACTTTATTTATTCTATTCAGTAATCATGTCACTATCCCCACTCTCAACTATCTTAAAGGTGAACAAACTTATTGGTGAAAACTAGATTGGAAATGCAATCGTGATATCGTGCTGACGGTAGAATTGTACAAGTTCGTGTTCACCACCCATTGTCCCCTTGAGCCTATTACCGAATCAACTCAAGAGGAAAAAGATGCCTATGCTTCTTGGCTGTGTTCTGATGAGATCTCTAGGTATTACATCTTGACTTTTATTAGCAATGTGTTACAACAACAGCATCAAACCGTGGAAACCGCACTGATATGATGTTGAACATCACCGAAATGTTCAGAGATCAGGTTCGTCAAGCCAAACAGACAGCTGTGTGAAACTTCATGAACTGTAGGATGAAACAAGGAACTCCTATCAGAGAACATATGATGTTGATCATTAGTTATATGAATGAGATGAAGATCTTGGGTGCTAAGGTAGATGGCAAGACTTAAGTTGATATGATCCTTAAGACATTGTCTGACACTTTTGAGAACTTCAAACTTAATTTTTTGATGAATAAGTTGAGGTACTCACTTTCTGAGCTTATGAAAGAATTGCAAGCTACTGAGATCCTGTTTCTGAAGGGCAGGAGGAAGACTGGAGAGGCAAACATTATTGAAAGTAAACCTTCCACCTTTTGTGCCAAAAAGAAACACAAGAGAGGTCCGAAGAAAGCTAAGAAGCAGAACTAAAAAATACAAGGCTTGACGAGGATGAGTTCAGCTTTCGTTGGAGAAGTGAAGCACTAGTATCGGTCGTATCTGTTGGAGCTATTAAATTGTCATTCGATAATAGTTTTTTGTTTTTACGTGATGTTTATTATATCCCGGGTTTTAGGAAGAACCTTATTTCAGTATCTAGTTTAATTGAGCAAGTATTCAGTTTAAATTTCATCGATTAACATATTGATATTTTTAGAAATGATTGCTTAATTACTACTGCACGTTTGATAAATAAATTGTTTTACGTAAAACCAATAGCTCAAATGATATGTGACACTAAAGTAAATATTTATTTATAAAGTGATAGTAAAGGTTATAGTCTAACTCAACCGATCTAACCTATTTGTGACACTATTATAGTGTCACATGGCACCACACTAGTTCATGTCAATTTCTGATACTCTATCAGTGATTGACACGTGGTAATTACTACGAATTAAATATTTATTTTAACAAATAATTATCTAGATATCAGTTACTTCAAAATTAACATATATGATTATTCCTATCAACTAACTTATCTATGAACATAAATAACAGATTTAGTTTATTTAAATTATTTTCTAATAATAACTTGGTTATCTAATTTCACAAATTAAATATTTTGTCTCACTTATCAATAATTAAAAAAAATCTATAATTATTTATATATCATTTTCAAAATTATTTATAAATATATAAATATTTTATTTAATTAATCACACATAATTATCTCATAATTATGTACTTGCCCCCAGAATAAAAATTTCTTTTGCAAGTCATTCTTTTTCTCATGTTCTGAAGTATTCACACCCTAGACAGCATAGTATAGATATGACTTGAGGACCATGGATCAATAATTTTAAGCTCCAATAAACTGGATTATTATTTAAAGTCTTTGATTAAGTAATTTTATTTATTAATTCTATTATTACTCCACTATAAATGTCGAATTGCACTTTTAGAGATGATAGAATGTATTTACAGAGTATTCTTATGTAGTCCACTGACATAATCATTTCATGTAGTTTTGTTCTCCAATTATTGGTTCGTAAATTAGAACTGGTCAAAATTACCATTTTACTATTCTAATTACCTATTTATCCTTAAGTACCATTAATCCACTAGTGAATGGATAATTTATAATCTTATTATAAATTTACGCTCAATAATCATTCAGTTCTAGAATTAACACTTAAGGGAACTAATATACGATCTGCTAGGAAAGCTTAGATTCTAAATCTTGTAAGATCATGTCCTTAGCCATCCACATCACTAGATCTCCAAAACAAAACTCACTAGCATGATTAACAAACATACATTAATGAGTGAATCAAAAGATCCAGTAGACATGCATAAGAGTTCATAACTACTCAACATTCAGACTGATCTATATATGATCATCGAATTGATGTGTATTATATCTTTAAGATAAGCGACATGTGAATGAAAATATTAATTCACATCCGTCATGTCATTTATAATCTTATTATATAAAGTAGATTCACTAAGATGTCTATCCACATCAATGATCTGGATCTAGATCACACACATTCATAATACTTAGTGAACCGTAATAGCAACCATTCATTAAAGATTTCATACTTTAATATGTTGCTGACAATTTTATTCATTATATATGATCTTAATTATCTTGTACTAATACAAGATAAAAGTCTCATTAATGAATATGGAATTTTTAGATATTTATATAAATTATTCAATAATAATTTAAAAGAATAATTATAAGTAAAATGTAATCCTCTTTAAATTTCATATCAAAATGTCAATACACATGATTTGAGGGCATAACCCCCAACAATCTCCCACTTGCCCTAAAGAAAATTTGGCATCTCTCTTAATCCTATGTTACACACGTGACCCTCAAATGACTTCACATGAAGTGTCATTGTAAAAGGATCAGCCAGGTTATGTTCTGATGCTATCTTCATAACAGTCACATCCATTTGATGCACGATCTCTCTTACAATATGATATTTTCTCACTATGTTCTTGCCCCTCTTGTGACTCCTCGGTTTCTTGGAATTTGTTACCACCCCACTCTTATCACAATATAAGATCAGTGGCTTGACCATATCTAGAACTACTTCCAGATCAGAATAGAACTTTCTGAGCCATACAGCCTCATTTGCAACTTCACAAGCCGCTATATATTTGGTTTCCATAGTGGAATCTGCAATGCTGGACTGTTTAATATTTCTCTAGACTATAGCTCCTCCACCTAGGGTGAACAGTGATCCAAATGTTGATTTCGACTGTCTTTTTCTGATTGAAAATCAAAATTAGTATATCCAGTGGAATTGAGGTCTCCACCTGAATAAACAAGCATATAGTTTTCTTATTCTCCTAAGATACCTGAGAATGTGTTTTACTGCAATCAAGTGTTCCAAACTTGGATTCAATTGATAACGACTGACAATTCTCACTGCATAACAGATGTCTGGCCTCGTACACAACATGGCATACACGAGACTACCAACTGCTAAAACATAGGGAACCTTTCTCATATCCTCTTCCTCCTGAGGTGTCTTAGGACATTGTTCCTTGGAGAGGACAATTCCACGTCTGGTCGGTTGTTGACCTTTCTTGGAATTCTCCATAGAAAATCTCTTTAGTACCTTATCAATATAAGATGCCTGAGAAAGTGTCAGGAACTTGTTTTTGCTATCCCTTAGGATTTGGATGCCTAGAACATAGCTCACTTCTCCCAAATATTTCATTTAAAATTTTTCAGCTTTCCACTTATATACGTTTGATAAAGTTTCTACATCATTCTCAATTAGTAGAATATCATCAACATAAAGAACTAAGAAAACCATTATCTTATCGTTAGTGTATTTATAAACACAGGCTTTGTCAACATTTTGTTCAAAACCATAAGAGTTTATAATCTCATCAAAGGTAAGATACCAAGATCTGGATACTTGCTTTAATCCATAAATAGATTTAAGCAACTTGTATACTTTTTGATCTTGCCCATTTTATACGAACCCTTCTGGTTGCATTATATAGATGCTTTCTTCAAGAGAGCCATTCAGGAAAGCTATCTTGACGTCAATTTTTCATATCTCATAGTCAAAACTAGCGGTTATGGACAAAAGGATGCAAATAGATTTTAGCATGGCCACAGGGGAGAATGTCTCTTCATAATCGACTCCCTCTCTTTGTGTATAGCCCTTGGCTACTAACCATGCCTTTAAAGTCCCTACGTTCTCATCTGCACCTTTTTTTTTCTTGAAGATCCTATACATCCAATGTGCCTGACATCTTCAGGTGGATCTATAAGTTTTCAAACAGAATTGGAATGCATATATTCAATTTCTTGGTTCACGGCATCTTTCCATTTCTCCTTTTCAGGACCATCCATTGCTTTTTCATAAGATAATGGATCGTCCTTATTAGTATCTGACACTAGAACATGTGCCTCTAGTTCATAGCGAACTGGTTGTCTCACAACTCTCCCACTACGGTGTTGCACCGGTGTTTCCTTTGCAGGAATTGTGGTTTTTCTGGTTTGTCGTTTATCAATAGAAATTGAAGGTGGTCTAATCTCATTAGTCACTAATTCCTTGAGAACTATTTTGTTACGAGGTTTGTAGTTTTGCATATAGCCATGCTCAAGAAAGGTTACATTTGTCGTCACAAACACCTTTTGATCATTGTGACTATAAAAGTACTCATCTCTAGTCTCTAGAGAATAGCCAACGAATATGCATAAGTTAGACCTTGAGTCTAACTTTCCGATCTTGTTCTAAGAACATGAGCTAGACATCCTAAATACAGGAATGATGCAACCTAGGTTTGGAGTCATTCTATAACTCTAAAGGCGTCTTGCTTACAGACTTAGAGGGCACTACATTCAAAATGTAAGTTGCTGTGTATAGTGCATATCCCCAAAATATAAGTGACAATGATGAGTAGCTTAATATCGACCTAACTATATCTAATAAGGTTTGGTTTCTCCTCTGCGGAACACCATTTTGCTATGGTGTTCCAGGTCCTGTGAGTTGGGATAGTATTCCACATTCCAGTAAATAATCCGTGAATTCTAAATTCAAGTATTCACCACCTCGATCGAATTGAAAAGTTTTCAATGATTTAACTAATTACTTTTAAACTTCAGCCTTGAAATCTTTAAACTTTCCAAAAGTTTCAGACTTTTGATGCATTAGGTAATTATAACCATATCTTGAGTAGTCATCAATGAAAGTGACAAAATACTCATACTCACTTCTAGCTTGTACATTGATCGGTCCACATACATCACTGTGTACTAACTCAAGTGGTTTCTTGGCTCTTTGGCTCTTTTCTGTGAAATGTCTTTTGGTCGTTTTACCCTCTAAAGAGGATTAACAAATAGGAAGAGTTCTAACTTTTAGCTCTCTAAAAGTACCATACTTTATTAACCTGTTTAACCTATCTAGATTAATATGTCCAAACCTAAGATACCAAAAATATGTGTTATCATCATGAGAAACTCTTTGTCGTTTGTTATTTTTAGGTTTTGATACTTTAAATAATTTAGAATTATTTAACGCGCGTTCAGTCGGTTTAATCATATACAATCCATTTATAATTTTCATTGACAGATATCGAATCATTCTTAGAAATAATAATGAAAGAAACTCTGAATAACTATTCTTGCAAAAATGAAAGAGAAATCAAATTCCTCGAAAAATCCAGAATATAATAAACATCATTCAAAACTAAGTAATTTTATACAAAACGTAAATAGACTGTCCTTAATGCTTTAGCTTACCCGAGCGCACCACTGCCAACTCTCAGAAGGTCCTCACCATCAGTCAGCTCCCTTGATGAATCAAGCATCTGCAAAGAAGAATATACATGGTTAGTGGCTCCTAAATCAAGTATCTAGGATGAAAAATCATATTCCACTAAACAATCTTCAAGTACAAGTAAATCATATTTGCATTTCTTTTTCAGCTCAGAGAGATACTTGTTACAGCTTCTCTTCCAATGATATTCAACCTCACAGTGGAAACATTTTCCTTTGGGCATGCTGTCTTTCTTGTTCTTCTTGGCTTTCAGCGATGTCTTAGTTTTCTTTACTCTTTTGTTCTTACTATTGTCCCTACCATTATCTTCTTCCTTTTCTTGTTTTTAAAAATATTAGAAGAAAGTTTTTTCTCAACAACATTTACCTCGCCCTCTTTGGTCATTCTAAAGTTGACTGACTCAAAAGTTCGTAGTTCATTCAACAATTGGGTCATGTTGAATTGTAACTTGTTCATAACATAATTGCTCGTGAAAGCAGAAAAGATGGTGTGAGCGACTCTAGTATGATGCAAACTTGACTCCGCTCATCAATGGTCGCTCCATGTACTTCTGCCTCGTGCATTATGTTCAAAACATGTTCTCGAACAAAAGTACCCTTCCTCATGTTAGTTGTCATATAGCTCCTAGTTGCCTTATAATGACTTTGATCAGACTACTTCCTAAACATTGCCTATAAAGATTCCATAATCTCATAGGCAATCTCCATACTTTCATTCTTGGTTCTCAGAACATCATTCATACTCACAAGCATGTAGCATTTCACCTTGTTGTTTGATATGATGAAAGCATCATATTTGTCCCTTACATTCTTAGGGACGTTAGCAGCAGGCTCCTCAGGATATTACACAGTAAGAACGAACTTATGGTTCTCACAAATCAGCATTAAACTCATATTTGATTTCCAATGTACGAAATTATCACCATTTAATTTTTCAAGAGCGAGTAAAGCAATAACAGGGTTTCCCATGGTAGACATAATATTGATAACTAAATTTTAAAACATACATAATTCAATATAATTGATAAATATATGAGACATTCTCATCCTTATTAATTAAAACTTAAGATATCTCATATTTTCTCTCTTTTAACAATAAGGTATCGCTTATTCGGTCAAGTCACAACTATCCACATGAAAGCTTTATTGTGACTTTGTGAGTGTGACACATCATTTCAAATTTCATGGCTTCATTTAGAATATGTCGTCTTAGGGTCAGTCAAAACTAAACTACATCACTTCCTCCTATCTTTTTAAGAAGTCCAACCTTGGTATCGGTACAGCTCGAAACCTTCCTTAAGGGGGCGAAAATAAAGCCATCTCGAGGCCCTCACTACACCTCACAATGTTGTACAAATGATGGAGACCATAGGTTACATTGACATGTCAACCTTCTCCCACTCACTATTTCAGGATAATGTGTTTCTATTTTAACTAATCAATTAATTCTAAATTAATTACTAGTTAAAGTAATAACTCTATGAATATTTAATAATCAGTTAATCCAATTTTATTGGTCTAAGTTCATTTAATTTTCTGAAGCGCTTAAGTCATAATTAGATGAACTTAGATTAACTAATTAATTATATTCATCAAACATTAATAAAACTTTTTTTTACTAAAGTCGGTTAACCTAAATGATACTATAGCCTTTAGTGTGGTTTGATTATCAAGTTTTAACTAGCCTAGCAGTTTACATGCAATTAATTTCATAAAGCAATACATATAAATATATTAGGACAATCCTAATAAATCATGTTTCTACAATGAGATTCATGATTAAATAAAACTGTGTGGAATTTTCATATATGATGTGTGATCGACTAATGCATGGACATGTTATCAAACAAAATAATTAAATAATTATTTAACAATTAAATAAAATAATAATGGATCGAATGACTATTGAGTATTTCTAAATTATAACCCTTGAAATAAAGAAATAAAATCACAAAGTAGACTTTAAGAATACTTATTTCTCAAATATTGCATTCTCTTCCTGATGTACATTTTCATAATCTTCAAGATTTGAACAAAATCATTTTTAATTAGAAAAAACTATTTTTCTTGATTAAAATGATTTCTATAATTATATGTTTTAATATAGTTGACTTTGGCTTAGATAAATAAACAATTTATTTGTTTTGCTCCAACTTGAGTTAAACCCAATCAACCTATAAATTTTTAATTACCGTAAAAATCAATAATCAATAATTAATTTTAAAATTACATTAATTTCAAAACTTGAATGGATATTTAAAAGAGTTTAGATTTTAAAGAAACACTTAGGTGATAGAGTTGGTTGCATGTTTTGTTTAAAACTTTCCTGAAGCGTGACAACAATTGTCACCAACGATAGGACTCTCCGATCGTCCCCATCACCAACGATGCCCGTCTCACCACCGACAGCCGCTTGCCATGCCAGACAGCTACTATTCACCACCGGTACACACCCCTGGCACTGTTCACCTCTGCCAGAACAGTAAATTTCTGGCATAAACAGTGTTTTCCAAGGTGAACAACATTTATAGATGAACAGTGTTTCGTGTGAACAATAAATTTCTGTTGTTCATCTCGTGCATTCTTCCTCTTCTCGCTTTCAGAATAATTACAATAATATTCAAAATAAAATTACAAAAAATTTTACGCCTCAATTCAGCTTACACAAGATCTAGTAAAAATTAAAACAATATCTAACCCAATAATCACCAGACAATTAACGATCCATTATTTTTCATATATTCGAAAAACATAACCATCCACCATCATACATATCTCATATCACATGAATAATGTGAGAAAACACACACAACATTTAACATATAAATATATAAAGATAGTTCTGTTACCACTTACTGTTCGTCGCGGCGCGTGCAAAAAAAATACACTTTTAATAAAAACGAAAATTATTTTTAAAAACTTTTAATGAAATTTTTTTAAAATCTGTCATGGTCCATTATATATTTATGAGTTAAATTTACAACATACAAGTTTAGTAAGCATATACCTCTTAAAGTCTATATCAAGTCTCCTTGCAAAAACCGATCGATCCTCCGTTCCCACGAAATCATTCAAACAATCAGTAGACTCCGAGATCCACACCAATCTTCTAAGTCAATCCTCTACTCATTAGGATGTGTGTGGGTACGTAGAATATTACAAGACACTTTTAGAGATTTGATTAACGTTTAATCACAGAAGAAAATCTCTCTACCACTAATCGTGTTCTCAATTCAACTCTTGATTGATGAATTGATTATCCGATCTAGTGATTTTCTCCTCTTCTTTCAATAACCTAGGCCATTAGAATAATATCTGTATATATTCTAGATAATGGCGTATTAGATTTTTAGGAATAAACTTAAATAATATTTAATTATAAAATTACCAATTGCAGTGAGACCCACTGCAATTGTGCACAACTACAGTGCCACATGGCACTGCAGTGTGCCGTGAGCCAGCACAGTGTTGTAGACTCACCACTGTAGTGTCACGTGACACCACAGTAGTCCATGTCAATTTCTGATACCCTATCAGTGATTGACACGTGACAATTACTGTGATTTAAAAATTTATTTTAATCAGACAATTATCTAGATATCAGTTAATTTAAAATTAACATATATTATTACCCATATCAACTAACTTATTTGTTGTTTGTGAAATAAATAATAATTTAATTATCTAATTTCACAAATTAGATATTCTGCCTCACTTATCGGTAATTAAAAAAATAATATTTATTTATATATATCATTTCTGAAAATTATATTTAAATATATAAATAATTTAATTAATTAATTCTTCATTAATTAATCACACATTATTATCTCATAATTATGTACTTTCCCCAGAATAAAATTTTTTTTTGTAAGTTAGTCTTTTTCTCATGTCATGAAATATTCACACCCTATACATCGTAGTTTAGAGATGACTTGGGGACTGTGAACGTATAATCCTAAGCTCCAATGAACTAGATTATTAAATAATTTTTTTATTAAATAATCTTATTTGTTAATTTTATTATTACTCCACTATAAATATGACATTGCACTCTTAGAGATTATAGAATGTATTTATAAAGTATTCTCATGTAGTTCACTGACATAATCATTTCATATAGTTCTGTCCTCCAATTATTGATTCGTAAATTGGAATTGGTCAAAATTACCATTTTACCCTTATAATTACCTATTGATCCTTAAGTACCATTAATCTACTAGTGAATGGTTAATTTATAATCTTATTATAAAATTGAGCTCAATAATCATTCAATTCCAGAATCAACACTTAAAGGAACCAATATATGATCCATTAGGAAAGTTTAGATTCCAAATCTTATAAGATCATGTTCCCATTCATCCACAACATTGAACCTCCAAAATAAAATTCCCTAGCCTGATTAACAAACAGACATTAACGAGTGAATCAAAAGATCCAGTAGACATGCATTGGATTTCATGACTACTCAGGCTTCAGGCTGATCTACATATGATCATCAAATTGATGTGTATTAAATATTTATGATAAACGGCACGTTAATAAAGATATCAACTCACGTCGGTCCTGTCATATATAATCTTATTATATAAAATACATTCACTAAGGTGTTTATCCACATCAATGACCCGGATCTAGATCACACGTATTCATAATGCTTAGTGAACCGTAGTAGCAACAATTCATTAAAGATTCTATACTTTAATATGTTGTTGACAATTTTATTCATTATCTATGATCTCAATCCTCTCATACTAAAATACAATATCATAGTCTCATTAATGAATATGGGATTTTCATATATTTATATAAATCATTCAACAATAATTTAAAAGAACAATTAGAAAAAAATATAATCCTCTTTAAATTTCATATCAAAATGTTAATACACATGCTTTATGGGCATAACCCCACCCACATGTGAATCTTGTATAGAAGATAAAATGATCAAGAGACCATTTTCAGCAAAGGGTAAAAGAACCACTCAATACCTCAAACTCATACATAGTGATGTATGGGGGCCATTGAATATCCAAACAAGAGGAGGTTATGAATACTTTGTAACCTTCATTGATGACTACTCACATTTTGGGCATGTTTATCTAATGCACCAAAAGTATGAAACCTTTGAAAAGTTCAAAGAGTACAAGGCAATGGTAAAAAAGAATTAGCGAAACAAAATAAAACGCTACGATCTGATTATGGTGGAGAGTACATGCTCGGAGAGTTTGAAGATTTTTTTAAAGAAGAATGTATTCTTTCTTAGTTTACACCACCTAGGATATGGTTAGATCCATGATGAGTTACTCATCCCTCTCAGATTTATTCAGGGGATATGCCTTGAAAACATCGATATATATTTTGAGCCAAGTTCCATCAAAGATGCCTCGTAGACCATATGTAAGATGGAGTGGACGAAAGTCATTCGTAAGCCACCATAGGAATGGGGATGCCCGACACATGTTCTGAAACTGAAGGTAGGCAAGTTGGCTAGTCGATCAGAATTATACATGGTTGTAGGATACCCCAAAGGAATGAATGGGTATGTATTTTATAGTCCGAGTGACTAGAAAATATTCGTTAGCACGAATGCATATTTTCTTGAAGAAGACCATATAAAAAGTGTGAAGCTGAGAAGCACTTTTATGCTAGAGGAATTGTGGAGTGGGAGGATAATGACTCCCTAATCAGAAACTATTTCAGATTCAATAATGAAAGAATCACAGCAGTATCCAGTCTCAGATAAGGATCATGATGAACATGTCTCCTATTCACAAGCCATGGATGGTCCTGAAGCAAATATTTGGCAAGGAGCTATAAGCGTTGAGATACAATCGATGTACGCGAATGGAGTCTAGAAACTTATAGATCCTCTTGAAGGGGTAAGACTCGTAGGGTGTAAATGGATTTATAAGAAAAAAAAAGGGATCTAGATAGGAATGTGGAGACATTCAAAGCTATGCTAGTAGCCAAGGGCTATACCCAAAAGGAAGGTATTGATTATGAAGATACATTTTCCCCGGTGACCATGCTTAAATCTATCTGAAACTTCTTGTCCATTCCTACTGCCCACGATTATGAAATCTGGCAGATAGATCTCAAGAATGCTTTTCTGAATGATAATCTTGAAGAACGCATTTCTATGGCTCAACCAGACAGGTTCATGGAGAAAGACCAAGGGGCAAGGTTTCTGAACTGTTGAAGTCCATTTATGACTTTTAAGCAAGCATCCTGTGGAATATCAGATTCAATGAAACTATTAAGAACTTCAGTTTTGAGCAGTTAGATGATGAACCATGTGTGTATAAGCTGATACACGAAGTGGAGGTGGTTTTTCTGGTTTTCTACGTGGATGATTTTCTGCTAATTGGGAGTTATGTATGAAAATTGTTTGATGTCAAGATTTGTCTTGCAAAGTAATTTGATATGAAGGATCTTGGAAATGGTACATTTGTCCTAGGTATTCAGATCTTTCAGGATCAGAAGAACAGACAATTGGCACTATCTCAAGCATTTTATATTGATAAGATAGTGAATCATTTCAATATGCAAGACTCCAAGAAGGGATATGTATGTTCCTTTCAGGCACGAATCAGTCTCTCCAAGGAGTAGTCTCCCAAGTCTCCTTAAGAAGAGGAAGACATGAGAAAGATTTCCTATGCCTCAGCCATAGGAAGTCTCATATATGTGATGCTTTACACTAGGCTAAACATTTACTACGTTGTGGGCATGGTGAATCGTTTCCAATCTAATACTAGACTCGATCATTGAATTTTCGTTAAGCATATCCTTAAGTATTTTATGAGAATAAGGAACTACATTCTTATGTATTAAGGTACTAATCTGAATATGATGGGATATACTGATTCTGATTTTCAAGCAGACAATGATAGGAGGTCCACTTTAGGATCGATGTTCATCCTGAATGGTGGAGCAATTGTATGGAGAAGTATCAAGTACTTTTTCATTGATGATTCTACCATGAAAACTGAGTATGTGGCAGCTTGTGAAGCTTCAAAGAAGCTGTATGACTTAGAAAGTTCTTGAAGACTTTGGAAGTTATTCCAGAAGCTTACAAGCTCATGACACTTTATTGCGAGAACAATGGGGCTATAGCAATTTCGAAGGAACCAAGGAGCCATAAAAGATCCAAACATGTAGAGCGTAAATATCACCTGATTAGGGAGATTACTCAGCATGGAGATATTGTAGTAATACACATATCGATGGTCAATAACCTGAAAGATCCATTCATGAAGACTTTAAGCAGTAAAGTCTTCGGTGGTCATCTGGAGTGCATGGAGATACGAGATTGCACACACCTATTTGAATCCAAGTGGAAGATTATTGAAATTATGTCCATAATGTAGGTTGTAATAACTATTTATGAGTATTTAGTTATTTTTCAGACGTTTTGTATTACTGAATTTAATGAATAAATGAAAGTTTTTCTATAAATTAAAGCGTGTTTATAATTTATTCAAATCTTCGAACTATTGCCAACGTAAGAAGAGTAAAGACTAAAGGGTCTTTCAAACAAAATTTTCTGAAATAGTTCAAAATATTATTCGATTAGGCAATCAAGTCTGATTACAACTGTTAGGTTAAACCAAAGGATGTTGGTCTTAGTACATGGGAGTGGAGACCCTAACGGTTGACCTAGATATGTTATTCGACTGGGAAATCGAGTACGAACCTTGACTTAGTTACTTACGGTCTTTGATACGTCAAATAAGTGAGTTTGAATTACCGGATAATGCCTCGACTGTTGGGATCATGATTCAACTATGTTGGAGTTAACGTGATTCACAGATATGGAATTTGTGGCGAGATCGTAAAATGCAAAAATATCACCTTATACTTTATTGACAGGTGTATGAATAAATAAACCTAGCAATGTAGTAGATGAAATGAATCATTGAATAAGACATGGAGAACTGTGTGAGCTAATTCACTGTTATGTCTTTTTTATTCACAGTCAATAAAGGAGTTAAGGAAATAATAACTAGAGGGGTAAATGGTAAGTTTACATCTCACTCTTGTTACTGATATTCACGAATGGTAACATAACAAAATATTATGTGGATCATGAAATAATAAGTGTTTATTTGCACCAACAGAAAATATAGCGCACTTGAATCGAGAAGTGATTTGGTATCAGACCTATAGTGGAGTTATACGATGTCGGGATTAAATAGGTCACGAATTTATGAAGATAAATTTGTCGAGTATTTGAATCCTATGGATTTATTCATGTGGATCCATTCAGTCTTAAGATTAGCTCATAAGGACGAGAATAAGAAACAACATCAGTTGGACCAAAAATATATTTTGGACCAAGGTATACTTCCTAAACCGATGTATGATGGGCATCATCACTAAAGTAGTGAGGAGCAAAATGTAATGTTCAAATTAATTAATTATTTACTAATTATTAGATAATTAGTAAATAAAAAAAATTAATTGATTGATTGATGAAGATCAATTTAATTTATCAATTTAGATTGATGAATTTAGACACAGTATTCGCTCTAGGGAGATGTAAAATTTTAACAATTACAACAAAGGGATGAGAATTTTGGCAATTTATAATATAAGGGTATATGTGTAAATTTTGTAATCTTTATATAAGGGATGACATTAGGGTTATCTTGCTAAGTGTGTTTACACAATCCTGATCACAGTGTGTGATTACAAAGAGCAAAGAAATCAGTTTCTCTCTCCCCTCCCTATTGTCGCCGAAATCTAGAGGAAGAAGAGAAATATTTTTTATTTATTTTAAGAGCTCGCACTCAATTTCTGATGACATCCTATTGAGATATACTTATGAATCCTACGAGTGGTTGTTGGTGTAAATATTGATTCAAGTTCCACGAAGAACGAAGAATGTAAAATAATCAATAAGATTCCACCATGTGAGAACATCTCCGATACAATAAATGTATAATAATATTTCCAGATCTTCAAAATACGTCAATATAAATATGCATGACCATAGAAAGTTTTATATTTAATATGATTAAATTTTTTATGTGAAAAAAATTCCAAAAATTTCATTTTTTTTATTTTCCGCCCATCGAACCATTCGTGGTTCATTATTTTTCCTCAAATCTTTAAAACCTAATCCAACAAAATTAAGGTTGAGTAAATCAATTTCTAGAATTCACATATGAGAGAGCTATGATGCAAGGATATATTATTTCTTTGTAGACAATGTGTTAATGGTATTTGTAATACTAGAGATATTGTCTATGAACACTGGATCTGTTATGTGCATTGCATTTTTTACAGGAAAACCATGTTGAATATTAGACCTAAGATGAGTGCATCATCTGAAGTTATTTTTAACAGAGTGCATGTGAATACATCATTATCTTATCAAGAAGATGATAATCATATGCATGAGTTGTTGATGATGTATTTGATAATTTTTTGAACAATGAATATGAATCAGAATTTATTCCATCACAACAACTCGTTCATGATGTAAATGAAGGAATTAATGAAATTAGGGGTGGCTTTGAAGTTAGAGACATTTATGATTTGGTTAAATATAGTAATCAACCACTATATATGGGATGTGAAGAATTCTCAAAGTTATCATTTTTTATACATTTATATCACATGAAATGTCTTAATGCATTGAGTGACAAAGTACTTTCTTTCATTCAATATTTCTTGAATAGTGTTCAACTTCCAAAAAAATTTCGTCAAGTAAAAAAACTTATTCAAAAGTTAGAACTTGGGTATGACAAAAGCATGCATGCCCAAATGTTTGTATGTTGTATTAGAAAGACGAAGAAAAATACAAAGCATGTGAGGGTTATGGTACTTTAATACGGGTTACCAATAAAAAAGACAGTGAGCGTATGTCATGTACTCAAAGAAAGAACTAACAGAAGAAAATACATGCCAAAGCATTGCATTAGTCTCCTGAAAAATGTATTTTGCAAATGTTATATATGCCATCGAAAACAACTGAAAGTATGATAGGACATCATGAGGAACATACTAAGGAAGGTGTTTTGAGACATCTTATAGAATTAGATGCTTGGAAACTTGTTTATGATAACTTTGAGGAATTCTCTTCAGAACTGTGTAGTGTTTGGCTGTAGTTAGCTAATGATGTTTTTATAGTCAAATGAGTTCTAGTTATAGTACTTGGCGTGTTATCTTAATTCCATACAACTTACCCCATTAGGTCTGCATGAAACGGAAGATTTTATTTTGTATACTATGCCATTTAAAACAACTGAAACTATGATAGGACATCATGAGGAACATACAAAGGAAGGAGTTTTGAGACATCCAATAGATTTAGATGCTTGGAAACTTGTAAACTTGTTTATGATCACTTCGAGGAATTCTCTTCAGCACTGTGTAGTGTTTGCCTCTAGTTAGCTAATGATTTTTTTATAGACTAATGAGTTCTAGTTATAGTACTTGGCGTGTTAGCTTAATTCCATACAACTTACCCATTGGGTGTGCATGAAACGAATGATTTTATTTTGTATACGCTCATTCCTAGACCAAAAATGCATGGTAACGACGTTGATGATTATTTAAAATAATTGATTAAATAGTAATAAGAATTGAGGAGGTTGGTTTAATTACATACAATACATCAAGAAAATAAATACTTAAAGTGCATGCTTATTATTGTGGACCATCAAGGATTTTCTTGGCTATGACAACATTTATATTGGAATACTCTTTCTTTCCTTATGCTCCCTCATTGAATATTTGATATAAATCATATACTTTTCAAGCACAACATAAAGTTTTTATCTGTGGGTCATCAATCGTCTTTAGAACCTAATAATTAGATTTCATTATCATGAGTGAAATACAGATGATTTTATTGAGGAGACATTAACAGCTCTTTCACTCTGTGGACCTTCAATTCTACAACAGTTGCATAACATTAATATCTCATTTGTAAGGGAAGTGGTTGGAAAAAATGAAAGACAAGAGAAGTCAGTTTTCAATATTGGAATACGAAGAATATGTTTTTAACTTCCTTATTGGCGATTTTATTTTTGAATTGTATCCTATAAGAGTTTAGTTATTTCTATAACATCTTTGTTTGAATATATGAACTGTTAATTAATAAATATTGTTATTCATTATGTACATGTATACATGCTTAGTAGAAGGACCACAAACACGAAATACCTAGTTTATGTGCTATGTAGTTTGAGCCTATAGGTACAAGCTATAAATTTAATGAGTTCTTTATGACATAAATTATGACGATTCACGATTGTCGCAACGTGCATACGACAATCGTGAATCGTCATAATTTATGTCATAAAGAACTCATTAAATTTATAGCTTGTACCTATAGGCTCGACGCGGAAAAACGATTGAAAAATCATTTTTGAAAAAAAAAAGAAATTTGGAGTCGCCACCAATCATTTTAGGACGTGATTGGTCACCCAATATTAAAATCAAATATTTTGGTCTGCAAAAATTTAAAATTGGTTTCGGAGTCATTTACGTATGAGGAATGTATTAGTACCTCACAACGCTCATTATGAAAAATGGTTACCAAATGTAATCAAATACTATCCAATTTTTTTCAATAATGTTATAGAAATTTGATTTTGAATGTCCCATTTGGTACATTTTACATCATAAAAATGAGCAAATAAATGGCCTTCAACGGGTAGTACAAAAGCCATTAATTTTTTTTTATTTTTTTTAAATCAAAGCGTTATTGGAGTTACTCTCAATATCCTAAGAAAATTTAAATAAAGAAATCAAGAAATTTAGTATCCCGAAAATTCTAAAGTCTGTCATCGGATTTTTTTAGTGAAAATTAAATAAAGAAATTAACAAAATTTAAATCAAATTGTTATGGTTTTAATTTACGAGCGTCAATTCTGATGATAAAACAATAAAATAATAATCACATACAACCGTGACATATGACAATAACACATAAACAAATGAGAAGAGATAACAACTATAAAGAAAAAGAAAAAAATAATGGAAGGGAATGTTAGAGATGATAAATATGTATAATAAATTTAAAAAAAAATATGTAGAGTGAAAATAATGAAACAAGACGTGAAATAATTAAAAACATATATAAAAATAAATTAAAACAAACCAATAATATCTAATGAAAAATATAAAAATAAACAAACAAACAAAATGCAAACAACAAAAAAACCTTAAAAAAATTAAAATACAGAGAAATTTTTTTTTTTTACAGAGGGTGATGTCACCCTCTGTCTTTTTTTACATATATGTGTATATATAATTATTTAGTAAATAAATTAATAATAATTTTTCTATATGTAAAATAAATTAATATATGGAAAAAAATGATTAATTTCATATATAATTGGCATGAGCATGCTTTTTTTTATTACATGGTCTATTAATTACCATTTTTCATTTCTTCACCCAATACTAATCAAATAACAAAATAATGATCATGAATGATAACTAATTTAAACAAGTTTCACTTAAAATAAATAAATAATTTTGTTTGGGATATAAATATATCATTTTTAATTTTGGACCACTTAGTTCACTAATTACCATTTTTTCTTTCTTACTTCATTGCTAGGAATGATCATGGATGATAACTAGTTTAAACAAGTGTCACGAAAAATAAATAAATAATTTTGTTTAGGATATAAATATACCATTTTTTAGTTTAGACTACTTAGTTCACTAATTACCATTTTTCCTTTCTTCCTCCGTTGCTAAGAATGATCATGGATGGTAACTAGTTTAAACAAGTTTCACTAAAGAAAATCAATAAAACTTTTAAAATAAAATAATTTTTGTTTGGGATATAAATATATCATTTTTTTGGACCACCTAGTTCACTAATTACCATTTTTCCATTCTTCCTTCATTGCTAGGAATGATCATTGATGGTAACTAGTTCAAACAAGTGTCACAAAAATGATGGTCAAACATTAAAAAGAATAGAAGAGAAGACTTGTAAGAACATAAAAAATCAAAATTTAAATATTTGCATAACCTTGTATAGAAGTTTTACTCTATTTTATGCATTTTTATGTATGAGAAATTATCATAGTAGATATTTTCATCAAATGTACACTTTCGACTCAGTAAATGGTTGATTCACATTGAGTTAATTTTACATCCCTCAAAAACTTTATCATCATTCTCATTGATTGAGTTGATGACAAAAAAATCTCATTATCAAACTTGTAGAGAAATAAACAAAACATGAAAATAAAATTTAAGATTAAGAGTAGGAGAAATGATAAAGAATGAGCAAACAAACTTATATATGAAAAATGAAACAAAAAAATATCAAATACATGAGTATGAAGAAAAGATATGATTAATAAGAATGAACAAGATATATTGTAAGCTAAAATGCAAGAGATTTGAATTACCTTAATAAAAAAAATGAGAAGATGGAAGATGAATAAAAATGAAAACTCTATTTCTTTCTCTTTTTCACTATTTCTCAAGACCTCTCTTTCTCTCTCTAAAATCCCTTCTCTTTCTCACTCTCTAAATCTCTCCTTTCAAGTGAAGACCTCCCATCTATTTATATCTTATGGCTTCACTTTTTAATTGTAGTCATTTTGTTCCTTGTTTATTTTTAGTACTTGAACAAATCTTCTTATTTTTAGGCATTGGGTTATATTTCAAATCATACACATAGTCTTAGACTAGTATATAAAAAAAAGAATAATAAAATTTATGTTTTTAAAGTATTGGACCGGATAAAATACGGTATCTACAGTTACACCCTTTTGTTCACGCTTCTAAACTTAGAAGGTGTACAAAGGTGTAGATAAATATTTTGATCGATAAAATACTATATAGATAATGGGAATAGAAACCTTGACTTATTCGGGTTCTATGAAATGATGGATCTTATGAAATGGACCCGGATGGACACAGGTTTTGACCTCGACAAATTATTTCTTTTTTAATGAACTTAACAACCGCACTTTTGATTACACTCGAATAAGAACTTGCCTCCACCGATTTGGTAAAATAATCTATAGAGACCAAAATGAAACGATACCCGTTAGAGGTTTTGGGTGTGATGGGACCAATGATATCTATGCCCCACATAGAGAACGGGTAAGGCACGACCATGACATGTAAAGGGGATGCGGGTACGTGAATTTTATCCGCATAAATTTGAAATTTATGACATTTTTTGTGTACTTGATACAGTCAGATTCTAAAGTTAACCAATAATATCCTGCTCTCAAGATTTGTTTGGCCATCATATGTCCATTAGCATGAACACCACAAATTCCTTCATAAACTTCCTCTATGATTTGATTCGCTTCCCTTGCATCAACACATCTTAAGAGCACCACATCATGGTTTCTTTTGTAGAGTATTTCACCATTCAAGAAGAAACCCATGGACAATCTTCTATTAGTGCGTTTATCATTCTCAGAAGCTTTGGATGGATATTCCCCATTCTTTATATACTGCTTGATGTCGTCATACCATGGTCTTGTGTCTAGCTCTTCTTCAATACTCATACAGTGAGCAGGAAAATCTCACTTCTCAACTTTTATGGGTTGCACTTCTTCCTTAAAGTTTACGGCAAACTTGGATGCTAGAGTTGGCAGTGCCTCTACAATTTAATTATTCTCTCTGGGTATATTGTCAAATGAGATCACTTCAAAAGTTTGGCTTAACTTAGTTACATGTTTGTTGTAAGGTACCAACTTGGAGTCTCTAGCTTCTCATTCCCCGTTTAGTTGTCGTATCACCAATAAAGAATCTCCGTATACTTGAAGCTTCATTATCTTCATATGATAAGCTGCTTGAATTTCCATGGAACATTCTTCATATTCTGCTACATTGTTTGTGCAGTCAAAGCATAGTTTTATCGTGAATGGGAAAAACTTTTCCTCGGGAGATATGAGGATTGCCTCAATTCCATGTCCTACATCATTAGATGCGCCATCAAATAACATTGTCCACAATTCTGGATCTATAGATTCTCCTTCATTTTTTAATATGAGTGATATGTTCTCATCAGGAAAATCAAACTTCATAGGCTCATAATCTTACACTGGTTGATCTGCAAGATAATCATCAAGTACACTTCCTTTTATTGACTTTCTCGTGACATGGACAATATCATATTCCATTAGTAACATTTTCCATTTACCAATTTGCCCAAAAAGTGATGGCTTTTCAAAGATATACTTGATTGGATCCATCTTTGAAATTAACCAAGTGGTGTGGTATAACACGTACTGTCTAAGCCGATAAGCAACTCAGGCTAAAGCACAACATGTTTTCTCCAACATCGAATAAGTAGCCTCATAGTTTGTGAACCTTTTGCTTGAATACTATATTGCTTGTTCTTTCCTTCCAGAGGCGTCATGTTGACCTAGTACGCAACCCATGGATTTTTCTGTCACTGTAAGTTACAAAATGAGTGGACACCCTGGAGTTGGAGGAACAAGTATAGACGGATTTTGCAAGTATTGGTTGATCTTCTCAAAAGCAATTTGACAATCATCATTCCATCCTTCTATATCACTTTTGCGGGAAAGTTTAAAGATAGGTTCACAAGTTGTAGTTAGCTGTAAGACGAACCGGGCTATGTAATTTAAGCTCCCCAAAAAACCTCTAACTTCCTTTTGAGTTTGAGATGGTGGCATATAAATGATGGCTTGAACCTTGTCAGGGTCAACTTTGATTCTTTCATTGCTCATGACAAAACCAAGTAGTTTCCCTGAAGATGCTGCGAATGTACACTTTGTCGGGTTAAGCTTTAACTGGAACTTTCTCAATCGTTCAAATAGTTTTCGCAGAGTGATCATATGATCTTCCCCTTGACGAGATTTGGCAATCATATCATCAATGTACACTTCGATTTCTTTATGCATCATATCATGAAGCAGTGTTACCATTGCCCGCAGGTAAGTCGCCCCAGTATTCTTTAGACCAAATGGCATAGCCTTATAACAAAATATACCCCACAAAGTTATAAAAGTCATCTTTTCACGATCTTCAGGAGCTATTTTGATTTGGTTATAAGCCGAAAACCGATCCATGAAAGAGAAGGTTGAATGTCTTACAATGTTATCTACTAAGACATCAATATGGGATAATGGATAATTATCCTTGGGGCTTGCCCGATTTAAGTCTCTATAATCAACGCACACCCTTACTTTCTCATTTTTCTTCAGCATTGGGACTATGTTAGCAACCAATTCAGTTTATTTTGCTACTTCTAGAAAACCCGCATCTACTTATTTTTTAACTCTTTCTTTGATCTGTACCAGCATGTCTGGTTTCATTTTCCGTAACTTTTGTCGCACTGATTTACTTTCAGGCATAAGTGCAAAATGATGAACTACAGTATCAGTGTCTAGACCTGGCATATCTTGGTAAGTCCATGCAAAGACATCAATATGATCTTTGAGTAAGTCAATTAATTCTCGACGGCTTTGGCTTCTCATAGAAGTGCCGACTTGGACTTCTTTCGTCTCTCCCTCCAATCCCAAATTTATCACCATCGTTAACTCTTGACATGGTTGATTTATTTTTCATCCTCTTCTACCATTCTTAACATTTTCAGATATGGTTCAAAATTATCCTCATCACTTTCATCTGACTCTACGGTAAGAATGAGATTGTCAAAGTTATTGCTTATGTTCTTATTTACAAAATCACCGTTCTCGAATCTGAATCGGATTATTGGATGAAAAGAAGGCGAGAAAAGAAAATAATCAATGCATGAGTATGAACTACATTTCAGAAATAGAAAAGGTAGACATAAAAGAAAGAACAAAAAGAACTGGAATTGTATTTATCATTACCAAAAGGAGACGAAACAATTTTTTAGATTTTCATTCAAAGAGATGACATGAAATAGACGAGAACATAGGCTCATAACAACGAAATTCCTAAGTCATTGGGTAGAATCATTAGAATTTTGGCAAGAATACATTACTCTTAAAAATTCCCGAGAAGCATTGCTAGCTCGGTGACGTCCCAATTGTTAAGCTCATGATCTGAATCGTATCAAGAAACCAAGTCCTCTATACTTTCACTTGATGGTTTTCCCAAGATTGTGGATATTAAAAGCTGGGTGATATCATCTTCAAGGTCTTACTACTCTACTATAAGTGGTTCTTCGAATGAAATTCCCCCACTTCTAAAGGATTCAGAAATATGGGGTATGATCGCCATTTCCATATTGAATTTCCTATTTTTGAGCCTAGCAATCCTCTTTTCTTTCTTTTGAACTTCCACTCTCCTTCTATCAACCTTGGTCGGTCTATATCCAAGACCAAACCTTTGTTCATTCTTGTCCCACTCGATTAACTTATTTATGCCTTGATATTTACCTCTGAGTTCTTTGTCTGGCTTGTATCCCCCTTTTATCATCAACTTTGTCATCATCCAAGATGCTTTTGATATGATTGATGTTAGAGTGAGTTTCCCACTATCAACAAATGTGGTGCTCGCAATCTCAAATGATCGAAATGAGCACTACAATACTTCTTCTGCCACCTTAACATACGGCATGGTAGCCGGCTTGGATACCAATAAATCTTCTACCCCATATATACAAGTGAGTTTATGATCAATTATAAATTTCAACTTCTGATGTAATAAAGATGGTACTGCCCCAACAGAGTGAATCCATGGTTGACCTAAAAGAAAACTGTATGCTGGATTTATGTCCATCACTTGAAAAACAATATTGAATAGGCATGGCCCGATTCGAATTTGCATCTCTATGTCTCCGACTACTTTTCTTCAGGTATCGTCAAATGCTCTTACTATCATCATGCTCGGTCGCATATGTGTTGTGTCCACAGGGAGCTTTGCTAGTGTGGATCTTGGCATTACATTTAGAGATGAGCCATTATCAATCAATACTTTTGCAACAACATAATCCCCACATTTCACGGATACATATAGAGCTCTGGTGTGTCCAGTACCATCGACAGAGATTTCATCATCTGTGAAAGTGATAAAATTTGGTGCGGTAATATTTCTCATAATTTCACTCAACTTCTCCATTGTAATGTCATGGCAGACATATGCTTGATTCAAAACCTTCAATAATGCTTGGCGATTTGGTTCTGACAGTAAAGATATGCGAGCAGGTAAGCGATTAAGTTATTCTATCACCTTATACTCGCTTTGCTTGATGAGGTTCAAAAATTCACATACTTCTTCTTCGGACACTACTCTTTCTTTCTCCGTACCTCTTATTATATTCGGGTCTATCACTTGGCCGCCATGCATTTCTCCTTGGAATTCATGACCATTGTCGCCTTCTTTGGCTTTCCCTTTCCTTTGCCTTTGAAACTCATCGCTTTTATCCGTTTTCAAAACTTCTGGCATGTAGCATCCGCCACTCCTCGTCATTCCCATCTACTCCCAAAATATTAGTTACGGAGAGATCTAGGTCAGACAGATTTAGCGCTTGAGTTTTTTCGTTACCTCTTGCAATGACCTCATATTCGTATGTCCATGGTACTACTCTTGAGTCGTTGTAAGAAAACGCACCCGGTATTTGGATGGTGATAGGAATCGGAGCATAATACGTAGTGGTATGAGTTGACTTTTCCTCGTAATGTATTGTGAGAGGTTTTGGGATATAGGACGACACTTCAACGTTAACTTCATATGATTCTTTAATTATCATGAGGACAAAAGAGTCATTTTCCTGGTATTACCTTTCTCTTTTATGACTTATTGTAAGTATCTTTGCATCCAACAACTTTTACACTTCTATTTTAAAATCAGCACATTCCTTAATTGTATGCCCCGTCACATTCTTATGAAAGAAACAATCAAAGTCTTGCGTATGCTTCCTAGAAATGCATTCATCCTCTAAGCGTGTTGGGTAGATGTACCCTGCTCTAGAAATAAGATGGAAAAGTATTTTCATTGACGTGCTCACATCTTCCACGTCCCTCTTTCCATATCAAAAATATTCCTCAATTGCATTTATGATAGGATTCCCATGATTTGGTAGAGGATTGGAATTGATATATGGATTCTCATTAGTCTTTTTGAATTTCAACCATCCAGCCTTGATCAATGCATATACTCTACCTTTTAATGTCGTGCAATTCTCAATCGAATGTCCCACCACCACAGCATGATAATCACAGCGAGCAGTCAGATCATACCACCTTGGGTATGATGGCTGTAGAGGTTCATAAGGAATTGGAACCAATTAATTATTCCGTATCAATTGAGGTAAGAGTTCTGTATATGACATGAGGATTGGATCATATTGGACAAAACGTTGATTATTTCTATTTCCCCTCAGAGGCTGATCAGCCTGACTAACATTTTGCTGGTGAGTCGGTGGTCTGAAACTCGGTCTCGGGTTATTTTGAAATGCTGATTGTTGAGAGTGATAATTGTATGGAATTTGTGAGGTATTTACCACATATGATGTCACATATTTGGGCCCTTTACTATACTTTGAAAATCCCGGCCTCGGGTTTGCAGCTTGTGATGAGTACCCAAAATTAATCATCTGTACATCCCCTTTTTTCGCTTCAACGACCACCTCTTTTATTAAAGATGATGTATCAGATACGACTTCCAAAATTCTTTTATTTTTTACCCCATATTCAATCCTTTCACCAATCGCTATAATGTCAGAGAAGTTGTTTGAAACATTTTCAATCATCCTATCGTAGAATGGACATCTCAATGTGTTGATAAACACTACAGCCATCTCCTTTTCTGTCAAATGGGGGTGTACTTGAGCAGCTAATTCCCTTCATCTTTGTGCATATTCTTTAAAGCTTTCAATAGGTTTTTTCTCCATCCTTTGTAGATCCAGACGACCAGGAGCCATGTCTATGTTGTACTTGTATTCTCTTAAGAAAGCATCAGCTAAATCTTTCCACCTCTGAATATGTTGGTTATCTAATTGGATATACTAGCGAAATACAGCCCCTGTCAAGCTGTCTTAAAAGAAATGAATCAGCAGTTTATCATCATTTTCACAAACAACCATCAATTTGTAGTACATAATAAGGTGACTGCTCGGGCATGTACTACCATCATATTTTTCAAACTCAGGTAGTTTGAATTTTTGTGGGATGGTAACATCTGGGACTAAACATAATTGGGTGGCATCAATGGTACCATATACATCTAACCCTTCAATGGCATGCAATCTTTACTCTAAAAAAAAGTCCAACTTATCTTTCGACAGCAGGTCTTCGCTTGGTTTAGTAACAGGCATTTGCCCCTTTGGGTCATCAACATCGAGTATGATGATTGGCTCATTAGCGAGTTCGCCTTGTGGGGTGAAAGCCTGGTTGTGGCCAGGTGCCAATGAGGATGGGTTGTACCCAATTTTTCCTGTCCGCATCATTTCCTGGACACTTGGAAATGGATAGTGCTGGATAATTACTGGTCGTGAAGCATGCTGAAAAGTGGTCGGTCTAATTAAAAGCTGATTTTGTGATGATTGAGCCTCTTGTGAATTTTCAAGACAGGCTTTTCCCTTACTCGCGGCGAGGAGTTCCAAGACATTTGTTCTTTCAGCTCCCTAATTTCTTCTTTCATTTCCTCTCGCGATTGCTCTCTTTCTTACTCGTCCATGACCCTAACTTGAGCTCGCGTTTGATAGGGATGTCAGAGTTGACGGGCTATCTTTGAAAGTTTTCTTAATAAAATAAAAATAAAACAATGAGATAGTAGATTTTGCTAATGAAGAACAATAAATAATAATAACAATAATAATAATGAAAGTAAATTTATGCATGAGAAATGATATTGCGAAAAGTGAAAGTTCAAAAGTACTCAATTTCATTCAATTAGTAGAGCCATCCACTACATTTGAGTATGTAGGAGTCAACCACACTACTCTACAATATGAGTTTATACAAAATGACCAAAATGACCCAAATCTCTGTTGATTTCTTCCAAGAACTTAGACAAGTTCTCCCCATTAGGATGGATGGGCAAAACACTTTTTTTCAAAAATGATCATTGTTCCGCCAAATTGCTCGCTCTCATAGCCACGCCTTTAAGCCATTCTATACCATGCCCTGATCATTGTTGAATCAAGTTGTTCTCTTGTTACAGTAATCGGTAATCATATCTCAGTGCGTCAACATTAGCATCATTATTTTTTGCCAATTTCTCTGCCACGTTCTGATACGCTCTAACTTTGTGCTCAAGGCTTGCAATGACTTTCAATAGTTCTTCACTATCATTTAGTGACTCAGTCTTCCTAACTTTTTGATTCTCTAAATTGACTTGTAAATTATCAGCGATTCGTCATAATGAATTATATTGTTTTTCTAACTTAACGATGTACGCATTCTTCTTATCGACAGCCCCCTTAACCTCTTCTAAAACCTCTCGTACAAGCTTATTTTTCCTTTCTAGCTTCATGATTCGATCCCTTTGTTCATATATTACCACTCGCAAATTCTCATTGTCCTCTGCCATCCTTCTAATTTTGTTGTTTAGCTTGCAAGTGTTAGTTCCCAACTCTATGTTTTTTCACTTCAGATATTCTTGATCCTCAAGCTTGTTTCTCAAATCTTTGAGTTATTTTTCCGCTTCGATCCTGTGCTTGCTAGACAAATTCACCTCGACTGTTATACGTCTGTTTTCTTCCAAGAGAGCTAAATTATTTTGACGCTCCTTACATAATTTATCTCGCTTTTCATTTTTAATAATCTCCTGATAAATTTCTGGTAACTTGTGTGATTGTAAATCCTCATTTCACACCCTTCTCGTTATTTTCTAAACTCTAATTAGTTGTTGTAATTTTTGTTCAATATCTTAAGAATCATAACTGATCTCAATGTCCTTTAATGCATGCGTGGTAGGGATAAACTATCTCATGTATAGTTGACGGAGCACCATTAGCGGAGCATAACTAGTACAATCCCATGGTCCTGGGAGCAGGACCCATTGATAGTCGCCACTTTTGTAGATCATCGATGTCAATGGCATCTATTGCGCTTTCCAGATAATATCCTCATCTTTCAAATTTGATAGGTGTGAGAGCCACACCCCTTTTGTGAGAAATTGTGGATTCCATTTGGCCATTCCAAATTCTGTAATGGGGATTCTCGTCTTCATACATGGACTTGAAAATTTAACTTGAGGACATTTGAAATCTGGTGGACATCTTAGATGGCTAAGAATCCAAATACACAAAAGAGATGGAGAGCCAATGAACTTCCCTTTTCCAAGTGCTCGTATGTGATTTAAAGAATGAAAAGTCTCAGCTAGAATTGAGATAACAGGGTTAACACCATGTTCAACTTCCAGGAACATTTTTATCACTTTATCATCCACATAACCTTGAATTTTTGGAAACAACACGATGCCATATACACACAAAGCATAAAGAGCCATACCCTTATCTTCCTTTAAGACATTTTGGGCGAGATCTAAGACGTAATCCAGTGGCACACATTCATTCCCCCTTTAACTTTTAGCCTTTTCTCAATCTTAGATGCATGGACAGTACCCAAGAGCTTGGATAAAACTCTCTTCAATGTGAACCGTTTGTCATAATTATAAACTTTATATGTGCTTTGATGCGGGACGTTCAGTAGGGCTTGATATTCTTCAATTGTAGGAGTAAGATCAATTGTTCCAAATGTGAAACATCTGTACAGAGGGTCCCAAAAATGCATTAAAGCCTTAAGAACGGGAGCGTTGACTGTAGTATACAGAAGATAAGTAATGTGACCATATTTGCCGACAAACAAATTTTTCTGCTCCAGTGAAAAATCCTCCCATATCTTCTTCAACCTCTCCAAGTCAGTGTGTGAGAACTCTATCTTAGTGATTGATGATAGAAGAACGACATCCTCCTTTTTTAGACAATCTCCTTTTCATTTCTACGTTTCCTCTGACCATTGGGCTACTGTAACTTGATCTTCTATCACAATCAGAGTAGAAGTCATGATCTCTAAAATATGAATGAATTGAATACTTCTCTACAATCCCTATTATGCAACATGATGCACGTATGTAAAAAAGGAAAGACGAAGTCAGAAGTGAAACAATGGGAAAGAAAAGAAATGTTTAAAGAGCGTAGGACATATATACATGAACAAAAATAATCAGATATCATAATTAAGCAGAATCTCTATTTCTATCAAACATTGGTCATGAGATGGGCTGTAAGACCAAAATACATGTGTGGTTAGGCTCTTAAATCTCTTAATAGGCCCTCACGTTGTCCTTGCTTTTATCCGAACAGAGTAACAGAGGCCCCTAAACGGTATCCCGAAAGGGTCGACCTGAGTGAGAATTTTCATGAGCCTACACGGGAACCGCAGTTCCACTACTCATTCTCACTAATCCTAAAGGGAAAGCCCAGGTACAGGGCTAGTGTATATGTGTGAAATTAAAAATTGTGTAAATAAATATACTTCGTAAAAAATGATTTATGTACAACTACGGGCACGAATTAAGAAAAAAAATAATGAATCAAATAAACAAGCAAAGAACCACACAAAAGGATAGCATATGATGAAATTTTGGCTTGATTCCCTATTGATCTAAAAATGGTTACACCAATTGTTACTCCCCAGTGGAGTCCCAAGCTGTCGCAACGTGCATGTGACGTGGAGCGGCGATTGAAAAATTATTTTTGAAAAAAAGAAATTCGAGAGCTACCACCAATCATTTTAAGGGGTGATTGGCCACCCAATTTTAAAATCAAATATTTTGGTCTGCGAAAATTTAAAGTTGGTTCGAGAGTCATTTACATGTGGGGAAGGTATTAACACCCCGCAACACCCATTATAAAAAATGGTTACCAAATTTAATCAAAGACTACCCAATTTTTTTTAATTAATGTTATAGAAATTCAATTTTGAATGTCCCATTTGGTACATTTTGCATCATAAAAATGAGCAGATAAATGACCTTCAACAGGTGGTACAAAGATCATTACAATTTTTTTTTAAATCAAAGCGTTATTGGAGTTACTCTCCATCAAATTTTTAACAAAATTTAAATCAAATTTTTATGGTTTTAATTTACGAACGTCAATTCTGATTATAAAAGAATAAAATAATAATCACATATAACCGTGACATATGACAATGATACATAAACAAATAAGAAAAGATAACAACTATAAAGAAAAACAAAGAATAATGGAAGAGAATGTTAAAGATGATAAATATATATGATAAATTTAATAAAAGAATATGTAGAGTGAAACTAATGAAACAAGACGTGAAATAATTAAAAATATATATATAAATAAATTAAAACAAACCAATAATATCTACTGAAAAAATAGAAAAATAAACAAACAACAAAAAATTAAAAAAATTAAAATACAGATAAAAAACAATTTTTTTACAGAGGGTCCTCTGTCTTTGTTTTTTTTTTAATTTTCGTTTTTTACATATAAGTGTATGTATAATTATATAGTAAATAAATTAATAATAAATTTTCTATATGTAAATAAATTAATATATGAAAAAAAAATGCTTAATTTCATACATAATTAGTATGAGCATGTTTTTTTTACTATATGGTCTATTAGTTATCATTTTTCATTTTTTCACCCAATGCTAATTAAATAGCAAAAGAATGATCATGAATGATAACTAATTTAAACAAGTGTTACTAAAAATAATTACATAATTTTGTTTGGGATATAAATATACCATTTTTCATTTTGGACTACTTAGTTCACTAATTACCATTTTTCCTTTCTTCTACCATTACTAGGAATGATCATGGATGGTAACTAGTTTAAACAAGTGTCATTAAAAATAAATAAATAATTTTGTTTGGCATATAAATATACCATTTTTTATTTTGGACTACTTGGTTCACTAATTACCATTTTTTATTTTGGACTACTTACTAGGAATGATCATGGATGGTAACTAGTTTAAACAAGTTTCACTAAAGAAAATCAATAAAACTTTCAAAATAAAATAATTTTTGTTTGGGATATAAATATATCATTTTTTTTATTTTGGACCACTTAGTTCACTAATTACCATTTTTTCTTTTTTCATTTATTGCTAGGAATGATCATAGATGGTAACTAGTTCAAACAAGTGTCACAAAAATGATGGTCAAAAATTAAAAAGAAAAAGAGAGAAGACTTGTAAGAACATAAAAAAAATCAAAACTTAAAGATTTGCATAATTTTGTATAGAGGTTTTACTCTATGTTTTATGCATTTTTATATATGAAAAATTATCATAGGAGATATTCCTTTCAACTCATTAAATGATTGATTCACATTGAGTTAATTTTACACCCCTCAAAAGTTTTATCCTCATTCTCATTGATTGAGTGATGACCAAAAAAATCTCATTATCAAACTTGTAGAGAAATAAACAATACATGAAAATAAAACTTAAGATTAAGAGTAGGAGAAATGATAAAGAATGAGCAAACAAACTAATATATGAAAATTGAAACAAAGAAATAACAAATACATGAGTACGAAGAAAATAGATGATTAATAAGAATGAACAAGATATATTGTAAGCTAAAATGCAAGAGATTTGAACTACCTTAATAAAAAAAATGAGAAGGTGGAAGATGAATAGAAATAAAAACTCTCATTCTTTCTCTTTTTCACTATTTTCTCAATACCTCTCTTTCTCTCTCTAAACTCCTTTCTCTTTCTCACTCTCCAAATCTCTCTTTTCAAGTAAAGATCTCTCCTCTATTTATAGGCAAACTTAGGGCTTCACTTTTTAATTTTAGTCCTTTTGTTCCTTTTTTTATTTTTAGTCCTTGGACAAATCTTCTTATTTTTAGGCATTGAGCTATTTTTCAAATCATACACATAGTCTTAGACTAGTATATGAGAAAAAAATAAAAAAATAAAAAAAATTATATTTTTAAAGTATTGGACCGGATAAAATACGATATCTACAACGATCTAGTATAGTTGGACACTTCTTTTGGATCCTGACTAATGTATTAGTATATTTGCAATGCATTGAAATGACTAATGAAGTTTGATATGTGATAAAATACTATCTCAAATGATCAAAGTTCGTTGCTATTTTTTATGTATGCTCTTAGTTCTAAGAGAATTATGATTTCATATTTAGAGAGTTATTCATTTTTTCTTCGAGAAGTGAGACTCAATGAGTTAAATTACTACATAATGAACTCATAGATTTTTAAAGAAATCCATGAACACTTCTTGAAAGTGATGAACATATTTGGTTGTAATTCGTTTATGTGGTCGATGTAATCTAAGCACCGAGTGTGTCTAGTGGAGTACTAAATACTTAGTGATCTTACTCGAAACATCAAGTATGGAGATTATTACAGTTGTAAAGTAGAAGGATTTTGGAATATAGAAAAAACAAGATAATGTATAATGTGGGCCTAATGTGGGTCAATAGTACTTCATCCAAATATATATTGATATTCTAGATAAAGAGGGGGTCACATAATAAACGATACGTTAAAATAATCACTCGAGAAATATAAAATATTTTTGGAGTGTAATTATAATTTTGTAGTGGAGTTCATTTTAATTAATAATTAGTAAATATGGTTAAAGAGTTACTCAATAAATTGTATTCATTATTTGAGGCAAGAATACTTTTATCCTATCGGTCCCTCTTCTAGCCTTGATGAATATATTTACAATTGATTATGGTCATTGGACTTGTTAGAAATCAAGTAAGCACATAAGCCCATTTTCATTTGGGTTATGGACTTAGTAGAATAGGCCATGAGAATATAATTGGGCCATGAGAATACAATTGGGCCACACTATAAAAATGACCCATGACCCACAATCCACAACCCATTTGACAAAATGTGTAACCGGCCACATGTGACTCACATGGCCCGTGGTTTCCGTTGGGGGTGGGGGCGGAGGCGGGGGTTCATTTTGTCAATTGTTTTCTCTTTATATTGTCTTCTCATTCTCAATCCTCAATTAGTTATAAACTTTTTCACTTTGTCGTGTTGACACTCACTATAAAATTAGAGTCTTGAGAATTCCAATGTTGAGTGCAATATTTGGTGCCCACACACCGAGAAGATTCGGCCATCCATGGAATAAAGAAGAAGCTCCTATTGGTTTCAAAGAAGGAAAGGTCGAAAGTTCATGAATGATTCAAAAAGTTTGGTCTACATGGGTATTGTGTAAGCACGCTACAAGGGTATAATCTTCTATCGATTGATGTTCATAGAATTTCAATAATCAATTAAGAAAAATTATCCTGATCGAAATCGGCTTTCCACAAATTTTCTTTCAATTAGCATCAAAGGTAGATCGATACATTTTTCGATTTGAATTTGATGGTAGAACTCAAATGAGAATATCTTTGCATATGTTGTAGTCCAAATTGTTATATTTAAAATTTTCTCTTCTAGTGCACCGTGTACAAATTTATATATATTTTTGTAAGATGTCTTGCATGGCCTTTTAGATATTTGTTTGTATAATTCTTTTAGGATATGTAATTAGAGAGACAATCTATGAAGAGATTATTTTTCTCATAAATTTATCATTTATAGTACATAGAAATTTTTGTAAGCTTTCGTCGTGGAAGCATAGGAATTTTTGTAAACAATGCAATTGACATATATACTATATAAAAATGCACAATCCCAGAAAAACATTCACTTACAAGATTTACTCTTCTACCTCAATTGTTTATCCTAAACTATTCTTCATATTAACCATGGTAAAGTTTATTTAGTTAAGAGTCAAAGTACATGTTTCAAAATTTTAAACCTCCTACATGTCAAAAATTGCTTCTTTGTGCTGAGTTAACTAAACAAATACTAAAGAGACATCATTTCTATGACAACATATATTTTTTATAATTTTAATTCTTCATATTTAAATGTCACTCTTTATTATACTACTTATACCAGGGTTACAACATGCTTATCGTCATTTCAAATATAACTTTCTAAAATTTATACAGCATTCACGCATGCTTCAATTAATTAAAACTTTTAGACATGTTTCAATAAAAGCAGGTACAATACACATTTAACCTTGAAATTTAACAGTTAACGGAAACTATAGATGGAAATCAGATAAAAAGAATAAAGCGTGGTTGCTCGAATAAAATCAATTGTAAATAGTTTCCATTGTAAGATTTCAAACCTCCTGTTTTAGATTTTGATGACTATATTAAAAGCACCAATTGTAAACAATTACAACTTTTCGTCATCCTGGAAAAGTTGCAACTCATTTTTAGAATATATATATGAAATCACAAGCCAATGATTTCTAAACAGCCTTCATCGTATTGAAAAATAGCTGCACAAGTTTCAGAACACTGTTCCGTCATCTTGGAAAAGTTGCACCTCATTTTTAGTGTATATATATACATACCTATATACATACCTATATACATACGTACTATATATATATATATATACACACACACGTACTGTAGTTTACAGTGAGTGCTTCCTCAACCTTAACAGTTACACATTGAGTGCATTTGAGTTAGCAACAGGATCATGACTAGTAGAGCTTATAGTCATAGTTATATACAGTTTACATTAGTGCATACATGGTCTCATGAACAACTATTATGGAAATTAAAAGAAAAACTTACGGTTAGGGAGCATTGGAGCTCCTGAGCACAACGTTATGTACGTGTAGATGTGAGCAGGAAATTAATGGAGGTAAGAGATGAGAGAGATAATTTAGAGAGAATGTGTAAGGGCAAACATAAGTGTTCAGCACATGAGCATTCTATTAAACACTACAGGGAAAATATGCTTAGTCTCAACAAGGGTGAGAGGCCCTTTTATAATACAAGAAAGTAACTTAACTTAAATACAAAAGTAACTAGAGTATACTAAATGAACTACACATAATTACTACAAGTATTTATGATAGAGGTAGTGTGGCGTGGCTTTATGAGCATCGTCCACTTGTGTGGTTAGAGAAGCTACTGTGTCAATATTTGGTTGATTCTGCTTGTTATATGACAGCTGGTCTGGTCATAATCAGATTAGCTTAGCATTCCTTTTCCTTTATTGTTTTTATCTAGCTGGTCTGAAATGATAGAAGGTAACGAGTCCCAAATGTTAGCAATGGTTGGCTCTGGTGGGTCTGCATCTGGCGACAGATCTGGTAGATCATCATTAGGATCTTGACTTTCACCTCCAAAGATGCTGAAGGCATTATGTTGGGTGAGGTCAAGGCTTATATAAGTAGTAGGCACAGTACTGGGAGATGATGGTGATTGCCTTTGTGGACTCGGGTTGGCACTTGATGTGGCCTTGAAGAAAGTGTCAGATCCAAACACATGTAGGAACTAGTGTTTGATAAAATCCATGGTTTTTACAGCTAATTCTGTTTTACTGATCTGGGGAAACTGTTGTTTAATGAGATTTTCAGCATTCAAAAATGGATTGCTCGTTGCTACAGGTAAAGGTTTAGGGACGGCTTCATAGCAGGCTTGTCCATGGATTTTGATCAATTTAATTAATTCAATTAAATGGGGGTTCATTCGTTTATCCCACCATTTAGTGAAGAATATACGTTTTAATACGGGTATTCCATTCTGGTAATCACATTTAAGATCCTATTTCCAAATCTATTAAGAAATTGAATCGGATAATAAAATGTACCAATGTTTTGGATACGGTACTATTTTTATTGATCAGGGCATATTTTGAATGCCATTCTTTGAACTTAATTTTTAGGATTTCAGGTAGAGTATCAAACGTAAGACCAACTTTATCCCACCAAAGGAGGAACCAAATTGGTACTCTTGCGTCTAATACTTCAGGGCATATACCGATAAACCATGTATAGTTACGTATAAGATTTTGATAATAGAATGTAATTGTAAAGGATTCTATGTAATCCCAATAACTGTATTTTATGGTTTTTTGATGTATCTCCATAGTTCTGGTAGTATGGGGATGTAGACCCCATTGATTGATGAAGATGAAATTTTGGATTACAGCCTTACTAAAAGTAATTAGGCTGGTATTTCGGTTAGAGTCATGGAATGTATGTCTGATTTCCATGCTCCACAACCGAGGTAACTGAATTAATTGCATATCAAGATGTAAAAGAAGCTTTAGATAAATGGATTATACCTAAGGTGAAACCTGAAACAATATATAAAAGTGGAACATTTGATTTCATTGGCCGTAAAATCATTAAAACATTTGAATATGCCATCCCATTACAGCATAATGATGATGTCCTATATCTGCTACATCTGCATGATTTATATCCATTCATGCAAAAATATAAGTATGTGATATAGGCTTAGTACAAATTACATTAAAACCTTTAACTCTATTGGACAAAACACTAGCATATAATGCACCCTTAGAGATGGTAGGTGCCTGAACTGGAAAGCTTCTCTTATGGAAGCCATAGGGACTAGCTTATGTCATGGATCTGTTTATTTTAATATTTATCCGAATTTAAGCATTGCGCTCTGTGACAGCAATCTAGCCAAAGTACTTAAACTTAGAGTTCAATCCCATGACTATGATTATCTACCAAGATCGTCTCCTTTTGCCATCCTATTTAAGATTCATCTTAAGGTTTTAACAACCTTAAATCCTTACACCAAGAAGCAAAGTGAGCAAGGACATACAGTCCTTATTGATACTAATCTGTTCAACAGCCAAGTGGATGTTCCTCGTATGATTCCCTGGTCTTATATCACCTTTTCGGACACGTGACAAATTCCTCAGGCTGTCCCTACCAGACCTGTCATCAAACAATCCTTCGAAGGTGTCATCCAAACTCAAGGAGGCAATGTCTATCTTCATTTTCAAAAATCACCTCTGCCTCTGACCAGAAGCCTTTCTAGTCTGAGCAGCCAGAGTATTCCTCCCTATCAGGTAGAAATACCTGAATCTTCTAGGGCCTCTGTAGCTGACCCTCTTGGATAAGAGGACTCTGATCATTCTTTTTCCCCTGGAGGATCAGATTGGAGTCATTCACATCAGCGAAAATTAGATTCCTCATGGCGTTTATGAATCCACCATAAACAGAAGGCCAATGAGCCCAACCGAAAGTGACATGCAATTCAATATTTAGATGGATTTTACACACAATAGTGTGTTAAGACAAAGTATTCACCAGGATTTTATGCAACCAAAATATAAGGATTTTAGGATTGGCATTTTGTCAACCATAATCCTCAACAGCTCTTAGATCTGAAGAACATGTACTACTTCAGTTAGAACAGGATCAACGCCTTTAGCCTTTCCCTGAATGGTATTACCAGCACACCCAAAGAGTTAAAATAAAATATAACCAACAATTACAAGTTCTGACCAATATACAGAAAACGTGGATTACCACATCTGGGAGAACCTATTAAACTATTCATCCACCACCCTTATCCTTAGAGCTTGCTCCATGACAAGGTAACCAGAAACCATTGGTCATTAACCCATATACTGAGGTTTCAAACAAGACCAACCATCAGGACACTGTTAAGGTAAAAGACATTCTACCCTAATCCAAACAGAACAATTACACCAACCTCTTCCTTCAAACTGTAGGAATATAGTTAACTAGGATTGAGGAATAGGTTTCTCAAATCCAGGAGATACAAGCTAAAAATATTCCACTAGAAAAACCCAAACTATTCATTGAACCAGTAACTCTTAAATCTCCTTTAGATGTCCAGAATTTTAAATTAAAATCCAGTAAGAAGTTGGATGATTTCATGGAAACCATAATGGGTAAGATTAAAAATCTGAGGACCTCTACACCTGACAAGAGCTCCACACCTGAATCATCTTCAAGACAATTGAATATGATGAATCAGGATGATTCACCTAATCCTGAAGAACCCGAAGAATATTCCTTATCTCAAATCTTAGATATTAAGAAGAATTTTGATGATTCTATCAATAAACTTTCTTCTAGCTATTCTAAAAGGCCTACTACTCATATGGCTTTAACTGGTCCAAGTAGGTATTATTATCCCAGACCTACTCCCCAAGATATTTTGTATGAAGAAGACTTTCTTCATTCTCAGAAATCTTACCATGGCAAAACCATCTATGAATGGAACATAGATGACAAAACAGAGTATCAGGTGTTCGAGACCATTCATCAAATGATCATGTACTCTTCTGCGTGTAAACAAAATGAGAATACAGATCATCAGATCTGCAGATTCCTGGTCAATGGATTCACATGAACGCTGAAAGGTTAGTGGGACAATTGTCTCACTGAAAGTCAATGCCAACAAATCTTAAACTCTTTCAAAATTAATATTGACCCAACTACTGGTACCCATACAAGAACTGAAGATGCCTGTTATACCCTGACCCAATCCATTATTCACCATTTCCTTGGCCCAGGAATTGTCAATACTGATAGGCACAGAGAGCTTTCCAAAATTTGAGATGCCCTTCTCTTACCCACTTCAGATGGTACATGCAGAGAAGTGATGCAAACAGTGAACACTGGAAGGTAAAGTTTATTGATGGCCTCCCAAGTCTTTTTGCTGAAAGAGTAATAAGAAAACTCTGTGATAAGCATGATCAAATGGATATTTCTTATGATAAGTATACTTATGGACATCTCATTGCCCTAGTCATAGAAGAAGGACTGGTATTATGCAATGATATGAAACTACAACATATGATGAAAAGTCAGAATCTTGACAATAGAAAAGAATTAGATGAATTTTATAATCAATTTGTGTATGATACTAAAATCCAGTATCCAACTACTTTTTCATCATCCAAACCACGTAGGACTTCCTCTAGGCCCGCTAAACCGCATAAGAAATACTTTCGAAAAAGAAATTCAGACATAAAGAGTCCAAACATAGATCTCAACCACATCAGAAACCTTATAACAGCAAAGTCAAAGCCATCTGCTACAAGTGTGGCTTAACAGGACATTTTGCCAACAAATGTCGATCTAAATTCAAAATGAAACTTCATGAGTTAGTTCTCGATGAAGAGACGCAACAGAAGATTATGAAGTGCTTCTCTGAAGATAGTTCTACTACCAGTTTAGATGATGACGTTGCATACATTTCTGCATCCGTGTCTGACTCATCTGCCACGTCTGAACAACCTGATCAACCTTGCTGCAGCTCGAGAACCTTCAACGTCATAACAGAAATAAACTATTGGAAGGCAATAGTTGAGATGAACAGTTTAGATCTGAATAGTTGAGATGAACAGTTTAGATCTGAATAGTTGAGATGAACAGTTTAGATCTGATCTAAAGATGAAACTCAAGTTCTTGGAAACTTGCTAGAAGGAATATTCCACTCCAGACTTAAAACCTATAGAAAATTACAGTATGAATGAACTATTAAACCGTATTCAACAAGATTATGTAACACACAAACATGTAACCATTTCTGATCTGAAAATAAAAATTAATATTATTAAATCTGGAATTCAGCAGTTAAAGACTGTAAATCAAATCCTCTCTCAAGATCTGAATCTCCTAAAATAGTCTACAGCCAAAGGAAATGCCCCTGTAGACTTCCTAGACCTGCCTTCACAAGATCAGTCAGGTCAAAGTCAAGGTCAATCTTTGATTTCATCAGATCAGCCATCTCTTAGTCAAAGTTAGACGTTGACTTCCCCAGATCAGCCTTGTCAGATCTCACCAAATCAGACAAAGGAAAACAATCTGTATTTATTCCTGCTAAACCAAGTTACCTTCCAGAAATGGTACACAAAGATTACCTTAGTAATCAAACATGATTTTATCATTACTGACGCCATTGTCTTAGTAGATAGTGGTGCAGATATGAACTGCATTCATGAAGGATTAATCCCTCTGAAATATTTTCATAAAACCAATCAATCTCTCACAAGCGCCAGTGAAAATTCTATGAGAATTCAGTACAAGATACCCGAAGCTCTTTTCTGCAAACAGGGAGTTTACTACCTGCTTCATTTGTGCTCATAAAGAATATGACACAAAGCATTATCTTAGGCAATCCTTTCCTCAATTCGATTATGCCTATCACCATAATTGATACCTCTGGTATCCATACAGTTATTGATACTGTTGACATTACTTTTGAATTTATCACCAAATCGTATACTAATGAAGTAGATATCATCAGACATCTAGTTGACAATAAGATGAATCAGTTAAATCTGTTACAAAAAGAAATACATTTTTTGACAATTGACCGGTGTATTCAACAACCCACGATACAAAAGAAAATTTAAACAATTCTTCATGAAATTCAATCTAAAATTTGTAGTGATATCCCTAATACCTTTGGGGATAGAAAAAAGCATATCATTTCCTTGCCATATCAACCAGACTTCAATGAAAATAATATTCCTACCAAATCTAGATCTAGCCAAATAAAAAAAGAATATTTGGAACTTTGCAAAACCGACATTGAATCCCTGTTATAAAAGATATTAATTAGACCCAGTAAATCTCCTTGAAGTTGTACTGGTTTCTATGTAAACAAAAATACTGAGATAGAAAGAGGATCACCTAGATTAGTGATCAATTATAAACCATTAAATGATGCATTACAATGGATTAGATATCCAATCCCAAATAAAAAAGATATACTTTATAGACTTTATGATTCTGTGATCTTTTCAAAATTTTATATGAAATTATGATTTTGGCAAATCCAAATAATTGAACCAGACAGGCATAAAACTACTTTTATTGTACTCTTTGACCATTTTGAATGGAAGGTGTTACCATTTGGTGTAAAAAATGGTCCATCTAAAAGCCAGCATATCATGAATGATATTTTTAATGCTTCTACTGCATTTATTATCTGTTACATTGATGATCTCTTAATCTTCTCATCATCCATAGATCAGCATTTTAAACATCTTCATATTTTTAAGAATGTTATTATCCGAAATGGTTTAGTATTATCTGCCACTAAAATGAAATTATTCCAAACAATTGTCAGATTCTTAAGCTATAACATTTTTTATGGAACTATTATTACTATTAACCGCAGTATAGATTTTGCATCTAAATTTACAGATGAAATTAAAGATAAAACACATTTACAAAGATTCTTAGGAAGTTTGAATTATATCCATGATTTTTATCCCTAATTAGCTCAGGATACTGCTCTACTTAATAAGAGTCTTCAAAAGAAACATATGCCTTGGACATCAGATAGGACATTAGGAGTTAAGAATATTAAAGCTAAAATCAAACAATTACGCTGTTTAGTTTTACCACATCCTACATGGCATAAAATTTTAGAAACTGATGCCTCTAAGCTAGGTTATGGAGGTATTCTAAAACAGGTAAATCCCCAAACTCAGAAAGAATAATTATTAAGATTCACCTCTGGTACTTGGAAAGGACCAGCAAAGAATTATCCGACAATTAAACAAGAATGTTTAGCAATTGTAAAATTTGTATTAAAATTTCAAGATGATTTGTTAAATCAACATTTTCTTATCTGTCTTGACTACTCTGTTGCAAAACAAATTTTCAAAAAAGATGTACAAAACTTGCATCGAAACAAATATTTGCATCATGCCAGAGTATTATATCTATATTTGATTTTGATATTGAATATATTAAAGGTGCACATAATTCTCTTCTTGATTTTCTAACCCGTGAGTATTTATAGGGAACAAACTCCAATGATGAGTAACCGAGGAAGAGGCCGCAGCTCTCGTGGGCGCGGACGTGGCAAAACAAATCTGTAATACCCAAATGATGGGATTTTCTGGCCATCAGAATTTCTCAGTGTACAAGAGGCTACTCGAAGGAGTACTGAAGAAGTCCTCTTGACACCAGAAGAGTATGTTCCTAACCGGATATCTAAGGAAACAATCCTCATAATTAAACCGAATAATGAAAAATGGATGAAAGATCCATGGGAGATAAAGACTCGTTATCTCTCCACACAACAGTATCCAACCAAATTTGAACACTATAGATACATTTATGAAGCTATAGTAGTCCAATCTAGGAGCATAGAAATCAGACATACATTCCATGACTCTACCCGAAATACCAGCCAACTACTTTTAGTAAGGCTGTAATCTGAAATTTCATCTCCATCAATCAATGGGGTCTACATCCCCACACTACCAGAACTATAGAGATACATCAGAGAATAATAAAATACAGTTATTGAGATTACATAGAATCCTTTACAAATACATTCTATTATTAAAATCCGATACGTAACCATACATGGTTTATCCGTATATGCTCTGAAGTATTAGACGCAGGATTACCAAATTGGTTCCTCCTTTGGTGGGACAAATTTGGTCTTATGTTTGATACTCTACATGATATACTACAAACTGAGTTCAAATCTTGGCATTCACAATATGCCGTGATCAATAAAAATAGTACTGTATTCAAAGCATTGGTACGTTTTATTATCCGATTAAATATCTCATGGATATAGAAATGGGATCTTAAATGTGATTACCAGAATGGAATACCCGTATTAAAACGTATATTCTTCAGTAAATGGTGTAATAAAGGAATGAACCCCCACTTAACTAAATTAATTAAAATGATTAAAACCCATGGACAAGCGTGCTATGAAGCAGTCCCTAAACCTTTACCAGTATCAACGAGCAATCCATTTTTGAATGCTCAAAATCTCATAAACAACAGTTTCTCCAGATTAGTGAAAAAGAATTAGCTGTAAAAATCATGGACTTTGTCAAACACCAGTTCCTACATATGTTTGGATCCGACACTTCCTCCACGGCCACATCAAGTGCCAACCCAAGTCCACAAAGGCAATCACCATCATTTCACATCACTGTGCCTACTACTAATCTAAGCCTTGACCTCTTCCAGCATAATGCCTTCAGTATCCTTGGAGGTGAAAGTCAAGATCCTAATGATGATCTTCCAGATCTGTCACCAAAAGCGGACCCACCAGAGCTAACCATTGCTGACTTTTGGGAATCGTTAGCTTCTATCATTTCAGACCAGCTAGATAAAGACAATAAAGGAAAAGGAAAGCTAAGCTAATCTGATTATGACCACACCAGCTATCATCCACCAATCAGAAGCAAACAAATATTGACACAGTAGCTTCTTCAACCGCACAAATGGACGATGCTCATAAAGCCACGCCACACTACCTCACTTGTAATAATTATGAGTAGTTACTTTAGTATACTCTAGTTACTTTTGTATTTGAGTTAAGTTACTTTCTTGTATTATAAGGGTCTCTCACCCTTGTTGAGACTACGCATATTTTCCTTTTAGTGTTTAATAGAATTCTCATGTGCTGAGCGCTTATGTTTGCCCTTACACACTATCTCTAAATTCTCTCTCTCATCTCTTACCTCCATTAATTTCCTGCTCACACCTGCACATACAGAATGTTATTGTGTTCTAGAGCTCTAGTGCTCTCTAAACGTAAATTTGCCTTTTAATTTTCATAATAATTATTTATGAGACCATGTATGTACTAATGTGACATGTATATAACAATGACTATAAGCTCTACTAGTCATGATCTTGTTGCTAACTCGAAGGTACTCAATGCGTAACTGTTAAGGCTGAGGAAGCACTCACTGTAGACTACAGTAAGTGCAGGAAACAATCAATGAACACTGAGTAGGAAGTAACCCAAGTCGTGTCTGGGTAAGGTCCGTTGAGCAGAGATTGTGTTAGGAATGTTGACCCCCGTAAAACTTTGACAAACGTGCTCAGTTTGAGTTATTTTGTTATCTGGACTGACTGGACCTGCAGTGTTTAGCCCACTCACTTGATAGGTGCATGTGGGTATCGTGTGTTGATAGACGTGCTTAGTGTGAGTTATTTTGTTATCTGGACTGACTGGACCTGCAGTGTTTAGCCCCCTCACTTGATAGGTGTGCGTGGGTATCGCATTAGTTGGTATCAGAGCCATGATTAGTCTTGGTTATATTACTGTACATATCCTCTTTACATTAGGCATACATGGTCACACACACACACATGTCTGATCATAACTCTGCATCTATACAATCCATAGCTAATACAGTAACCTCCACCTGTGAGGTAACCGAATTAATTACATATCAAGATGTAAAAGAAGCCTTAGATAAATGGAGAAATCTTAAACAATCTATAAAATCGGAACATTTGATTTCACTAGCCATAAAATCATTAAAACATTTGAATATGCCATCCCATTACAGCATAATGATGATGTTCTAAATCTGTTACATCTGCATGACTTATATCCATTTATGTAAAAATATAAGTATGTGCATATAGGCTTAGTGCAAATTGCATTAAAACACTTAACTCCGCTAGGACAGAACATCAGCATACAGTGCACCATTCGAGATGGTAGGTGTCTAAACTAGAAAGCTTCCCTTATGGGAGCCATAGAGACTAGATTATCTCATGAACCTGTTGATTTTAATATTTATCCAAATTTAAGTATTGCGCTGTCTAACAGCAATATAGCCAAATTACTTGAACTGAGAGTTCAATCACATGGCTATGATTATCTACCAGGATTGTCTCCCTTTGTTACACTCTTTAGAATTAATCTTAAGGTTTTGACAACCTTGAATCCTTACCCCAGGAAGCAAAGTGAGCAAGGACATACAGTCCTTATTGATACTAATATGTTCCACAGCCAAGTGGTTGTTCCTCGGATGATTCCCTCGTCTGAAATCACCTTTCCTGCCACATGGCCAATTCCCTAGGTTGTCCCTACCAAACCTTTTATCAGACAATCCCTAGAAGATGTCTTCCAAACTCAAGGCGGCAATGTCTATCTTCATTTTCAAAAACCACCTCTACCTCTAACCAGAAGCCTTTCTAATCTGAGCAGCCATAGTATTCCTCCCTATCAGGTAGAAATACCTGAATCTTCTCTGGCCTCCATAGCTGACCCTCTTAGCTCAGATGAATCGGATCATTCTTTTCCCCTAAAGAATTAGATTCCTCATGGATCAGATTGGAATCATTCACATCAGCGAAAATTAGATTCCTCATGGTGTTAATGAATCCACTATAAACAGAAGGCCAATGAGCCCAACCGCAAGTGACATGTAAATCAATATTTAGATGGATTTTACACCCAATATTGTGTTAAGACAAAGTCTTCACTAGGATTTTATGCAACCAAAATATAAGGATTTTAGAGATTGGTATTTCACCAACCATAGTCCTTTACAAATCTTAGATTTGAAGAACATGTACTACTTCCAGTTAAAATAGGATCAACGCCTTCAGTCTTTCCATGAATGGTATTACCAGCTCACTCAAAAAGTCAAAATAAAATATGTCCAACAGTTACAAGTTCTGACCAATATACAGAAAATGTGTATCACCACAACTGGTAGAACCGACCAAGCTATTTATCCACCACCATTATCCTTAGAGCTTGCTCCAGGACAAGGTAATCAGAAACCATTGGTCACTAACCCCTATACTGAGGTGTCAGACAAGACCAACCATCATGACACTTTTAAGGTAAAAGATATTCTACCCTTATCCAAACAGAATAATTACACCAACCTCTTCCTTCAAACTGTAGGAACACAGTTAACTAGGACTGAGGAACAGGTTTCTTAAATCCAGGAGATACAAGCTAAAACTCATCCACCATAAAAACCCAAACTAACAATTGAACTAGTAACTCTTAAGCCTCTTTTAGATGTCTAGAATTTTAAATTAAGATTCAGTAAGAAGGAGGATGATTTCATGGAAACCATTATGGATAAGATCAAGAATCTAAAGATCTCTACACCTGACAAGAGCAATCTCTACTCAATGAACCTTACCCAGACATGACTTGGGTGACGTCCCACTCAGTGTTCATTGATTATTTTCTAGACTTACTGTAGGCTACAGTAAGTGTTTTCTCAGCCTTAACAGTTACACATTGAGTACCTTTGAGTTAGCAACATGATAAAGACTAGTAGAGCTTATAGTCATGGTTATATACAGTTTATATTAATACATACATGGTCTCATGAATAGCTATTATGGAAATTCAAAGAGAAACTTACGGTTAGGGAGCACTGGAGCTCCTGAGCACAACAAAGTTATGTACGTGCAGGTGTGAGTAGGAATTTAGTGGAGGTAAGTAGAGGAAAGAGATGAGAGAGATAATTTATAGAGAGAGTGTAAGGGAAACATAAGTGCTCAGCACATGAGCATTCTATTAAACACTAAAGGAAAAATATGCTTAGTCTGAACAAGGGTGAAAGGTCATTTTAAAATACAAGAAAGTAACTTTACTCAAATGCAAAAGTAACTAGAGTATACTAAAGTAACTACACACAATTATTACAACTCTTTATGATAGAGGTAGTGTGGCATTGCTTTATGAGCATCGTCCACTTGTGCGGTTGGAGAAGCTACTGTGTCAATATTTGGTTGCTTCTACTTGTTATATGACAGCTGATCTGGTCATAATCAGATTAGCTTAGCTTTCCTTTTCCTTTATTGTCTTTATATAGGTGGTCTGAAATGATAGAAGCTAACGAGTCCCAAAAGTCAGCAATGGTTGGCTCTGGTGGGTCCGCTTCTAGTGACAGATTTGGTTTATCATCATTAAGATCTTGAATTTCACCTCCAAGGATGCTGAAGGCATTATGTTGGGTGAGGTCAAGGCTTAGATCAGTAGTAGGCACAATACTAGGAGATGATGGTGATTGCCTTGGTGGACTCGGGTTGGCACTTGATGTGGCTATGGAGGAAGTGTCAGATCCAAACACATGTAGGAACTTGTGTTTGACAAAGTCCATGGTTTTTACAGTTAATTCTTTTTCACTGATCTGGGAAAACTGTTGTTTAATGAGATTTTGAGCATTCAAAAATGGATTTCTCATTGATACATGTAAAGGTTTTGGGACTGCTTCATAGCAGGCTTCTCCATAGGGTTTGATCAATTTGATTAATTCAGTTTAGTGGGGGTTCATTCCTTTATCCCACCATTTAGTGAAGAATATATGTTTTAATACAGGTATTCCATTCTGGTAATCACAGTTAAGATCACATTTCCAAATCCATGGGATATTGAACTATTAATAAAATGTACCAAAGCTTTGGATACGGTACTATTTTTATTGATAAGGGCATATTGTGAATGCCATTCTTTGAACTCAGTTTGTAGGATTTCAGGTAGAGTGTCAAACATAAGACCAAATATATCCCCCCAAGGAGGAACCAATTTGGTAATCCTACGTCTAATACTTCAGGGCATATACGGATAAACCATGTATGGTTACGTGTCAGATTTTGATAATAGAATGTATTTGTAAAGGATTCTATGTAATCCCAATAACTGTATTTTATGGTTTTCTGATGTGTCTCCATAGTTCTGGTAGTATGGAGATGTAGACCCCATTGATTGATGGAGATGAAATTTTAGATTACAGCCTTACTAAAAGTAATTGGGATGGTATTTCGGTTAGAGTCATGGAATGTATGTCTGATTTCCATGCTCCCAGATTGGACTACTATAGCTTCATAAATGTATCTATAGTGTTCAAATCTGGTTGGATACTGTTGTGTGGAGAGATAACGGGTCTTTATCTCCCATGGATCTTCCATCCATTTTTCATCATTCGGTTCAATTATGAGGATTATTTCCTCAAATATTCGGTTAGGAATATACTGTTTTGGTGTCAAGAGTACTTCTTCAGTACTCTTTCGAGTAGCCTCTTGTACACTGGGGAATTCTAATGGCTAGAAAATCCCATCATTCGGATATTGCAGATTTGTTCTGCCACATCCGCGCCTATGAGAGCTACAGCCTCTTCCTCGGTTACTCATCATTGGAGTTTGTTCCCTGTAAATACTCACGGGGTAGAAAATCCAGAAGAGAATTTTATTCACCTTTAATATATTCAATATCAAAATTAAATACAGATAAAATACTCTGCCATGATGCAAATATTTGTTTCGATGCAAGGTTTTGTACATCTTTTTTGAAAATCTGTTTTACAGCAGAGCAGTCAACACGGATAAGAAAATATTGATTTAACATATCATCTTGAAATTTTAATACACATTTTACAATTGTTAAATATTCTTGTTTAATTGTCGGATAATTCTTTGCTGGTCCTTTCCAAGTACCAGAGATGAATCATAATAATTTTTCTTTCTGAGTTTTGGGATTTACCTGTTACAGAATACCTCTATAACCTAGCTTAGAGGCATTGGTTTCTACAATTTTATGCCATGTAGGATGTGGTAAATTAATTTTTTGATTTTAACTTTAATATTCTTATTTGCTAATGCCCAATCTAATGTCCAAGGTGTAGGTTTCTTTTAAAGTCTTTTATTAAGCAGAGCAGTATCCTAAGCTAACTAGGGATAAAAATCATGGATATAATTCAAACTTCCTAAGAATCTTTATAATTATGTTTTATCTTTAATTTCATCTAAAAATTAAGATGCAAAATCTATACTGCGGTTAATAGTAATGATAGTGTCATTAAAAACATTATGGCCTAAGAATCTGACAGTTATTTGAAATAATTTTATTTTACTGGCAGATAATACTAAACCGTTCGGATAATAATATTCTTAAAAATATGAAGATGTTTAAAATGCTGATCTATGAATGATGAGAAGATTAAGACATCATCAATGTAACAGATAATAAATGCAGTAGAAACATTAAAAATATCATTCATGATGTGCTAGAATTCAGATGGACCATTTTTTACACCAAATGGTTAAACATTTAATTCAAAATGATCAAAGGGTACAGTAAAGGCAGTTTTATACTTGTCTGGTTCAGCTATTTGGATTTGCCAAAATCCTGATTTCAGATCAAATTTTGAAAAGATCATTGAATCATAAAGTCTATTTAGTAGGACTTTTTTATTCGGGATTGGATATCTAATCCATCGTAATTCATCATTTAATGGTTTATAATTGCTCATTAATCTAGGTGATTCTTTTTCTATCTCAGCATTTTTGTTTACATAGAAACCAGTAAAACTCCAAGGAGATTTACTAGGTCTAATTAATTTCTTGTGTAATAGGAATTCAATGTCAGTTTTGCAGAGTTCCAAATATTCCTTTTTCATTTGGCTTGGTCTAGATTTAGTAGGAATATTATTTTCATTGAAGTCTGATTGATATGGCAAAGAAATGATGTGCTTCTTTCTATCCCAAAAGGCATTAGGGATATCATTACAAATTTCATATTGAAATTCATGAAGAATTGTTTAAATTTTCTTTTGTATTGCGGGTTGTTGAATACACGGGTCAATTGTAAAAACGTGTATTTCTTTTTGTAACAGATTTAACTGATTGAGTGTCTTCAAATTGGCAACAGGATCGTGACAGGTAAAGCTTATAGTCATGGTTATATACAGTTTGCATTAGTATATACATGGTCTCATAAACAACTATTATGGAAATTAAAAGAGAAACCTACGATTAGGGAGCAGTGGAGCTCCTGAGCACATTAACGTTCTGTATGTGCAGGTGTGAGCAGGAAATTAATGGAGGTAAAAGATGAGAGAGAGAATTTAGAGAGAGTGCTAAGCACATGAGTCCATGATTTTTACAGCTAATTCTTTTTTAAGAATATTATTTTTTAAGGGCAAACATAAGTGCTTAGCACATGAGCATTCTATTAAACACTAAAAAGAAAATATGCATTGTCTCAACAAGGGTGAGAGGCGCATTTATAATACAAGAAAGTAACTTAACTCAAATACAAAAGTAATTAGAGTATAATAAAGTAACTACACATAATTATTACAAGTGAGGTAGTGTGGCGTGGCTTTATAGGCATCGTCCACTTGTGCGCTTGGAGAAGCTACTGTGTCAATATTTGGCTGCTTCTACTTGGTAGATGACAGCTGGTCTAGTCATAATCAGATTAGCTTAGCTTTCATTTTCCTTTATTGTCTTTATCTAGCTGGTCTGAAATGATAGAAGCTAACGATTTCCAAAAGTCAGTAATGGTTGGCTCTTGTGGGTCCGCTTCTGGTGACAGATCTGGTAGATCATCATTAGGATCTTGACTTTCACCTCCAAAGATACTGAAGGCATTATGCTGCAAGAGGTCAAGGCTTAGATTAGTAGTAGGCACAGTGTTGGGAAATGATGGTGATTGCCTTTGTGGACTAGGGTTGGCACTTGATGTGGCCATGGAGGAAGTGTCAAATCCAAACACATGTAGGAACTGGTGTTTGACAAAGTCCATGATTTTTACAGCTAATTCTTTTTCACTGATCTGGAGAAACTGTTGTTTATGAGATTTTGAGCATTCAAAAATGGATTGCTCGTTGATACTGGTAAAGGTTTAGGGACTGCTTCATAGCACGCTTGTCCATGAGTTTTAATCATTTTAATTAATTAAGTTAAGTGGGGGTTCATTCTTTTATCCCACCATTTAGTGAAGAATATACGTTTTAATACGGGTATATCATTCTGATAATCACATTTAAAATCTCATTTCCAACTCCATGGGATATTGAATCGGATAATAAAATGTACCAATGCTTGGATACAGTACTATTTTTATTGATCAGGGCATATTGTGAATGACATTCTTTGAACTTAGTTTGTAGTATATCAGGTAGAGTATCAAACATAAGACCAAATTTATCCCACCAAAGGAGGAACCAATTTGGTATTCATGTGTCTAATACTTCAGGACATATACGGATAAACTATGTATGGTTACGTATCCGATTTTGATAATAGAATATATTTGTAAAGGATTCTATATAAACTCAATAACTCTATTTTATAGTTCTCTGATGTATCTCCATAGTTCTGCTAGTATGGGGATGTAGACTCCATTGATTGATGGAGATGAAATTTTAGATTACAGCCTTACTAAATGTAATTAGGCTGGTATTTCGGTTAGAGTCATGGAATGTATGTCTGATATCCATGCTCCCAAATTGGATTACTATAGCTTCATAAATGTATCTATATTGTTCAAATTTGGTTGGACACTGTTGTGTAGAGAGATAACGGGTCTTTATCTCCCATGGATCTTTCATCCATTTTTCATCATTCGGTTCAATTATGAGGATTGTTTCTGCAGATATGCCCTGATCCTACAAACTGAGTTCAAAGAATGGCATTCACAATATGCTCTGGTCAATAAAAACAGTACCGTATCCAAAGTATTGGTACATTTTATTATCTGATTCAATATCCCATGGATTTGGAAATGAGATCATAAATGTGATTACCAGAATGGAATACCCGTGTTAAAACGTATATTCTTCACTAAATGGTGGGATAAAGGAACGAACCCCCACTTAAGTGAATTAATCAAATTAATCAAAACCCAGGACAAGACTGCTATGAAACAGTCCCTAAACCTTTACCTATATCAACGAGCAATCCATTTATCAAACATCAGTGCGTTTGGATCTGACACTTCCTCCATGGCCACATGATTTGCCAACCCAAGTCCACAAAAACAATCACCATCATCTCCCAGTACTTTGCCTTCAGCATCGTTGGAGGTGAAAGTCAAGATCCTAATGATGATCTACCAGATCTGTCACCAAAAGCGGACCAACCAGAGCCAACCATTACTGACTTTTGGGACTCGTTAGCTTCTATCTTTTCAGACCAGCTTAATAAAGACAATAAAGCAAAAGAAAAGCTAAGCTAATCTGATTATGACCAGACCAGCTGTCATATAACAAACAGAAGCAACCAAATATTGACACCGTAGCTTCTCCAATCGCACAAGTGGACAATGCTCATAAAGCCACGCCACACTACCTCTATCATAAATACTTGTAATAATTATGTGTAGTTCCTTTAGTATACTCTAGTTAATTTTGTATTTGAGTTAAGTTACTTTCTTGTATTATAAATGGGCATCTCACCCTTGTTAAGGCAACACATATTTTCCTTTTAGTGTTTAATAGAATGCTCACGTGCTAAGCACTTATGTTTGCCCTTACACACTCTCTCTAAATTCTCTCTCTCATCTTTTACCTCCATTAATTTTCTACTCACACCTGCACGTACATAACGTTGTTGTGCTCAGGAGCTCCAGTGCTCCCTAACCGTAAGTTTCTCTTTTAATTTCCATAATAGTTGTTCATGAGACCATGTATGCACTAATGTAAACTATATATAACCATGACTATAAGCTCTACTAGTCATGATCATGTTGCTAACTCGAAGGCACTCGATGTGTAACCGTTAAAGCTGAGGAAGCACTAACTGTAGACTATAGTAAGTCCTTAAAATAATCAATGAACACTGAGTGGGACGTCACCCAAGTCACATCTAGGTAAGGTCTGGTGAGCAGAGATTACATTAGGACCGTTGAACCCTGTCAAACGTCGACAGACGTGCTCAGTGTGAGTTATTTTGTTATCTAGTTTGAATGTACCTATATTGTTTATCCCCCTTACCGGATGGGTGCGCGTTGGTTAGCCGTGAGTTGGTATCAGAGCCATGATTAGTCTTGGTTATAGTACTGTTTATATCCTCTTTACATTAGAATACATGGTCACACACACATATGTTTGATCTTAGCTCTACATCTATACAATCTGTAGCTAATACAGTAGCCTCCACAACCGAGGTAACCGAATTAACTGCATATCAATTGTAAAAGAAGCCTTAGATAAATGGACTATACCTAAGGTGAAACCTGAAACAATTTATAAAATTGGAACATTTGATTTCACTAGCCGTAAAATCATTAAAACATTTGAATATGCCATCCCATTACAACATAAAGATGATGTCCTATATCTACTGCATCTGCATGATTTATATCCATTCATGCAAAAATATAAGTATGTGCATATAGGCTTAGTGCAAATTGCATTAAAAACTTTAACTCTGCTAGGACAGAACACCAGCATATAGTGCTACCATAAAGATGGTAGGTGCCTGAACTAGAAAGCTTCTCTTATGGGAGCCATAAAGACTAGCTTATCTCATGGACCTGTTTATTTTAATATTTATCTGAATTTAAGTATTGCACTACCTGACAGCAATCTAGTTAAAGTACTTGAACTGAGAGTTCAATCCCATGGCTATGATTATCTACCAGGATCGTCTCCCTTTGACATCTTATTTAGGATTCATCTTAAGGTTTTAACAACCTTAAATCCTTACACCAAGAAGCAAAGTGAGTAAGGACATACAATCCTTATTGATACTAATTTGTTCAACAGCCAAGTGATTGTACCTCGTATGATTCCCTGGTCTAATATCTCCTTTCCTGAAAACTAGCAAATTCCCCAAGCTTTCCCTACAAGACCTGTCATCAGACAATCTCTCGAAGATGCCATCCAAACTCAAGGAGGCAATGTCTATCTTCATTTTCAAAAACCACCTCTGCCTCTGACCAGAAGCCCTTCTTATCTGAGCAGCCATAGTATTCCTCCCTATGAGGTAGAAATACCTAAATTTTCTAGAGCCTCTGTAGCTGACCCTCTTGGATCAGAGGAATCTGATCATTCTTTTCCCCCGGAGGATCAGATTAGAGGAACTCACATCAGCAATAATCAGATTACTAATGGTGTTTATGAATCCACCATAAACAGAAGGCCAATGAGCCCAACCGCAAGTGACATGCAATTTCATATTTAGATGGATTTTACACCCAATAGCGTGTTAAGACAAAGTCTTCACCAGTATTTTATGTAACCAAAATATAAGGATTTTAGAGATTGGTATTTTGCCAACCAAAATCCTCAACAACTCTTAGATCAAAAGAACCTGTACTACTTCCAGTTAGAACAGGATCAACGCCTTCAGTTTTTCCCTGAATGGTATTACCAGCTCACATAAAGAGTCAAAATAAAAGATGACCAACAGTTACAAGTTCTGACCAATATACAGAAAACATAAATTACCACATCTGGCAGAACCTACCAAGCTATTCATCTACCACCATTATCCTTAGAGCTTGCTCCAGGACAAGGTAACCAGAAACCATTGGTCATTAACTCCTATACTGAGGTTTCAGACAAGACCAACCATCAGGACACTATGAATGGAACATAGATGGCAAAATTGAGTATCAGGTCTTCGAGACCATTCATCAAAAGATCATTTATTCTTCTGTGTGTAAACAAAATGAGAATACAGGTCGTCAGATCTACAGATTCCCGATTAATGGATTCACATGAATGCTGAAAGGCTGGTAGGACAATTGTTTCACTGAAAGTCAATGCCAAGAAATCTTAAACTCTTTCAAAATTAATATTGACCCAATTACTGGTACTCATACCAAAACTGAAGATGCCTGTTATACCCAGGCCCAATCCATTATTCACCATTTCCTTGACCCAGAAATTGTCATACTGATAGGCACAGGGAACTTCTTCAAAATCTGAGATGCCCCTCTCTTACCCAGTTCAGATGGTACAAGGATGTCTTTATTATGAAAGCCATGCAGAGAAGTGATGCAAACAATGAACAATGGAATGCAAAATTCATTTATGGCCTCCCAAGTCTTATTGTTGAAAGAGTAGAAGAAAACTCTATGATAAGCATGATCAAATGGATATTCCTTTTGATCAGTAAGAAGAAAACTCTATGATAAGCAATATTCATACCAGAACTGAAGATGCCTGTTATACCCTGGACCAATCCATTATTCATCATTTCCTTGGCCCACGAATTGTCGATATTGATAGGCACAGAAAAATTCTTCAAAATTTGAGATGCCCCTCTCTTATCCACTTCAGATGGTACAATGATGTCTTTCTTATGAAAGTCATGCAGAGAAGTGATGCAAACAGTGAACTGGAATGCAAAATTCACTTATGGCCTACCAAGTCTTTTTGCTGAAAGAGTAAGAAGAAAACTCTATGATAAGCATGATCTCATTTCCCTAGTCATAGAAGAAGGACTGGGATTATGCAATGATATGAAACTACAACATATGATGAAAAGTCAGAATCTTGACAACAGAAAAGAATTAGGTGAATTTTGTAATCAATTTGGCTATGATACTAAAATCCAGTATCCAACTACTTCTTCATCATCTAAACCACATAGGACTTCCTCTAAGCCCTTTAAACCGCATAAGAAATACTTTTCAAAAAATAAATTCAGACATAAAAAGAGTCCAAATATAGATCTCAACCACATCAGAAATCTCATAACAGCAAAGTCAAAGCCATCTACTACAAGTGTGGCTTAACAGGACATTTTGCCAACAAATCCCGATCTAAATTCAAAAAGAAACTTCATGAGTTAGCTCTCGATGAAGAGACGCAACAGAAGATTCTGAACTGCCTCTCTGAAGACGGTACTACTACCAGTTCAGATAATGACGTTGTATATATTTCTATATCTCAGTCTGACTCATCTGCCACATCTGAATAACCTGATCAATCTTGCTGCAGCATGAAAACTTGCAATTCCATAATAGAAACCAACTATTGGAAGGCAATAGTTGAGGTGAACGATTTAGATCTGAATGGACCAGGTGTAAATGTCTTAATTGATACTCAACGATCTCTTCTTGTCACAGGCGATCAAATTACTGATCCAGAGATGAAACTCAAGTTCTTGGAAACTTGCTACAAGGAATATTCCACTTCCAAGATAAAACCTGTAGAAAATTATAGTATGAAGCAACTGTTAAACCGTATTAAACGGGATTAAATAGCACATAAACTTGTTACCATTTCTGATCTGAAAATAGAAATTAATATTATTAAATCTAAAATCTAGCAGCTAAAGACTGCAAAATCTATACTGCGGTTAATAGGAATAATAGTGCCATTAGAAATGTTATGGCCTAAGAATCTGACAGTTGTTTGGAATAATTTCATTTTAGTGGCAGATAATACTAAACCATTTCGGATAATAACATTCTTAAAAATTTGAAGATGTTTAAAATGCTGACCTATGCATGATAAGAAGATTAAGACATCATCAATGTAATAGATAACAAATGCAGTATAAGCATTAAAAATATCATCATGATATGCTGGAATTCAGATTGACCATTTTTTACACCAAATGGTAAAACATTCCATTCAAAATGACCAAAGGGTACAGTAAAGGTAGTTTTATACCTGTCTGGTTCAGCTATTTGGATTTGCCAAAATCCTGATTTCAGATCAAATTTTAAAAAGATCACTGAATCATAAAGTCTATCTAGTAGGTCTTTGGCGATTGGATATCTAATCCATCGTAATGCATCATTTAATGGTTTATAATTTATCACTAATCTAGATGATCCTCTTTCTATCTCAGTATTTTTATTTACATAGAAACCAGTACAACTCAAAGGAGATTTACTAGGTCTAATTAATTTCTTTTGTAATAGGGATTCATGCAGAGTTCCAAATATTCCCTTTTCATTTGGCTTGGTCTAGATTTGGTAGGAATATTCTTTTCATTGAAGTCTGCTTGATATGGAAAAGAAATGATGTGTTTCTTTCTATCCCAAAATGCATTAGGATCACTACAAATTTCAGAATGAAATTCATGTAGAATTGTTTGAATTTTCTTTTGTATTGCGGGTTGTTGAATACGCTGGTCAATTGTCAAAACGTATATTTCATTTTGTAATAAATTTAACTGATTTGTCTTATTATAAATCAGATGTATGATTATATCTACTTCCTTAGTATACGGTTTAGTGATAAATTCAAAAGTAATGTCATCGGTATCAATTACGGTATGTATACCGAGGTATCAATTCTGGTGATAGGCATAATCGAATTGAGGAAAGGATTGCCTAAGATAATGCTTTGTGTCATATTCTTTATGAGCACAAATGATGCAGGTACGCAAACTCTCTGTTTGCATATAAGAGCTTCTGGTATCTTATAATGAATTCTCATAAAATTTCCACTGGCGCTTGTAAGAGATTGAGTGGTTTTATGAAAATATTTTAGAAGGATTAATCCTTCATGAATGCAGTTCATATCTGCATCACTATCTACTAAGATAATGGCGTTAATAATGATAAAATCATTTTTGATTACTAAGGTAATCTTTGTGTACCATTTCTGGAAGGTGACCTGGTTTAGCAGGAATAAATATAGATTATTTTCCTTTGTCTGATCCGGTGAGATCTGAAAAGGCTGACCTGGGAAAGTCAAAGTCTGACTTTGGCTTAGAGATGGCTCATCTAGTGAAGTTAAAAGTTGACCTTGACTTTGACCTGGCTGATATGGTGAAGGCAGGTCTAAGAAGTTTACAGGGGCTTTCCCTTTTGCTGTAGACTGTTTTAGGAGGTTCAGATCTTGAGAAAGGATTTGATTTGCAGTCTTTAACTGCTGCATTTCAGATTTAATAATATTAATTTCCATTTTCATATCAGAAATGGTTACACGTCTGTGTGGTATATAATCCTGTTGAATACGGTTTAATAGTTCCTTCATACTATAATTTTCTACAGGTTTTATCTCGGAAGTGGAATATTCCTTGTAGCAAGTTTCCAAGAACTTGAGTTTCAACTCTGGATCAGTAATTTGATCAGTTGTGGCAAGAAGAGATCGTTGAGTATCTGTTAAGACATTTAGACTTGGTCCATTCAGATCTATACCGTTCATCTCAACTATTGCCTTCCAATAGTTGGTTTCTGTTATGGCATTGCAGGTTTTCGTGCTGCAGCAAGGTTGATCAGGTTGTTCAAAAGTGGCAAATGAGTCAGACTCAGATGCAAAAACATATGCAACGTCATCATCTGAACTGGTAGTAGTACTTTCTTCAGAGAGGCAGTTTAGAATCTTCTGTTGCGTCTCTTCATCTAGAGCTAAGTCATGAAGTTTTTTTTTTAATTTAGATCGGCATTTGTTGGCAAAATGTCCTGTTAATCCACACTTGTAGCATATGGTTTTGACTTTGATGTTATGAGATTTCTGATGTGGTTGAGATCTATATTTGGACTCTTTATGTCTGAATTTATTTTTCAAAAAGTATTTCTTATGCGGTTTAGAGGGCTTAGAGGAAGTCCAATGTGGTTTGGATGATGAAGAAGTAGTTGGATACTGGATTTTAGTATCGTAGCCAAATTGATTACAAAATTCACCTAATTCTTTTCTGTTGTCAAGATTCTGACTTTTCATCATATGTTATAGTTTCATATCATTGCATAATCCCAGTCCTTCTTCTATGACTAGGGAAATGAGATGTCCATAAGTATATTGATCATAAGGAATATCCATTTGATCATGCTTATCATAGAGTTTTCTTCTTACTCTTTCAGCAAAAAGACTTGGGAGGCCATAAGTGAATTGTGCATTCCAGTTCACTATTTGCATCACTTCTCTGCATGACTTTCATAAGAAAGACATCATTGTACCATCTGAAGTGGGTAAGAGAAAAGGCATCTCAGATTTTGAAGAATTTGTCTGTGCCTATCAGTATCGAAAATTCCTGGGCCAATGAAATGATGAATAATGGATTGGGCCAGGGTATAACAGGCATCTTCAGTTCTGGTATCGATACTAGTAATTTGGGTCAATATTAATTTTGAAAGAGTTTAAGATTTCTTAGCGTTGACTTTCAGTGAGACAATTGTCCCACCAGCCTTTCAGCATTCCTCTGAATCCATTGACTAGGAATCTGTAGATCTCATGATCTGTATTCTCATTTTGTTTACACACAGAAGAGTACATGATCATTTGATGAATGGTCACGAAGACCTGATACTCTATTTTGCCATCTATGTTCCATTCATAGATGGTTTGCCATGGTAAGATTTCTGAGAATGAAGAAAGTCTTCTTTATACAAGATATCTTGGAGAGTAGGTCTGGGATAATAATACATACTTGGACCAGTTAAAACCATACGAGTAGTAGGCCTTTTAGAATAGCCAGAAGAATGTTTATTGATAGAATCATCAAAATTCTTCTGAATATCTAAGATTTGAGATAGGGAATATTCTTCAGGTTCTTCAGGATTAGGTGAATCATCATGATTCATCATATTCAACTGTCCTAAAGATGATTCAGGTGTGGAGCTCTTGTTAGGTGTAGAGATCTTCAGATTTTTTATCTTACCCATAATGGTTTCCATGAAATCATCCTCCTTCTTACTGGATTTTAATTTAAAATTCTGGACATCTAAAGGAGGTTTAAGAGTTACTGGTTCAATGGTTAGTTTGGGTTTTTCTGGTGGAGGAGTTCTAGCTTGTATCTCCTGAATTTGAGAAACCTGTTCCTCAATCCTAATTAACTGTGTTCCTACAGTTTGAAGGAAGAGGTTGGTGTAATTGTTCTGTTTGGATAAGGGTAGAATGTCTTTTACCTTAACAGTATCCTGATGGTTGGTCTTGTCTGAATCCTCAATATAGGGGTTAATGACCAATGGTTTCTCGTTACCTTCTCCTGGAGCAAGCTTTAAGGATAAGGGTGGTGGATGAATCGCTTGGTAGGTTCTTCCTGATGTGGAAATCCACATTTTCTGTATATTGGTCAGAACTTGTAACTGTTGGTCATCTTTTATTTTGATTCTTTGGGTGAGCTGGTAATACCATTCAGGGAAAGACTAAAGGCGTTGATCCTGTTCTAACTGGGAGTAGTACAGGTTCTTCAGATCTAAGAGCTGTTGAGGATTATGGTTGATGAAATACCAATCTCTAAAATCCTTATATTTTGGTTGCATAAAATCCTGGTGAAAACTATAAATTAGAACACACCAAAGAATGGAACAAAAAAAGACAAAACAAAATAAAAATAAATAGCAACAAAAAAATAAATAAAAAAAGGAGAGGTCGTAACCTGTCCGCAGAGGGTTTCACCCTCAGCTTAATAGAGGGTGCTTCCCCTATGTTTAATAAGAATAACGGGAATCACTCGCTGTTAAATAAAAGAGGGTGATTCACCCTCTGTGACACAGAGGGTGATGTCACCCTCTTTTTATTTTAAAATAAGTAATAATAATAATTATAGTATTATACATAAATTAATATTTAATATTTTATGCTTTAATAAATTAATTTATGAAAAGTATTTGATTTCATAATTAGCACATGTAATTGCATAGTTAGTAAGAATATACCATTTTTTACTAAACGGTCTACTAATTACCATTTTTCTTTTTTATTCATTGCTTATCAAATAGCAAATAAATGATATTCGATGATAACTAGTTCAAACAAGTGTCAATAAAGAAAAATCAATAAACTTTCAAAATTGAATATTTTTTATTTAGGATATAAGTATACCAGTTTTTATTTTGGACTACTTAGTTCACTAATTACCATTTTTTCTTTCTTCATTCGTTGCTAGGAATGATCATGGATTGTAACTAGTTTAAACAAGTGTCACTAAAATAGCAACAAGATCTAAAAAATGAAAAGACTTATGAGAACATTAAAAAACTTTTAAAACTTAAATGTTTGCATAATTTTTATGTAGCTGTTTAACTCTCTATTTTATGTATTTTTATGTATGAGAAACTATCATATGAGATTTTTACAACAAATGCACTTTCAACCCGCTAAAGGGTTTGTAAATGACAAATTCACCGTCTTTGATAATCGGTCGTGAATTTCCTATATCATAATATGAAAATATAGAGAATAATTTAGAGAGTGAGTGAGAGAATAAAAACACCATGATTTGCGTGAAAAATCCTTTAAAGGAAGAAAAATCACGGGGAGACTTTGATAGTATTTCATTATGGAGAAAGAATTTACAAGGTTAAAGTAAGCTGCATAGTCAGCTTGTTTTTTATGAGGGTTAAGAGTTGTTATCTTCTGTATGGAGTTACATCATGCCTCTATTTATAGGTCTTCATATAATCTGATACAGCTTATCTAATTCTATCTAAAAATAGGATTAACAGAATATTCTCTGACATCTAGCTTATCAAATAACAACCAATTGAATCTTGATCGTCTGATAAATCCAATGGTCTTGATTAGTTTCTCTTTGGATTGCCATGTCAGCAATCCATGTACTTTCGTCTAATTGGTCTCTTCTTTATAACCGCCTAGTTTGTCCTATGGTTTTTGCTCTATCTTCTCCTCGATGGAGTCTTTGGTCTAGATCTTGTCACGTCTCGTGTGAAATTTTACTTATACATTAGCCCCTATTACACTCAACAAAATTTTATTCGTTGAAGTGTAATGTTTATTTTCTACCATTATCACATATCATTACTCTCCGCCTTTTTAAGCATCATTTATGGCTATCTTTTTAGTATTCTTTTGTCGTTTCATCTTCCTACTCAAAGAATACTTTACACGATATTTCAAAGCAACTCTTCATCTTCCCGCTCAGAGAATGTTTTACATGTGCTATACTGGAGTAATCTTTCATCTTCCTCCTTAGAGAATGTTTTACATGCGCTATACTGGAGTAATCTTTCATCTTCCCGCTCAAAGAATACTTTACATTATTCATTTCAGAGCAACTCTTCATCTTCCCTCATAGAAAATGCTTTACACGATTCATTTCAAAGCAACTCTTCATCTTTCCTCTTAGAGAATGATTTACATGATTCATATCAGAGCAACTCTTCATCTTCCCGCTCAGAGAATGCTTTACTTGATTCATTTCAGAGCAACTCTTCATCTTCCAGCTGAGAGAATGCTTTACACGATTCATTTTAGAGCAACTCTTCATCTCCCCACTCATAGAATGCTTTGCACGATTCATTTCAAAGCAACTCTTCATATTCCTGCTCAGAGAATGCTTTACCTCGCTATTCTAGAGTAATCTTTCATTTTCTGTTATGTTTTCCCGTTCCTTTCACTATGGGCTCATTGATAGAGCTTTTTCTTTTCCTTCTCTCGTTCGTTGAGATCTAAGAGAATAATGTTGTACAAGAATAATATAATAATTTATTGAAATGAGTAAGGTGCGAGTGTACAATTTTATAATTGCATCGCACGCGTTTGAGTTTAATGTTATGCATTTATTGGTAGAGTTTCTCCCGTTTCCTTTTCTATGGGTTCCTTGGAGAGTTTCTTCCATTTCCATTGTTGCGGGCTCATTGGAGAGTTCCTCTCATTTCCTTTGTTGCAGGCTCATTGGAGAGGTTTATCCCGTTTCCTTTATTGCGAGCTCCTTGGAGAGTTTCTCCGTTTTCCTTTTTAGAGGGACCTACGAACTGCCCGTTTTCAAAGACTTAGGTTCAAATAAAGAACTATGACCCCATTTTCGCTTTGAGAGGAACTTATAAACTGCATATATCAAGAACTTAGGTTCAAATAAAGAATCATGGCTCCGTTTCCGCTTTGAGAGGGGCTTACGAGCTGCCCATTCTCAAGGACTTAGATTCAAATAAAGAACAATGGCCCCGTTTCCACTTTGAGAGTAGTTTCAACTCGGTATTGATAGGACTTGATTTGTGAATTTTTGCTAAGTATGTTTTGGGAACATAGTTTTTCAAGCTGTTATGTGATAAACCGTTTGTTAATCTCCCTGACGTGGATGCTATTGTCAACCCTTATTTTGGAGGTATCATTGCTGATACAACCATAGTCTTTTGTATGTTTTTGTATTTTTCCTTTCTTTAAGACTTAGCAAATTTCTTCTATCCTTTCATCTGTTTCTCACTTTATCTTTCTTTCTCTTTTCGTATTCCACTTCTTCTTTCATTGTTTTCACTTTTTCCTTTCTCTACTTTCTCATTTTCCTTTATCCACTTTCACTTTTTTCATTTTCCGTATTTCTTTCTTTCTTCTTCTTCTCAGTTTTCTTAGATGAAACCAACACAACCACTGATCGTTTGACCTCACAATTCTCATCTGATTCCCTTTTTGAATTCTTTTTGAAGATTCATTTGCTTCTCAATTTATTTTCCTTTGTTTTATTCCTTTTCCTCGCTTTCATATTTATCACTTTCTCATTTTTGGTTATTTCTAAGTGTTGAATACTCTTTCCAAGATTCAGACATCTTGAGACATTCTTCCTTTGCCATTTTCCATTCTTTTTAGATTTCTTGCTTTTGAAATTTCTTTCTTTTCAGACTTCTTCCTTTTCAATTTTTTTCCTTTTCAGAGTTCTTTCTTTTTAGAGTTCTTCATTCTTCATTCTTTTCAGAGCTCTTTCTTTTTAGAGCTCTTCCTTTTCGAAATTTTCTTCTTTCCAGACTTCATTCCTTTTAGTTTCCTTTAAAAGGTAGTACTGTAGACACTTAAGCTCTTAGTGAGCTCAGGGGCCCGTTCCGTTTCCTTTAGAAAGAAAAAACCTTCATGGACATGAACTCTTGGTAAGGTTAGGAACTCGTTTCCATTTCTTTTAAAAAGTAAAAGCCTTCATGGACATGAACTTTTGATGAGCTCAGGGGCCTGTTTCCTTCTGAGAACGATGTCAGTAGACACTCCCAAGAACATAAGCTTTTTGCAAAGCTCGGGGGCCCTAAATTTCTTGTAGCACTCTTGCTAAAGTTTCTCTCTTTGCTTTTTTTCCCCATACAAATATCTGCAGCAAGAATGTTGAACATCATACATAATTTTTTAATAGAATGAGTAGGAAACAAATTTACCATAACTTTCATCTAGAAGCTCGAATCTCATTGTGTAAATAATTCCAAAAAATTGACTTCCGTAGCTTTGTAGCAAAGTTTAAATGTGTTGGTGAAGCTTAATAAATGAAGCTGACAGTTCTGTACAGTCTTCTTTCCTAAACATCCTCCACAAGAATTTTCATAACTTTGGATGTGGATCTCCAAATTGAATTCCATAAAATTTTCTGGGAAGTAGACTTCTGTATCTTTCCGATGATATAAGATTTTCTATGTAGTTGACTCCCAGTAAATTTAGTTTGATTTCTGAAATTGACCATTCTGCATATTCTACTTTCTCGAAGAGCCTTTACAAAAATTGTCATAATTGTTTTTTGTGAGCTCCAAAATTAATTCTATAAAATTTCTCAAGAAATAGACTTCCATATCTTTGTAATGATATATGAATCACTGTGTTTCCATCTCCCAAATGATACATTATTAATTCCTAAATTTACTATTGTGCGTAATCTTTGTTTCTGAACAGCATGTATTGAAAAAAATCATAACTTTTGATTGGGAGCTCCAAATTGAATTCCGTAAAATTATCCAAGACTTATACTTTAGTATCTTTCTGATGGTATATGGTTCATAATGTTATCCATCCCCATTTATTACAGTTTAATTTCTGAAATTGACAGTTCTGCATTATCTTTTTTTTTGAATATCTTGTATGAAAATTGCCATAACTTTTTCCCCGGAACTCCAAATTAAGTTTCACAAAATTCTTCAAGAAGCTAATATCTGCATCTTTAAAATGACGTACAATTTTCTATGTAGAAATCATTCATTCAGTACATTCTAAAAGATGAACCTGATTGATATGTAATGGGTTGTACGTAAAAGACCATCTTAGCTTTGAGTTCAATGTGTCTTTGTAAATGTTGTTTGCAAGTTCTTAACTTTTTTAGCCGCTCCTCATTGGTCATTTTTCCACTTTCCCTTTATGCACCTTCATTCGTGGTTTCGGTTTGCGAAATTACTCTGTGACTCATCATTTACGTTCCATTGCTCGTTCATCTCCTATTTTTCCTGCTTCACTTTCGGTTCCGTTGCCATTCAGTTTCCATTTTGGCTTCCAATTTTTTTCTATTTCCAGTGTTGTACCCATTGCTATTTCCATTGTCGTTGCCACGACGTTCTCATTGTTGTTGCCACAACATTTTCCATTCTCAACATTTTACGTTCCCGTTGCCACAACATTTCCCGTTCTCAATGTTTCTCATTCTCGTTGCCACAACGTTTCCCGATCTCATTGTGACAACGTTTCCCGTTCTCAATGTTTCCCATTCCCGTTGCCACAACATTTCACTTTCCTGTTGCCACAACGTTTCCCGTTCTCAATGCTTCCCATTCCTGTTGCCACAACGTTTCCCATTCTCAACGTTTCCCACAATGTTCTCAACGATTCCCGTTCCCGTTGCCACAACATTTCCCATTCTCAACGATTCCATTCCCATCGTCATGCTTTTTCCATTTATGTCGCCATGACATTTCCGTTTACATCATCATGACGTCTTCGTGGTCAGGACGTCTCCATTTTCATCATTTTTTCATCTTTTTTTCGTGCACTTTTGCATATAGAATAGGAAAGAGCTAGTCTTCAAAAAATATGCATATCAAAGTTTATATTTCCGTTCATCAACTGTTAAGAGATTTTTTATTTTTTATATCTTTAGAAAAGCTTAAATTCAAAATTTAAAAATTCATTCCCCATGCAATACATGCATCAAATCAGTTTGAATACCATTAACAACATTTCATGATATCCATAATAGGGTCAACCTATGAATTTTATCAATATAAATTGCCTAAACAGGATAAATGTAATTTCTATAATTACATTAAAGCATGGTAAAATTTAAACATGACGAGCCAGTTAATTATGCCCTACACAATTAGCGTAGAATTAATTTATACTAATTTAATATGTTTGAAAAAGTGTGTAATATATTTCTCAAGACATTGTACGGTATGCTCATGCAATTATTCAATTTTTATATGTATTTAGAGGCAAAGCAATAATTTAAAAAAAAATACTTAGCCAGCAATTTGATGTCTTTTACATGTTTGCATGAGACGGCCCGTGCATTTGAAAGTGGTAGCATTGCCGTAGTTGAATTTTGAATGAGGTTGAACTAATTCATTTTCTGGAATTTTTTGTGAAAGCTTTGAAAGCTTGTGGATCAAATCTCACAATTTTAATGGAGACCATCATTGTGACTCTTGATTTTGAGAAAGTATGCAGACACGAGCTATGATGTTTGCAATTGAATCTTGAAACTCGTTCTTTGTCCAATAATATTGATGCAAATAATTGCATTATTTTCCTAACATTAAGAGGACATCAAATAGCGTAGTTAATGAGAATTTTGAAATTTACTTGCATAATAATAATAACATAAATAATCCTTCCCTTAAATTTCGTATTTATTGTGTATTCGCTCCGCCATTTTTGGTTGTTCATAACTTGGCAAAATTGACTTGGAGGAGTTGAAGTGGGTCATTTGAAGGAGGGAGCATGCATTGGGCCTATGAGGAGCTGGGCTTGTCTCTGATGAGCTCACGGGTCGTGGACTGGTGGAGCTTAGGCGCAACTCTCAACTGGGTCTCGAACGGGTCGCGTTAGCGGGCTGCGCGGGTTGGGCTTGTCATGGCTTCGCTGGGCTGATCCACGGGCTAAGAGAGCTTTCCACTGGGCTCCTGAAGTCAGCCCTTCCCTAGGCGTGGGCTATTGACCGACGTGTTATGAACCAGGTAGGTTAACCAGGCGATTGGAAAATGGGTAGAGAAGATGCCTGCCGCCGGGCGGTGGCGCAAGGGGGCGTGTGTGGTGGTCTCCAGCGGCTGTTTTCGACTAGAAAAAGCTCTAAAATGATGGAGGTTTACGTCTAAACACATATATGGGAGTTTTGGGTCTGAAAATTTATCCTTTTGATGTAGATCTGAGATACGAATTTCAGACATAAATAGATGGTTTTTCACAGCTCCTCCGCGAACTCGACGACTGTGGGCAGCACGAAAGCCTTCCATGGTGTAATTCTGGTGACCTGGAAGATGCTTCAGCCTTGGACTGGTTGTTGTTGATGTTGGTCATGCTTCGAGGCTGTCCATATTGCCACCAGCAGTTTCAGTTTTTTTTTTTTTTTGCTTGAAGCTTCCGTGGTGGCGATACTACCCCTTGCAGTTGGTGATGATGGCGGCGATCATTACCACAATTTTCCAGATTCGATTCTACGAATAGAATTAATAATAATTTTTTTTAAATAATAATTGTACAAAAGAAATATTTTAAACAAATATGAATAATTTTACCGCTCTTCGCTTCCATTTTTTGTTCTATTTTGAGTTTTCGCCTGCTATCTTTTCCGTTCCTTCTTCCGATTCATCTTCCATTTCAACTCCACTTTCGTTTCCTCTTCCATTGTTGAGGGGGCGTTTGATTTAGTTTTGAGTATTTTGAGGAGGGATTTCTTGAATTTTTCTCTCAACTCTCAATGAAAGCACCAAATGTAAAGGAAAACATTCACCATCTTTGATAATCAGTCGTGAATTTCCTACATCATAATATAAAAATATAGAGAATAATTTAGAAAGTGAGTGAGAGAATAAAGATATCATAATTTACTTGAAAACCCCTTAAAGGGAAGAAAACCCACGGAAAGACTTTAATAGTATTTCATTATGGAGAAATGATTTACAAGGCTAAAGTAACCTGCATAGTCAACTTGAATCTTATGGGTGTTGAGAGTTGTTGTCTTCTGTCTGGAGTTACATCATACCTTTATTTATAGGTCTTCATATAATCTGATACAGTTTATCTAGTTCTATATAAAAATATGATCAACAGAATATTATCTGAGATCTAGTTTATCAACAATAACAACAACTTGAATCTTGATCATCTGATCAATCCAATGGTCTTGATTAGCTTCACTTTGGCTTGCCATGTCAGCAATCCATGTGCTTTCATCTGATTGGTCTATTCTTCATAACTACCAAGTTGATCCTATGATTATCATTCTATCTTCTCCTCGATGGAGTCCTCGATCTAGATCTTGCCACGTGTCTTGTGAAATTTTGCTTGTACATGGTTAATTCACATTGAGTTTATTTTGCACCCCTCAAAGGCCTTATCCTCATATTCATTAATTGAGTTGATGACAAAAATATCTCATTATCAAATTTTTAAGAAAATCATTCATGCATAAAAATAAAACTCAAGATTAAGAGTAAAAGGTAAAGAAGAAGAAACACACACACGCACATGCACACACACACACGCACACGCACACACACACACACATATATTATGAAAAAGAAAACAAGAGCATATACTATATGAGTATGGATGAGAGAAGATATATATTGTTAGCTAATGTGCAAGAAATTTAAACTACCTTAAGAAAAAAAATAGGAGAAGATGAAAGATGAATAGAAATGAAGACTCTCTTTTTCTCTCTCTCTCTCTCTTAGAAAGTGTCTACTATTTTCTCACACACTCCCCTTCTCTCTCAAGACCTTTCTTCGTCTCTCTAAAATCACATCTATTTCTCACTCTCCAATCCTCCCTTCAAGTGAAGATCCCCCCCCTCCCCTCCCTATTTATAGGCAAAATTAAGGTAAGGCTTCTTCTCCTTATGCTCCCTTTTTATTTTTTTAGTACTTAAATTTTTTTTCTTATATTTTTAGTCCCTAGTATATTTATCTATTTTAGACATTGGGCTTTTTTGTTTTTCAAAAAATCACACATTGTCATAGACTAGTAAATAGGCTAATAAGCAAAATGTGTATATATAAATTATTGGACTAGACAAAATACGGTATCTACAGCTGCCCTCCTTTGTTCAACCTTCTAAACTTAGAAGGTGTACAAATGTTAGATACATATTTTGATCAGTATGAGAAAATGTTATATGGAATAGGAGAATAGAAACCTCGCTGATTTGGGCTCTATGAAATGACAGAATTATGAAATAGACCTCGATAAACATAGGCTTCGACCTCGACTCAATTTAGGTTTGATTTAACCAAATTTATTGAAATGGACCAAGTGCTGACACTGGGCTTTGACCTTAACAAAGTCGGGTGTGATTTAACCAAAGATATTTGAAAGAGAAATGGACCTGGAACAGGCTTCGACCTCGACTCAATTCAGGTTCAATTTAACCGAATGTTTTGAAATAGACCAGGTACTGACACCAGTCTTCGACCAGGACAAAGTCAGGTTTGATTTAACCAAATATATTTGAAAGGGAAACGGACTTGGAATAGGCTTCAACCTCGACTCAATTCGGGTTCAATTTAACAGAATATTTTGAAATGGACCAGGCGCTGACACCGGGCTTCGACCGCGATAAAGTTAGGTTCAATTAACCAAAGATATTTGAAAGGGAAATGGACCTGGGACAGGCTTCGACATTGACTCAATTCAGATTCCATTTAATCAGATATTTTGAAATGGACCAGGCACTGACACCGGGCTTCGACCGTAATAAATTTAGGTTTGATTTAACCAAAGATATTTGAAAGAGAAACGGACATGGAACAGGCTTCCACCTCGACTCAATTCAGGTTTGATTTAACCAGATTAATAGATTATGAAGTTGACTTATGCAAGCCTTATATAACAACAAAAGCTAGATTAATGCAAGCTTTAAATGTGAAAATTCATGCTTGGATTTTGAAAGAATATCACTAAATGATTCATGCACTTGAATTATGTCAAAACAACTAATGTGATGCATGTCTATGCATTGCAAGATAATGATTTTCAATGCACGATATGCATGATTTTGAACGCTTATAAGAAAATTATTTGAAGATTTTTTGAAGTTCACTAACGTGGCCTTTGATTTTGAATGGATGCTCTTAATGGTTTGAAACTGAAGCAACTAGTATGATGTATGTTTATAAAATTCTCGACTTATATTAGAAGTGGGATGATCATGATAGTATGAACAATATGCATGACAGTGAGCATTTAAGATAATCTTGTGATGTTTTTTAAATGGGCCATTGTAGTCACCTCCATCATCCTTTAAACAGTCGTTCAGACTAGGATCATAGATTAACATGAGATATTGAGCATATGATAGAGAAAACGGTGTGCCCTTTGTACCAGATCATGCCCCAATATTCAGTTTTTTGTCAATGGTAGAAAAACAAACGATTTCCCATTTGTTCATCTGATTCTCTTCACTTGTACATATCATATTGTTTTGCAGCTACATTCCCCTTCTTGTTCATGCCGTCTTTTCAGATAACTTCAAATCTTCTTATATATGTACATGTTGACATTTGTCCCTCCTCTTTTCTTTGACCAATGATGCTCTTTCAAGTTTTCACCATAACCAGAAACTCTTTTTTCCATTATGCATTTTCAAGTTTTCACCATGCCCCCAACATCTTTTTTGTGCCAAAAGTCATGCTCTTAAGTAAATTCAAGAGTTTACAATGTCATCTAAATGCTCTAGATGTTAGAGGAAAGAAATGGAGATAGTAAGAATGATAGAGTGAATATTATGAATAAAGGCTTTTTATTGACAAAAAAGCTGATAAATAAGGATTTGAAGAGGTTATGAGAAAACAAGTTGTGGAATAAGATTTTCTCAGTTTCGAAACGACTCTTTTGAGAATTAAAGCATTTTAACATACTGTTTTTCTCACTCAGAGTGATCATCCTTTCCTTCTTTTACTTTTCCTTTTTTTCTTCTTTTTTTTCTTTTTCTTCTTTTGATAGGTGATGTCTTGCAGATGATAGATATATTAAGATATTAACTTATTTAAAGCAATACTCTTATTGTAGATAAATCTTCTTGATCTGGAGAGGACTTTCATTTGGGTTGTAATGTAGGCTACGGTTTATAGGTTGTCAAAAGAAAGGGTATCAAAAGCTCAAAACTCATCTAAAAAGAATATGTCTAAACCAATGATTCGTTGAGGATTTTGCCAAACCCAGACTGCCCCAGTGTGAGTTTTTGACATTTTATCTTGAGTAATCAAAATTAGATAGTTATGTATGAACTTTTTGCAACAACTACCACCAGCCTGGGAACATTCATTTAGAATTTTAGTTGAACAAATTTCTCCGAATGTAAGAGAACACTCTAAAAAATATCACAAGACTCACTTGATTTTGACCCTTTTTTTGCATTTACTATATTTTTTTTCTTGATTAATTTTTGCTTTTGTCCTTTTCTTTTACACCAGTTTGAGAAATTTTTCACCTTTTGAGACATATATATTGACAAAAATAATAAATGCCCCAGTGTAGGGAGTGATCATTGGCTGGGTGTCATGAAATGAAGATTCTTTTTAGGCTCAATTGGGCTTGCAATTGGTAAAAGTGTTTGGGATTGCAAAAAGAATGCCTCTCCATCATTTTCAATCAGAAGTAAATTCAACAAGAACATGATCTCAGATAAGGATAACACCTTTTTATAAAGTCTTTATTCACCAGAAATAAAATTATTCTTACTTGTATTTGTCTCTTTACTGAAAATAAGATCGTCAAAGCTATATTTGATACTGCTTATGCGTTTATTCTCAAAATCATCATTTCTAATCTGGGTTGGTTTTTTGGGTGAAAGGAAAGAAATGAGAGATATGCAAGAGTATGATGTCAATGAATGAAGAACTGGAAATGCATTTATTAACTTTGAAATAAGCAAACATACAAATAAGACAAAAAACTAGAATTGAAAGTAGGAGATGACTAAAAATAGACGAAACACGATAAGAAGATGTATGACAAAAGTTTCTCCGATATTGGGTAGAGATTTGAGAAATTTGACATTAGCTCGTCACTCTTGAAAGTCCCTAAAAAGCAATAGAAATTCTATGATACCTCAATTATTGAACTTATAGTCAGGACAAAAATGATATATGAAAACATCGATATATTGTAACCATTAAAACATTCACTGTATCAAGTTGTTCCATTATCACATGAAGAGATACGTTCCACAAAATTTACCATGGCATTCCCATGCTCTGGTGGAGAGTTAGGGCTAGTTATTAGTTGTCATGAGCTTTCTTGAAGTTTAGCCAACCTACTTTGATTAACATCTGGACTCTCGCTTCCAACATTGTGTAATTTTTAGTTGAATGTCCCATTGCCCCTACATGATAATCACATCGAGTAGTTGGATTGTACCATCTAAGATATGGTGGCTGGAGAGGCTCGTAAAGGACCGGCACTAACTGGTTATTCTATATTAATTACGTTGCTAATTCTGTATTGGATATCAGAATGGTCGTATTGGATAAACCGTTGGTTATTCCTATTTTCCCTTTGAGGTTGGTCAACTCGACCTACATTTTGCTGATGAGTTAGTGGTCTCAGATAAGATATTGGGTTATTTCAAAATGTTGGTTGTTGGGAATGATAATTGCATGGCACTAGGGGGTATTAGCCACACACGAGGTCGTGGATTTGGGTTATTCAATGTACTTTGAAAGGCATGATCCGGGGTTCACAACTTGTGATGCGTACCCAAAATTGATCATATGTACCTCTCCTTCTTTTCATTTCGATGGCAACCCACTTTCCGTAGAGGATGCTTCTGACAGAGCTCCTGGAATTCTACCACTTTTATCCCACATTCTATTCTTTCACTAATGACTATAATATCAAAAAAGTCGTTTGGAGCATTTCCAATCATTCTATCATGAAGACCTCAAGGTATTGATGAACATTCTAGCTATTTTTTGACAAGGCAGGTTATACTTGATAAGCTAATTCCCTCGACCTTTGAGCATATTCCTTAAAGCTTTTAGTATTCTTTTGTTTCAACCTTTGCATATCAAAATAATTAGAACCCATGTCCATATTGTACTTGTATTGTCTCAAAAAAGGGTCAAGTTAGTCTTTACATCTCTGACTATGTTGACCATCCAACTGGATGTGTCAGCGAGATGCAACCCCCAATCAAACTGTCTTGAGAAAAAGTATATCAACAACTTATTATCATGCTTGCATGTAGTCATTTTTCTGCAATACATAATAAGGTGACTCCTCAGGTATGTACTGCATCATACCTTTCAAACTCATGAAGTTTGAATTTGTAAGGGATGGTTATATCTAGGACTAGACATAATTGGGTGGCATCAATGGTACCGTATGCATATGTTCCTTCAATAGCACACAACCTCTCTTCTAGAAAATCTAACTTATCACTCGTCAGTAGAATTTCGCTTAGATTGATAACGAGCTTCTGCACTTTAGGGTCATCAAGATCAGGTATGATGATTCAATCATTATCATATTTTCTTGTGGTCAGGTGCCACTGTTGGGGTGTCATTCCCAAATTTTCTTGAATGCATCAATTCTTGGGAACTTGGGAACATGTAGTGCTGCACATTTAATTGTATTGATGGAGCATGGAATTGGTCTGTCTAATGGCATTAGTAGAATGGAGTGAATCCAGGAGGGAAAAGTGGAGTATCGATGTTGATCTCATAGTGATGGAACCCTTTTGCGGATTTTCAAGACATGTTTTTCCTTTGTTGGTGGCGACAAGTTCCAGGACTCTGACCATTTGTTTTTTCAGCTTCCAAATTTCTTGTTTCATTATCTCTTGTGATTGCTTTTTCTTGTTCATCCATGATTCTAGCTTGAGATTATGCTTTTTAAGGATAATGGAGGCGCACCCAATATGTTTTCCTTTTCTCTTTCATTTTTATTCAATTTTTTTAAAACGAAAAAAAAAACTACATTAGCATATGCATGAGGGAAATAAAGAAACTATAATGCATGAAGGAATGAAAGAAATTTCAATGCATGAAAAAGTAAATAAATCCTATAAAATAATGAAGCAAATGATGAACCTATGATGCATGTATTAAAGTTAAACTTATAATGCACAAAAGAAATAATGAAATTTATGATGCATGAAATGAAGAATTATATACAAATCATGAGTTTAGAAAAAATGTTGATGGATGGAGTTGATGACAATTTTAAAAGATGGAGGGAAATAAGATTTACACCCAAAAATTCATTGTACTTGTATGCCAAAATAATAATAATAATAATCAACGATGAAAACGATACATTTATTGTGGTGATAATGATGATGATGAGGAGGATGATAATGACCATGATGACTCGATTAAAAAAATTGAAAACAAATTATGAAAAATATCAAGTACCACATAAATGTTCAACATGACCTACCTAACACAATTGGAGTCCCTAGGATTTGGTTTTGATTGCTCATTATGGGAAGCTTTAAGGTTGTCTAGATATGTGTAGTTAGGGTCTAAAACTCTTAAAAGGCTCTCAGGTTGTCCACATTGTTATCCAAATGGAGTAACAGAGGCCCCAAACGGTATCCCGAAAGGGTCGACTTGAGTGAGAACTTTCATGAGCTTGCACAAGAACCTCAATTCCATGAAGGCATTCCACCACTTATTATCTCTAATCCTCAAGGGAAAGCCCGTGTTGGGTCTAGTGTATGTGTGTGAATTAGAAATTATGTAAAGTGAATCACAAAAAATAAACTATACACAACTACAAGCATGAATAAGAAAAATGATGAATCAAATAAACAAACAAAGAACCACCCAAAAAGGATAGGATATGTTAAAAATTTTGGCTTGGCTCTCTATCAGTCTAAAAATAGTTAGACCGATTGTGTCCCCAGTGGAGTCGCAAAGCTGTCGCAACGTGCCTGCAAAGCGGAACGGCGATTGAAAAAATCATTCTTGAAGAAAATAAATTTGGAGTCGCCATCAATCATTTTAGGGTGCGATTGATCACCCAATTTTAAAATAAAAATTTTGGTAGATGAAAACTCAAAGTGGTTCGGGAGTCATTTATGTGTGGGGAAGGTACTATCATCCTACAACACCCATTGTTAAAATGACTATCCAAATTTAATCAAATGCTATCTAAATTATATTTTAAAATAAGATTAAAGAAATTCATTTTTAGATGTCCAATTTTGTACATTTTGCATCATAAAAATGAACAAAATAAATTACCTTTCATGGGTGGTATAAAAACCATTTGAAAAATTATTTTTTATTATTTTATATATTTTTTAAAATCAAAGCATTATTGGAGTTACTCTCGGTATACTAAAAAATAAATTTGGTGTCACAAAAATTCCAAAGTCGGTCATCGGATTTTTTATAGTGAACTTAATAATGAAATTAACCAATTGAAACCTAATTGTTATGATTTTAAATCATACATATATGAACATTAGTTCGAATGATAAGGGAATTGGACGAGAAATACATTATAAACATAACAATATGACAATAGTACATAAATAAAGAAGAAATAAGAAGGGATAACAATTATAAAGGAAAAAAAAAGAATAATGAAAAGAAATGTTAAAGATGATAAAAAATTTATGATAAATTTAAAGAAAGTGTGTATAGTAAAAAGAAATGAATAATATTTGAAACACGTAAAAATGATACATAAAAAAATAAATTAGAACACACGAAATAATGGAACAAAAAAAGATAAAACAAAAAATAAATAAATAGCAACCAACAAATAAATAAAAAGGACAGGTCATATCCTGTCTACAGAAGGTTTCACCATCTGTTCTATTAAACAGAGGGAATCACTCTCTATTAAACAAAAGAGGGTGATGTCACCCTTTTTCTTAAATAAGTAATAATAATAATTATATTATTATATATAAATCAATATTTATAGATTAATTTATGAAAAGTATTTAATTTCATAATTAGCACATGTAATTATATAGTTAGTAAGAATATATCATTTTTGACTAAATGGTCTACTAATTATCATTTTTCTTTCTTCTCTCATTGCTAATCAAATGGCAAAGAAATGATCATGGATAGTAACTAGTTCAAATAAGTGTCATTAAAAAAAATCAATAAACTTTCAAAATTGAATATTTTTTGTTTGGGATATACGTATATTATTTTTTTATTTTGGATTACTTAGTTCACTAATTACCATTTTTTCTTCCTCTCTTCATTGTTAGAAATGATAATGGATGGTAACTAGTTCAAACAAGTGTCATAAAATAACAACAAGATCTAAAAAATGAAAAGACTTATGAGAAAATTTTTAATTTCAAAGCTTAAATGTTTGTATGAGTTTTATATAAATGTTTAGCTCTCTATTTTATACATTTTTATGTATGAAAAATTATCATAAGAAATTTTTATAAAAAAATGTACACTTTCAACCCATTAAAGGGTTTATTCACATAAAGTTTATTTTACACCTCTCAAAGGCATCATTCTCATACTTATTTATTGAGTTGATGACAAAAATATCTCATTATCAAGTTTATAAGAAAATCATTAATGCATAAATATAAAACTCAAGATTAAAAATAAAAGGTGAAGAAGAAGAAACAAACACACACATTCACACACACAGATATATACATATATTATGAAAAGGGAAACAAGAGCATATACTATATGATTATAAATAAGAGAGGATGAAGAATGATGAGAAAGATACATATTGTTAGCTAGTTTGCAAGAAATTTAAATTATCATAAGAAAAAATTTGGAGAAGATGAAAGATGAATAGGAATGAAGACTATTTCTCTCTCTCTCTCTCTCTCTCTCTCTCTCTCTCTCTCTCTCTCTNCTCTCTCTCTCTCTCTCTCTCTCTCTCTCTCTCTCTCTCTCTCTCAGAAAGTCTCATATTTTCTCACACTCTCCCTCTCTCTCAAAACCTCTCTTTCTCTCTCTAAAATCACATTTCTTTCTCGCTCTCAAAATTAGTGTTACACTTTTTCTCTTTTAGTCCTTATACTCCCTTTTATTTTTTTAGTCCTAGAACTTTTTTCTTATATTTTTAGTCTCTAGTTTATTTATCTATTCTAGACATTGGGTTTTTTTATATTTTCCACACATTGTCTTAGACTAGTACATAGGCTAATAAATAAAATTTATATATTTCAATTATTGGACCGGACAAAATACGGTATCTACAAGAACCCTCTATTTATGCCACCCATTGGCAACAATGTATAATATTGTATAGTTAAACTATTGCACAAAGAATTCAATTTTGTTCCTTATTTCTGTAAGTGCACCCAACCACAAACTATAGTAAACTCAAACATGAGCATACACTTTTTCAATATTTTTACTAAATTACACAATTTCAATCAATGATTAGAGTGGTATTTAGAAACCAGGTTAAGCATGTCAAGGAAGAAAATACCTGCGAGAGAAGATCTGCATCTACTTGAACAGAGTTTGCACATCTATCAGCAATAACTAGATCTTCTGAAGGGCCAGCAAAAATGTCAATTGAGACCATTGCTTCACTCTTTAGTTCAAAGTTCATGTTTATTGAGTCTAACAGACTACATAAAATAGTACGATCTCCTATTTTAGAGAATCATAAATTTAAAATACTATTAAAATTAACTCTTTCTACTTACTTGGTGTAAACATGTACAAAAGCTTTGACGCATCCATCCTACATAAGATTGTTTCTATCATTACTTTTTACCTAGATTTTCCCTCCACTTTCTTTGTTAAGTGATCTCTTAATGTGTCAAAAATCAAATAGTATATAAAAAGAACTTGCAAGAAATACAGATGCAATTGTGAGCGTGCTGCGTACTAAATACGTGCTTTTTTTTCATCAATACTATATGCATGTCTGATATTCTAATATCAGTGGAGTTCCACTGAAATTAATTTGGACAAAGTACACATACTTGGAGAATCGTTTTAGCAACTGGGACATTAATTTACAGTGCTGAAAAGTTTCTAAAGCTATATAGCATATGAAATAAATCACTTGAAAATTTAACCAACAATGTGAAATTATAAAGGACATTTTTTTTCGTAAATAAAACTATTAATATACAGTGAAATTGGAAAATAGTGATTTATTTGTTTCAGATAAAATTGAAACTCGCAAATAATATAAAGAACAAAATTATCAGGCATGAATTTTCAGTAAAACATTCATAAAAATGAAAAATGCGTTACGGATGCCGAATAAATTTAAACATTGGCAGTTATTAATGAAGAAGCTTCTAAATCGAGGCAACCCTTAAATTGCAACTATCCATTACTGTATGATGTTCTATTTTATGTAAAAGCATCATACATATACAAAATTTAAATTGATAAAAAAAACTGTACATTCTCAAAGAAGAAAGAACAAACGTTGGTTTCATAATCATCACACCAAGTTGATCATCAGATTATTAGAGCAGACCGAAATCTTATTATAGGGTGAGTAAGTTGAGATTAAATTAGTTTTGCTTTTAACTTAAAACATCCTATCATAGTAAAATAATATGATATATTCATAGGTGTTTATTAAAGAATCGCTATAACATTGTATAAGATTCTGGAAAAAGTATGGCACGACAAAGACAGTCCTAATAATTTTATGTGATTTGTATCAAACAAGTGAGGACATCTAACCAATAACGTTGAATAAGTTAACATTTTACGTTAATCATTTGTCATGTGAATGTCAAAGTCGTATTCATGGTGATTTTGCTTCATATAAGACAACATATAACTCATGAGATATATATCATGCAAAATGACAACGCAACAAAAAATTCAAACATAGAGATAAAACTAATTCCTCTCTGAACGGCAAAAAATGGAGATATTGCGGTGTCATGTCATAATTTTTTAAGTTTCTTAGAAACAAATTAATCTTTGGATGATGATTGTTAAACTCCCGATTCGGATCATAGGATCTTATAATTTTATGATTATGTCTAGCCCCCATGATCCTATTTATAGGTAGAATCTTAAATTAAGAGAATCTTACGACCCTATTATCACTACAAGAAACAAGGGTTTTCGCGACAAATAAAAGTTCATCGTGAACTTCGTCATTTTTGCTTCGTCATGTTAAAATTTTGTGACGAAATAGAAACTGACTTTCGCAACCAAAATAAATATTGGTCATGAAAACCCTTTCGTGACCAACAATAAAGATCGTCGCCAAAATCTTTCACGACTAAAAGAAATTTGGTCGCCAAAGGTTCTTCGCGACCAAAAAAAATTTTGTCGCAAAAACCTTTTGCCACCAATTTATTGCAACGTCCTGAAATGCTTTCGTCGACCAAATTTTGCAATACAAAAATGCTGTAATAATAAATAATATCACATGTAATAGCAATTAACATCATCAGAAAGTTTATCAAACCTGAAATTTTCTAAGAAATACATAACATATCATTAATATAATAGTTTATTACAAAATCTCTGAATCATAATTCATTATAGGATTCGATTCATAAATGTATCCAAAGAAAAATAAAGAAGTGAGTATTTAAAGTTTGATGTTAACTACAAAGCTTAACAAATATTCTATAGCTCATGCTTCTGTTGTTGAGTCATCATCAAGATATGGAAAACCATTTTGACGAGTCCAAGCAAGTAAGCTTTGTAGTTTACTCTTCATCGACTTGATTTGTTTTTTTAGTTCTATATTTTCAAGTCCAACTCGACTCTTTTTCTTGGAAGATGTCGGCGGGGCTCCATATCCAAGACCTCTATTTCACTCGAGAACTTCTTCAACTATCTCTTTTTTGGAGCGAGTGTGGCATCCTCAGTGATAGGCTCATCTCGCAAAACACACATGTGTTCCTGTGTAACATCACAATGAGTCAAGATTTAAATTAAAACTAACACTATTGGAGTACCAATTAGAAAGTATTCAAACATCATCATCAAGCACGCTCAAATACAAAGTCAATTTGGAAGATATTTAAAAATCATCTAACACGCTCAGATACACTATTGGAGCATCAATTAGAAATTATTCAAACATCATCATCAAGCACGCTCAGATACAAAGTGATAACCCCCCAACACC